>JANFOE010001185.1:600000-843816 GCA_025667525.1 Glebionis coronaria | reverse complement strand
ACCAGAATTTAACATGTGTAATTTTATTAAATACAAAGTTAAAATTAAAACCATTTAAGTTATAAACTCAAAAGGGCATAACTGGTATTTTCTCATCACATCCATCCCACTTTCACTCCTTTCCTATACATGATCTGACAACTAACTATCTCTAAAATCTAAAACACGCCACCATCCTCTTTCTTTCTTTCTCTCTCATTCTATCTTCTTCCGAAAATCTAAATCCAAACCCGTTATTAATTAAATTCTCGTTGACTACAACAACTAGTGTAAAAAGACGACATCATATTTGGCAACTTCAACTGCCTTCGATGCTTCAAACTAAACCTGAGTTGATGGTGGAGTGTCCAATTCTGACGACTACAACCACTGGTAATGGCAAAACGGTTTTGCGCAAAGCCACTGTTCTAGTGACTAAAATCTTAATCACCTGAAAGGCATTTGGTGCATACCTTGTTTCCAACCATCTTGTTGCTAATAAATGTGATGTATCCTTTTATTTATATTAATGCATCGTTTGTTAGATTTATAATAAAAGTTGCATGCATCAACCGAATATATATCACCATCCTGATATATCAATTGAATTGTTAGTTGTTTAATAAGCCCAAGATTTCAACTCTATTTGATTATTATTAAGTTATTCTTTCAGTGGTCAAAGTTATATTATAGTTATGTATCAATTTGTTTTTTCGTCCTTAATGTTGTATAGTCATGTATCAAATATGTGTTTAACTTAACAAGTCGTATATTTTTTAATTTTTGGTCATGTATCTTTTCAAATATGCATTACTTAGGTCGTGTACTTTTCGGATACGTATCACTTGGTTTTTTAGTTATTTTGTATTTTTTCGGATACGTGTTGCTATGATTTTTTTTTAAGTTGATTATGTATAATTCGAAAATGTATCACTTGAGTTTTTTTGTTAGTCATGTATTTTTTCGAATCCATATCACTTTTAGTTTAATGTGTGTATTTTTTCGATTACGTAGCACTTGAGAATACGAACCAAGAAATATATGTTTAAATATTAATGTGTCACTAGAAGTATCAAAAAATCTAATATAACATTACATATGTGTCAAAAAGATAAAATAAAATTATGTGTCACCAAAGAAGTGTCATTAAAAAATAAAATTATATATAATACGCAGCAAGAAATAATATGCTTAGATATTAATGTGTCACCGGAACACATAAACACACCCAGAAATAATATGTTTAAATAATAATGTGTCACTAAGAGTATAAAAAAATTGATGTAACAATATATGTGTCAAAAAGATAAAATAAAATTATGTGTCACTAAAGAAGTGTCACTAAAAATTAAAAATGTCGAATCATCTTTTACTCGACTAAAAACCTCGGAATAGAAAAACGTATAGGATGCAAAATTGCCTTTTTATGGAACATAAATAGGAGTAAAAAATACATATTAAGAAAGAAACTGGTCATAGGGACGTGATTCTTAAAAGAAAATAGGGACGTGATTCTCTTGAAAAGTGGTTTTAGAAATATGCTATTAAATTCATCTTATTTACAATAATGCCATTCTAGCCATTTTGTATTGATTACATCATTAATGTTAAATCTAATGGTCCAGATCGGTTCTTATTGTTTTTATTTTAAGAGTGGTCATCACAATAACGCCCCTCATATATATATATATATATATATATATATATATATATATATATATATATATATATATATATATATATATATATATATATATATATATATATATATATATATATATATATATATATATATATATATATATATATATATATATATATATATATATATATATATATATATATATATATATATAGTGTAGTATTCAATGCAGAACCACTATTGTTCTACAGAACTTACATAACCACTAGTCTCAATCTATATTATGGTTTATGGCGCATGGTTTGAGGTTTTGGCTTTATATTTAAGGCATTAGAGTTCATCGTTTAAGGTTTACTGCTTAGGGTGTATGGTTTAGAGCGTTAAATGCAAAAACATTATTATGTACAGAACTTGCAGGACTATAAGTTTTTATTTTTTTAGGATTTAGAATTTAAATTTTAGGGTCTAAGATTTAGGTTTCCTGGGTTAGAATTTTGGATTTAGACTTTACGAAGTGTGATTTAGTGTTTTAGGTTTAAGTTTTAGAGTGTAGGGATAAATTACTATGGTTCAGTAAGTTCTGTAAACAAATAGTGGTTCTGCATTGAATGCTCCCCTATATATATATATATATATAGGAGGACTTTATTTACATAACCAATCTTATTGACAGAACTTGCAGAACTCCTTTCAACCAATCATAATTTAGTATTATTAATAGATTTAATTTAAATCAAAAGGGCATAATAGTAAAACATACATTTTACTTATTTTTTTATTAAAAACGTTTTCAAAATTCATTAATTGTCGTTTTTTTCAAAAGAAATTTCTTCTTTTTAGCATTCATATTTTTAAAAAATTTAAGAACATGAATGTTTTTCTCTTAAAAACATGTATGTTTTTCACTTAAAAACATGTATGTTTTTTTCTATATGAACGTACATATACATCTTTTTATTGTGTGTATTACTTTTTTGAATTTGAAACAAATATTAAATAACCTAAACCTTTATAAATGAAAAAAATATTCATGTACATACATATTACATTTCATTTAATAACAACTAAAAAAAACATATATACAACAGTTGTATTTGTCTATAAATGACAAATTATCTTCATTTGTGTATGTGTTCATCTACTTCTAAGTCTTCAAATGATATCATTATCTTTCATCTACTTCTAAGTCTTCAAATGACATCATCATCTTTCATCATCTTCATATATCTGAAACAAGCATGCACAAAAATAAATCAAATGCACAAAAATCTCGCACATGTAAAAAACATACATGTTTCTTATTAGCCAAAAACATACATGTTCTCGCGCAGAAAACATACATGTTCTCGCGCAGAAACATACATGTTCTCGCGCAGAAAAATACATGTTTCCGCGCAGAAACATACATGTTTTCGCGGAGAAACATACATGTTTTCGCGGAGAAACGTACATGTTTTCGCGTAGAAACATACATGTTCTCGCGCAGAAACATAGATGTTTCCACGCAGAAACATAGATGTTTATGCGCATAAGCATACATGTTTTCGCGCATAAACATACATGTTTCACACTTTAGGATTATACGATACATGTTTCTTGTAATGTAAAACATACATGTTTCACACTTTAGGATTATACGATATATGTTTCTTTTAATGTAAAACATACATGCTTCTTGTAATGTAAAAACATACATGTTTCACAAGTTAAACATTAACCTGGGAATATCTCGAAACATAAAAAGATTAACGAGAATAATCAAAAAATGTTTTGTTGTCAAATTTTGTTGGCTACTCACCTCCAATAAACCCGCCGTCGAATCCGTTTTCCATATCACTAACACCACGCGCGCATCTTGCCGGCTGCAAACACAACCACCACAGCTTGTCAAAATAACTTTATAAATCGAAAGATGCAGGTTATAAGAAAAGAGGATATAGATCAGAAGATATTGTATTTCTATTCAAATGATTTCGATCATATACACGATTAATAATCGTTTTGGATCTGATATCTTCTGCAACGGTTGGAAGATCTGGGACTTCTATTCAAAAGATTAAAGGACATACCTGTATAGCGATAGTAATCTTTGAATCTCGTGTTATGCTTGTTCGATATAAACAGATTCGTGATGTTTATTTTTTTCTCTGAACGATGGATCTCGAAAGAGATGCGTCGTGACGATTTTTTGTGGTTTTATTGGTTCATCAATGGTGGCTGTTTTTTGTGATCTGTTGGTTGGAGGAGCATAGGAGAAGAGAATAATGGAGCGGCGTTATTTTTCTGGAGATAAATTAGGATTGATTAGGTTAAATAAAAATTACAATTATCTGGAAGGAGTTTTAAATTTATGGAAAATTAAAATTCCTAATTTTCCCTTCATTTAAATTTTGTATAGAAATTAAATTGTATGTATTAACAAAACTGCCATTTTTGCATTAACATATTGTATTTTATGCTATAGTAGGAGTAAATAAAAGGGTTCTGCAAGTTCTGTCACTTAAATGGGTTCTGCAAATAAAGTTCCACTATATATATACATATATATATATATATATATATATATATATATATATATATATATATATATATATATATATATATATATATATATATATATATATATATATATATATATATATATATATATATATATATATATATATATATATATATATATATATATATATATATATATATATATATATATATATATATATATATATATATATATATATATATATATATATATATATATATATATATATGAGTGGCGTTATTGTGAGGACCACCTTTAAAATAAAAACAATAACAACCGATGTGAACCGTTAGATGTACCAAACATAAATTCACTTGATCAAAATAAATGAATGGCATTTATGTAATTATTTTAAAATGAATGGCAAGTCATAAAACCATCAATTTGAAAGATTAAATACTACGTCCTTTGTTCTTATAATTTTCACTTTCGCTTTTAATGCTCACATTTTCTACTATTAACGCATGTCATTATTTTTCATAACCATTTCTTAATAATTGTATTGCATCACCTTATTTTAATATAATGTAATTTTTTCTATATAAGTATACAATGACACGCAGACATTTGTAATGAATGGGTGTATATTGACACGTAAAATTGTTTTGACACATTTGTACGTTCGTATTAAATTCAATTAATTATGTTGTGATGTTGTTTTTTATACATTTGTTGACTATTATGTTTTAGTACATTTTTTAGTGATATATAAAAATAATTGTAGTGACACACTAACACATAAAATTTATCACACTATTTCTTTTAATACATATCTACTGGCACATTAAATTTTTTAATATATTTACCGATACACGTATATTTTGTGACACATTGTTTTAAAAAAAGTCTTTTGACACATTTAATTTTACACTATATTTTTTATTGACACAATAGATCTTCTGACACATTTTAGTGACACAATTAGTTTTATACTACAAGTCTTTTGATACATTTTTAGTTATACGTATTAAAAAATAATCAACTAACTAAAAAGAGTAGTTGATACATATTAAAAGAATACATAACTAACTAGAAAAACTCAAGTGATACAAATCTTAAAAAGTGTACAACTAACTAAAACGAACCCAAGTGACATGCACCTAAACAATACACAACCAACTAAAAAAGACTAGGGTGATGGGTATCTCAAAAAATACACAACCAACCAAAAAAAAAGTCAAGTGCTACGTATACGAAAAATACACAACTAACTAAAAACACATAAATGATACGTATCTGAAACATACACGATCAACTAAAAAAAACCCGAACGATACTTAGTAGAAAATAAACAACCAAATACGAAAAACACAATTATATATATCCGCAAAAATACATATCCTCAGCGATAACGACGACGAATTATCACAACGTTAATATATTGACGTAAGACATGCTACATGTATCAACTTTTTGAAACAATAACCACATAAATATTTAAAATTACATATTTATATTTTAGTGTTAAGCAATTCATACTCATGGTTACACCTTTGACTGACGACGTTTAATATGAATCTCGATTATTAGATTCCTGTTTTGTGATATGATTTAATCATGTGATATTAATTATCAGGAAATATGTTTTTAAGTGATATTAATGATTATCATCAATGCATGAAAAATAAGCTATTTTACAGTACGTGCTATTGAAAGAGCCAAGTAATGGAAAAGATTAAAATTCCTATATTGACCTTATAGTCATTAATGCTAATTCTGATTTTAATTTTATTATAAAAACACTTGGAAAATTCTAACTGGTTCCTATTGTTCTTATTTTAAGATCAGTTCTTACATGAACGCAAATCATATATTTTAATATATATATATATATATATATATATATATATATATATATATATATATATATATATATATATATATATATATATATATATATATATATATATATATATATATATATATATATATATATATATATATATATATATATATATATATATATATATATATATATATATATATATATATATATATATATATATATATATATATATATATATATATATATATATATATATATATATATATATATATATATATATAGTGTAACTTTATTTACAGAACCCATGTTAGTGACAGAACTTGCAGAACTCTTGTTTTTGAAGGAAAACATGTATGTCTGAAGGAGTACATGTATGTTTTTAAAGAATATTTGTATTTGCGAAGCATATTTGAAGTTCTTTTTATCAAAATTAAATTAAAATAAAAAAAGATACAAAAAACATACATGTTTGAGGGTGTGCATGCATGTATATGCACACATACAAAAATATACATTTTTAAAAGCGCGCATGCATGTATGTGCACCGATCCAAAAACATACATGTCCGCTTTCAAAAACATACATGTACTCCTTCAGACATACATGTTTGCCTTGAAAAACAAGAGTTTCGTAAGTTCTGTCACTAAAATGGGTTCTGTAAATAAAGTTCCCCTATATATATATATATATATATATATATATATATATATATATATATATATATATATATATATATATATATATATATATATATATATATATATATATATATATATATATATATATATATATATATATATATATATATATATAGTTAAGATCAAATGAGAAGTAACTTTAAAATAATAAGAATAAGAAGAAACTATAACCGCATATTCGAGATGCATGCACTTAAATTAGATGCATCTTTATAATCTTAGATGCATTATAATGCATCATAACATGTTTTATAGCTTTTAATTAGATGCATATACGTATATTAGATGCATTTCAAGATTTATCTATATTTTTGTCCCTCTACGCGTGCCCAAATCATGAAAATCAATTTGTACCATCTACACATCAAATTAACTTTAGAAACTCAAGATGGTGCATCTACATGAATAGAAATGCATCTAATGCAAGTCGTTGCATCTCAAATGTGTGGTTTTAGTCTCTTCTCACCACTTCTTATTTTAAGTTTCTTCTCATTGGATCCTTAATATATATATATATATATTAACAAAAATCTACTTCATCTTCTTCCCCCAGCCATTCCTGCGAATTGAAAAAGAAAAAAAAAAGATCTACATATATTCACCATCGATGAAAAAGAAAAAAAAATCAAAACAGAAAACCAAAAACATGAAATAAACGTAGTTAACATATAAGATTCAAAGTAACAAGAGGTGATCCGGAGGTCGGGAAGGATAAAATAGATGTTTAGACATATTATAGAGAGAAAGTAGCAAGAATAAAGAAGTGTGTGTTTATTAAAGAGAGAAACAATAAACAACAAATGTGAATCCTCACCCCTCCACGGAAGTATGAAGGGGTATATATAGCTCGGAGTATCTCACTTATAACAATTGCTAGTCCCTACTATATTAAGCTATTGTAATTCCGTAAATGACGCTCACATTTTAGGGCAAGCAAGCCCCCAACCATCCCTTGCTATGTAAACGTTTAAACAAGTGGGCCCCGAACTCTTTTGTTTGTTTCTACGCCACTTAACTAGCGAGAAGGTTGTTAGGCGAGGATGCACGGTGTGGTGAATTGTTTTAGCGAGCTTGTGACGAAAAACACGTAGGTTTGGCGAGTAAATCTCGCCGCCATACCTTGTGATCTAAGTTTCGATTCTAAAGGTGTCAACCAATTAATGCATTCTTAGATATTATACCAAACGATTTATATATCTTTCTTTTCATTCTTTAAATTTTTTAAAGGTGTCAACCAGTTAATGCATTCTTGCATATCATACCAAACGATTTATATATCTTTCATTTCATTGTTTAAGGGTATCAACTAATTACTGCATTTTTACATATTATACCAAACGATTTATATATCTTTGATTTCATTGTTTAATTCCAAATAACGTCTACCAAACGTGCCCTTAGTGTTTTCTTGCAAACCAAGAGTCCAAAAAACTAATTTATATAATATTTAAAGAATCAACATCAACTTACAAAAAGGTCCATGGATGTATTTATAAAGATCAAAGAGCACATTTTTCTAAGTAAATGAGAAGTAACTTTCAAGTTGAATTAAAATATTCGTTTTTACGTATGTCATCATCTATTCATCTATAATACACATTGATTGTTTCGAAGGCCGATTAAGCTTCGTAACGATGTAGAATCTAATCGAGTCGAACATCATTGCTCAAACGACAAAAATGAAAATCCTAACATAAATGCACCTTTTATCCGATAAATTTGAGTGTCAACTTTTCTAGTTGCTATCACATCTTCATATCTTTATGCCAAATTCCAAGTGAGTAAAAAATAAATTACAGTTCACTACAAGAAAATTTGGTTTTAATTATATACAATATTTTGACAATCCTTATACTCGTCATTAATTGGACCATTTAATTATGAAATAAATTACCGCCAAAAATATTTTGTGACATGGTAGAAACTAGTGATGAAAATTATAGATCGTCAATAGCTTGTCACAAGGTTGTGTAACAGATATTTCTAAATGAAATTAGTCGCACAAGTTAATGAGAAGGTAAAAGTTTGTCACTAACATCTACCTTCTAATGACAAGAACGTTTGTCATTAAATCTAAGTTTTTTAACAAGTTTGTCTATAGAGGTTTCTTTTCCAAAACAAAATTATTAAAAAAGTAACAAAATTAGTGTTAAAAATATTTTTGACAAACTAAGGTTAATGTTAAAAGATATTAGTTAAAATATTTATGTCAAAACGTTATCTAGTCTGTGTCATATGGAGCAAATTCAAGTATGCCTTGATGATAAGTATCTCTTATAAACATATTGTTTTTATGTATACATTCTTTTTAAATACACTGAATGTAGCCTGTTATTAAGTCATCGTACATGATATGTATCATAAATGATATTATTGTGCTCCGTAGTCACGGACAGACACACATAAGAGCCGGGTGTAGCACGGGCTACACCCATTTTAAGGCCACGAAGTGAAAAAAATTTAAACTGTTATTTTTTTTATATGTGCAACACCCAAAATCTTTGTGCTACTTTAGTTTCTTACGACGTAAGTTTAGTTAACTTAATTTTTTTTGTGCAACACCCTTTTAAAATCTTAAGTCCACCCTTCTCTATAATGACACTACTCTATGCCTAGGTGGCGCAAGTTAGGAGTAAGCCAATAGTTTTAGAGGATGACAACTTAGGATAATAAAATGCGCATTGGTTGGTATTAGTAATAAGATATTCAGATATGGTGATTATTGGTAACAAAATAGAGTTTAAAAACTAGGGTTAAAGACGGATATGGTCAATTTGAGTACTTTATAATCAATCATATGTCAAGTGGAAAGAATTTGACATATTTGGTCATCGCCATTGAAAATGTGACAAGTGTCTCACTAAAGATACTTTTTTAATGATCAACCGACGGTGCTCAACCATCAAATGCTCAACTTATAAGTGTACTTTTTTAATTGGAAATTGAAACATTATATTAAATGCCTAAATTACCCCTTATCTCTTACTTATTTATTATTTATTTTCTTCTCCATTCATCATCATCACCATACCCACCACCACTTTTTCTTTCCGAACTGATTCAACCACTTGAGTAGCTGATGTAAAGGTTACGACTTTAGTGCCTGTAGTGATCTTTGAGAAGCCGTTGTTGAATTTTACGTTCTCTGATCTTCTTTTAGCTACTTAAAACTTTGATAGAGGTAACCTTTTATCTGAAGGGCGGTTTGGGCATGTTTATAGAGGATTCCTGGTGGGATCCACGTAGGTGTTAATGTTTTGGTTCATGGATCCACCATGACTGATCAAGAAGCAGCAAGCGAGCTAGAGTATCTTGGAAGAATAAAACACTCGAATCTTGTACCTTTGACATGATACTGTTTGTCATGTGAACAACGAATTGCAATTTATGATTACATGGAGAACGGGACCTTGCATAACCTCCTTGACGATCTTCCTCTTGGGGTTCAAGCCACTGAACAGACTAGATATGAAGTTGTCGGATGAGAAAATGGTGGACATTGGTTAGCCTTGTAAAAATATTTTGTTAAGTATAGTTGAAGAGACTCGATTCACTTTTGTGGAAGCCGACTAAGATTACTCACTAGCACAAGTCACCAAAATAGTCTTGTTAAAATATAACAAAGGTTCATCAGGTTCATCGTTTACTTCTGGTAACAAGCATAATTTTATAATTATGTATTTATCCAGATACAAGAATAACAAGGAAATGGATAAACTGTAAATAGAGTACTTGTCAGGATTAGTAGTTCAAGTATCAATAAGAAACATCATATGCTACATATTGTCGGTATATACGTACATCATATATTAGTGGTATCTCGAGGCTTCAAACGCATCCAAGCAATTGGTATCCTATTGAAGCATAGAAATAGATTCGCGTCGCCTGCTTGCTGAAAGCACAAATGAAATGGTCGATCCTGAATTCTATAAAGTTATTAAGACCTTTTTGAGTTCATAATGAATGAAATGAACCCCTGGATGAGAAGCAAATCGACCTATAAGGAAAGATTCTATGTCAAAGAATATAGGACATGCCTTTTAGGATAGCATAGCCTGGCTAATAAAGGGTGAGGTTCAAACGAGGAAAGGTATATTGTGGATACCTAGGAACCTTGAGATGAGGAAATGCTTTAGGCTACCGGAATTTAGCCATCTAGGGTAAAGCATCACTATCTCTAACCCTAGTAAGCATGGGCACGTGTGAATCAGCAAGGACAACCTTTAGGAATGTTCAATATGTCTGGGTTACCAATAGCTAAGTAGTACCATCAGGGATGGGTGAAGAAAGAACCCCATCGGAGAGTGAAATAGAACATGAAACAGCGAGCTCCCTAGCAGTGTGTAGCACCCCCAATTTCACAAGGCTGCGAAATATCAACTTTGGGTGTTACTTCATAGCACATAACACATAGTCATAGAAAACTAACTCAGAATAGACGTTTTATTAAATAAACCATTTGACAATTTTATTAATATCAAAGTTCAAGTAAAAGAGGTCCCAATAATTCATACAAACTTCAATGAAAATATAAATGGCTGACAAAGTTATCGAATGGTAATTGTTTGTTTTGCCTTTACTTTATCCCACATGGCTCCATGCTCCAGCTTCTCTTAAACCTACAGTCATGAGAATACATGCTAAAATGTCAATACAACGGTTGAGTGAATTCTTAGGTTTTTAATAAACAATAATGGGTTTTAAATAAACCATAAAGCTTTTGAACACAAGAATCTCATCCACTGTCAATATTGTTACACATAATATATCCAAAGTCCACGCTATTCTACTAAGCCATGACACCGAAGCCTAAGTATAAATAATTCCCTAGTAAGGTATCTTGCCTAATACCCCTTTACTTCTCACACAACACACCTGGCTGAGCCTCTAACCCACAGGTGCGACCTGTCCTGGTGGGGGCCATCCCTGATGGATCCATCCGTCTGTACCAGCCGCCTACCCATCATAGGTAGTTTGCGGTTCATGGGTTTTAGGGACTTTCAAATTTTGGCAATACAACACTTAACAAATAGCGGTTCACAATCAATACAATCAATGCTTGTCTTCATCTTTCAAAAGCTTTTAATCAACCATCTTACATTTATTTACAACAACTTGTATTTGTTCAAAGCATATAGCCAAACCACATGTTTATTCATAAACATGTATTCTCTCAAAACCATATATATAAACGTCATATATGTTTATACCAAGAGCATGTATTCCCCCCCCCCCCCCCCCCCCCCCCCCCCCCCCCGCGGGTTTATAAACACATATAAAGAAGTAAAAGCGAGGCTATGAACTCACATGATATAGCTATTACACATAGATCAAGGAACAAACAACCAATAATCGATACACGACTTCACGAGATATCAATCGCTCACTTGGCGAGAACGAGATGCCCAACGGTCGACATATGACCAAACGAGACCTAATCATGACGAGGCGCGTCTTAGGTTAGAAACTATACACAAGTCATACATATATTTAAATAGTTCACTTTAGTAAGTTTGGACATTGTATAAGTTTCATAATAATTTTCATAAGTCTTTGATAACAATTTACCATCAATTTTCTCATTTTGACAATTAAGCCCATTATAGCCTATTAGTGGCCTATTACACATTTATATAACCTAAGTCCATTTTAAACTCAGTATTGATCTCTAAATATATTACTAATCTCATGTCCAATAATGGCCCAATAGCCATTATAACTGCAAGTAGGCCTTTTGTGACCCAAGTCCACTTTATATACTTTTCGGGTTCTAAAACGCCTCCAAACAATGTCCACTTAAAATTTCACGTTGGTCGGGTCTCACGTTCTCCAACCATCAGTATATGAATGAGTCTCGACCTCCCGATAAATGAATCCTACCACCTCGGGTTTTATAAAAATGGCCAAGTTAAATATTTTATTGTTACGGTATAATTACGTCAATTTAACAACATGTCTTGGTATTTAAGTCATTATTTCTAAACCGTAATGAGTCGCGAATCGGTTTTCATACTCCCATTGCCGTAATTAAGTCTACTATACATATTAGGAACTCCCATTACTTATGGTTTTCTGATAAAATGGTCAAAATGATCAAAACATCAACCCGGGTCAAGGATGTTTTTGGACAGTAAGGTTCGGTTTCACGGTTTTGGCCGCCATTTCAAAACCGTATGTCCATATAAAACTATCCGAATTGTGGAGGTTCTTCGTATATTTATCTACCTCTTCCAATAATACATATTTACTTGGGTCTGTGTACTTATATTAGTTTTTTAGTCAGTTTATACGTCATGTTCAGATTCAGCACTTTTTATCGTTTCGGCCATATCTAATTCATCGGGTATCGTCACGAGACGAGTCACCCGGAAAAATCAACAAAAAACATAGGTCTATCAACCTATGACTTTCAACAAACCTCAAAACCTACTGGTTTTGATTCTTAATGCAATCATTGGCACTGATCTATTACAAAAATTCTATTCTACACTAAGGGCTTGTCTAGCTTGCTTTTTATGTAAACAAAATTCATTTACAATGTCACCAAACTCCTAAATCAACTATTATATTATAAAACTCATTATATAAAATGATAATCACATATTCATAAAATTATATACAGCTTACATAAATTAATAAAACAACGATCATTACAAAGGAATGATGAGAAATACCTCAACAACAAATTGCGCAAAAACAAAACTCTTAAACTCATGATGAATATAGCTCATAAACTTACCAAGGAAGTGTGTGCATTATGTTTTCTTTTTATTACATCTATAATGATGGAAAGTGTATAAAATGAATTGGTTACATGTGTTATATTACAAAGTCATGCTATTGTGTCTTGGTTGCTTAAAGGATGACAACCCATCCTTCTGCATTATGTGGTGTTGTATAGTTTTTATAATGTTAAGTTTTTGATATAACGGGTATTATCGAAACCCAATATTTTGAAAGTTACACGAATTGAAAGATACGCGTTAAACACGAAAAATTAATGCTCAATATATAATAATAACATCGACAATCGGATAACATTGATATTTTGATAAATAAATGAGGGCTTATAAATTAATAAACGTTAATGCGTTATATAAATGAACGACGCCTAAAGGCTCAACGTAAATTACAAATAATGCTCGTAAAACAAGAAATTAAAAGGACGCTAATAGAAAATATTTATGTGACATAACGAGTTTAACACCCCATTTGTTAAGATGGAATGCTACAGTAAAATATGGCGTGTCATCAAAGCATGCAAGGTAAATGTCTAAACATTTATGACCATAAATAGAAATACCAGAATCAAACATCGGTAGTCTAAGTAACTCACACACAAGAAATATTAAGTACTGTAAATGAAAGGACTAAACAATTTCCAAATGAAGTAATGTATGAAAAAGTAGGAATAAATGCATAAGGTAAAAGAGGCTGGATAGCTTCAATCCGAATGCACATACTCTGGAGATCCTACTTGCGACCTTAGGTACCTTCCGTTGGGAACATGGAAAAGGAAAACGACTGAGCATAACGCTCAATCCATGGATATACAATAAAGCATGGAAACATAGAGTAATGAAGCATGATAAGAGCATATAAGGCATGAAAAGCAGCGAAAATGAATAAGTCCTGGAAAACCTAGATGTATGCCATATTTACTGGTTTTAGTTCTGAAAACATAGCTTATGTTACTTATTAAAATCTGTATTAGTTTAATATACCAAAAGCCAATATAGGTCATGAGGTCAACAACGTGCATGAATACTTGGAGGGGTGACCTCGTCATGCAATTTGAGGGGACGCCTCTAATTAAATGGTAATGGGTAGGAGGGATCAGCTCCTTGTGAAGGATGAAAGGCACACACCACATTCACCATGAAATCCTGACTGACAGTTTAACTAGGATACACCCATACGCCCCACATAATAATATAAATAAATGGCCAAAACTGTAAAGGGACGCCACGAGCTATCACTCCGCCGTGGTGAAGTCATAACACTAGTGCCTCTAGTGTTATGGTTATGGTACCTCCATAAGTAGGTGAAACTGGCTTGCATGTGTATGGCTAAGGTAACTAATAAAACATAAGCATTTAATTTGTAACTACTAGGGAAAACAGTTGGCTGCATACAGGAAATCCTAATAAAGGAAGAGATTGTCCTTACTAAAGGACGGGAAATCCGTACCTTGTGTCCAGTAGAAGCTAACTGAAACGCTGAAGAACCTAATCCGCCTTGACGGATAATACTACATAAGAATGGGAACGTGTATGAGTTGTCTGAATTACATGTGTTTTATTGGTTCTGTGTGTTCTTAGCTTATTATTCATGTAAAGTCATGTTTTAACTGAGTTAAGTGTTAATCTATAGTTATTCTTGCATTCCGTTGTTTATTATTCATGTAGTATGGTATTATAATACTTGTATTGTAATACTAAGTAACTTTCTAAAAATAGCAGGTTTCATAAATAGTAAGTTTCTAAAAATAGAGAGTTTCCAAAAATAAAAATAAGCAGGATTATTAATAATAAGTAAGGTTTACTTAGTAAATACAAGTGATGGTTTAAAGGTTATAACTTATTAATTAAATAACTTGGTTAATTAATTAAACTATACATTATAAGAATTTAATTAAAAATACATGTTTTAATTAAATTAAGCTAAGTAAAATACTTAGGTTATACATGAAATATTTATTTTAATATTTAATATAAGTCATGCATTTAATTAAATTAAATAGTCTAGAAATAATTTAGTTAAACATATTTTCTAATTTTAATATTTTCCCAAAACCCGAAACCCGAACCCATGTATTAAAGTTAACTCGAGCCCGTACCCGTGTCACATATAAGCCGAGCCAAACACCCTTGACAATGGCTACCCCGGTTTAGCCGGTTGCCACTGTCCGAGTAGTTTACTCACTGCCAAGCCACGGCTAGCCGCCGCCCGAGCCCGGTTCACACCGATTCATAGTCGGTTCCCACAGGTTCGTGACCAGTTCCCACTGTTTTTTTTGTCCGGTTCCCACTGTCCAAAACAAAGTCCCACCAAGACCCTAATGGTCTAGGTTGACACTCGATCCAACCCAAAACCATACCCCAACCTCGAGTCGGGGTCCCCTTGCTTGCGTCCGAGCCAAACCGACCAAGCCGAGACCTTGGAAGGTCTCGGTGGTGGGGATTACAACAAGCCAAGATCCCCTTGGCTCTCGGTGATATCTCAGGCGAACCAAAACAATTACAAACACCCCCTTAATCATGATTTTAATTAATCCCCATGTTTTATAACTTGTTTTTAAGATTAATTAAAATAAGAACATGAATTCAATAAAGAATTAAGAAGAAAAAGAAAGGTTTTGATTATACTGAATGCGTAGTTGTTTATGGTTTTTAAACACGAACACGAACATGAAAACCTTGAAGATCAAAACTCACAAACACCCCTTTGGTATCCTTGTGGTGCGGTGGAAAGAGAGAGAGAGAGGGGGCTAGGGTTCCTTCTTTTTTTGTAAAAATAACTAATGAAATTAATCCCCTGGAGTTTATGTTTAACATGTGTTTAAGCTGGGTGATGGGCCAAAAGGCCCACCCTTTCTTTCTCCTTTGATAGTCGCGGCCAACAATAACCCCGAAGGCAAAACCGGACGTTTTCCTAAGTCAAATTAAATATCGTGCATGTTCGTGTTTTATTTATCGTGAATTTAATTATCATGAAAGTAACACATTTACAATATACATACGTACATACATGTTATTATTATAGTGACACGTGAAATATAGTGAAATATATTATAAATGAAAAGCTTTAATTTTATCGTATTTTCGTGTATTTACTGTTCATGGTATTTTAATGCGTGTTTTACAACTCTTCCCCTCTAAAAGAACAATTCATCCTCGAATTGGAGAAAACATAAACTAAAAGAAATATACCCGAATCAGAACTGGAAATGAGGGTAAGAAGTCCGTATAGACTCCTCCGTCTCCCAAGTGGCTTCTCGCTCAGGATGATCCCTCCAGAGGATTTTGACGAAAGGGATCGTGTTCCTTCGCATGACACGATCTTGTCATTCAAGAACTCTCTCGGGTTCTTTGACATATGAAAGATCCTCTCAAATCTGATCAAGCGGATACTGGACTACATGGACTGGATGATAGTAGTATCATCTGAGTAAGGACACATGGAACACGTTGTGAACGTGTGATAGCTGAGGCGGTAACGCTAAACGATATGACACTTCACCAACATGTTCTATGATGTCGAGCGGTCCGATGAAGCGAGGACTGAGCTTCCCTTTGATTCCAAAATGTTTAACTCCCCGTGCAGGTGATACCTTGAGGAAAACATGATCACCTACGTTGAAAGCTACATCTCTACACGCATATCAGCATAGCTCTTCTAGCGAGCACGAGCCTCCTGAATTTTTGCCTTAGCGACCGCGTCCTTCTCATTGGTCACCTCAATCATCTCTGGACCCTTAAGAATTCGTTCGTCCACCTGATCCCAGTAGATTGGGGCGCGACACTTTCTCCCATACAACATCTCAAAAGGTGCACACTTGATGCTAGCGTTCCAGTTGTTTTTGTATGAAAACTCCACTAGATAGATATTATCATCTCAGCTTCCTGACCACTCTAGAGCACACACCCGCAACATGTCCTCCAATGTCTGAATGGTACGTTCTGACTGTCTGTCGATCTGAGGATGAAAGGCAGTGCTGAGCTTGAGTCTGGTGCCTCAAGCTTTCTGCAGACTCTGTCAGAAACGCGATGTGAAACGGGGATCTCTGTCAGAGATGAATTCTGATGGAGTACCAGGCAGTCTCATGATCTCCTTCTGAAAAGTATCTGCTAATTTGCTGACCGGATGCTCCTTGTGGATCGACAGAAAATGAGCAGATTTAGTCAATCTATCAACAATAACCCAGATGGCGTCGTTCTTCCTCTGAGTCACAAAAAGACCAGTAACAAAATCCATGGAGATTTTGTCCCACTTCCATGCTGGAATATCTAATGGTTGTAGTAAACCACTAGCTCGCTGGTGTTCGATCTTAACCTGCTGGCATATCATACATTTAGAAACGAAGGTGGCAACATCCTGCATCATACCACTCCACCAAAATGTTGCTTGATGTCTTGGTACATCTTGGTAGAACCAGGATGTATGGTAAATGCAGAGCTGTGAGATTCAGTCAACACAGCTTCCATGAATGTAGAGTCATCAGGAACCACTAGTTTAGTCCCCTACATAAGATACCGTCATCGTCAACACGAAACTCCGTCTGCTGATCGAGGTTCTGAATTATAGCCTAAATCTCACCATCGTCCTTCTGAGCTTCCTTGATCCTAGAATGTAAGTCTGGTTCCACTCTAAGATTAGCCCAGTAACCGTACACAAAACTCAATATCAGTCATCTCTAGGTCACGAATCATCTCCTTCGCAATCCAGATGCCAGGAATCATACCCGACCTTCTGCTTAGAGCATCTACCACCACATTCTTCTTACCAGGATGGTACTGAATGTTGGTGTCGTAGTCCTTCAATAGCTCTAACCATCTTCTCTGTCTCATGTTCAGTTCCTTCTGGGTGAAGATGTACTTGAGACTCTTGTGATCGATGAATATGTCACATGATTCACCATAAAAATAATGTCTCCAGATCTTCATTGTGAAAACAACTGCTACAAGCTCCAAATCGTGAGTAGGATAGTTTTATTCATAAGGTTTTAGCTACTGTGATGCGTATGCAATAACCTTCCCATGTTGCATAAGAACACAACCTAGACCCTTTCCTGAAGCGTAACTATAGATCTGAAATCCACATGAGCCAGATGAGAGAGTAACAATAGGTGAAGTCACTAAATTCTGCTTAAGATCTTCAAATCTCTTCTCTCGTTCTTCGTCCATACGAATTTATCTCCTTTTCTCATCAGCTTAATCAAAGGTAAGGCTAACCGTGAAAAGTTCTCTACAAACCTGCGGTAGTATCCAGCTAAACCCAAAAAAATTCTAAGCTCAGTTGCAGATGTAGGTCTCGGCCATTAGGTGATAGTTTCGACCTTTGTAGGATCCATGGTGATCCCTTCTGCAGATACAATATTGCCCAGAAATGCCACCTTGCTTAACCAGAACCCACACTTGGAGAACTTAGCATACAGCTGCTTCTGACGAAGAATCTACAAGACTGTACGAAGGTGTTCCTCATGTTACTCCTTGGATTTGGAGAAAATCAGGATGTCATCAATGAACACGATAACGAACTTGTCCAGACACTAATGGAAGACGCGGTTCATCAAATCCATGAAGACTACTGGTGCATTTGTGAGTCCGAATGGCATGACTACGAACTCGTAGTGCCCATAACATGTACGAAATGCAGCCTTAGAGATATCCTGCTCTTTAACCCGTAACTGATGGTAGCCGGACCTCAGATCGATCTTGGAAAAATACTTGGTGCCCTGAATTTGATCGAACATGTCATCAATTCGCGGCAAAGGATCACGATTCATGATTGTGATCTTATTCAGCTTACGATAGTCTATACACAAACGCATGCTGCCGTCTTTCTTCTTCACGAAAAGTAACGGTGTACCCCATGGTGAGGCACTGGGATGGATGAAACCTCGTTCCAGAAGTTCCTGCAGATGATCTTTTAGTTCTTTAAGCTCTATAGGAGCCATGCGATAAGGATCTTTGGAAATTGACTCTGCACCTGGGATGAGCTCAATTCAAAACTCGACTTCACGAATAGGTGGTATGCCCGGAAGTTCATCAGGAAATACGTCAGGAAATTCTAACACAATAGGCTGATCTTAGTTCGATGGATACTCGGTTGTAATGTCATAAATATTGGCTATAAAGCCCTGACAACCATGTGTTAGTAATGCACGCGCCTCCATGGATAATTTGTACTGACCTCCCTGGCAGAAAACCATGGTGTATGTACTCTAGAGATTTAACATCACCGAAGATAACTCGATAACTGTGGCAGTGAATCGTAGCCTTGTGTTTGGATAATCAATCCATGCCCAATATCAAATCAAAATCGCACATGTCTAAAGGAAGTGTGTCAACTCTGCGGATCTTATCATCAAATTCTAGGGAAGATCTCTGTACACCTGGGTGATTCGTACAGAGTCCCTAAGTGGCGTCGAAATGCATAAGGCATTATCTAATGGCACAGGGTAAATCCTAACACTTACATCAAAACTAGTGGATATGACTGAATGAGTCGCTCCAGTATCAAACAGAACACATGCTGCCAAACCATTCATAAAGAAATTCCCAGTGATGGTACCTGAAGTCTTGTTCGCCTGATCTCTAGTAGTAGTGAACACGCGACCAGAAGTAGGAGGTGGTTTGGTGTCGACATGTCTAGAGGTGCCTTCTATCTCACCTTAGCGATAATCCTTTTGCTGATGGCCTTGTTGGCCACACTTGAAACAACCACCAGTCGGCGACACACACCAGAATGTCTGCGCGAACATATAGGACAGATAGGATGCGTGAATCCTCCAGCAGGCGTCTTAGCTAGCTGAGAGCCTGTTTCAGGATTACATGCATGAGACATGATCGTGGAACATAAACATGATTACATAGAAGGTTTAATAATTACCAGATAAGGTAGAACGGTTAGGCTGTGAACCTCTACGGTCCTGATCCCTGCCGTTGTTGTTGTTCCTGAATTAGAATCGTTGAAGTGTCAGAATACCATAACATAAGATAGTTTAACATGAAAGAAGGTAAATGTAGGGACCTGTTGTTGTTCGAGTTATTAGCGTTGTTACAGTAATTATCATTACCGCCACGCCTCTCTGAACCAGAACGGTCGTTGGTCTGACCGTTTCCCTTAGATGCTTGCTGCTGAACGGTCGCAGGCTTACGGTCGTCAGACTTCTGTTTGAAATGTAAAGTTGAACAGAGGATAATATGAAAATAGAAATACTTAAAGAAATTAATGGTTTACAATTGGTGATTAAAGATACATCTTCACGGCTCGATTATCACCAAACTCCTCTCGTTCCTGAAGCATCTCAAGCTTTCGGGATGCATCGGCCACCTGTGCCACTGTAGTGAACATAGCATAAACCAAATTGTTGGCAACCGAAGTGCGTAGAGCCCAGTGAAACTTCTCAGCTTGCTCCTCAGCAGTACCAGCTGCTGCTCCCAAGAAACCAACCAATCGGAAGAAACCTCTGCATTAATTCGTTGCTATTCTCCCCAGCAACCTGTCAGATATTATGATAATCCCTCTTAAGATTCTCCTGTTTAGCATGTGGAAAGTACTGATTAAGGAAGAGCTCCTTAAACTGGTACCAAGTCAAAAGTGTAACCCAATTATCACCACCATTAGACAGCTTGACAGACTTCCACCACTGCAGCACATCACCTTCAAACTTATAGCAAGCCAATATTGCCTTGACAACGCCGTCACAACCCATCGCATAAAAAATCTTCTCGATGTGAGAAATCCAAGCCTCAGCCTCATTGAGGCTGCCAGTCTGCTCAAACGAACGGGGTCACTGTTTGTTGAATCGCTCCAACTAAGTCATAAGGGTAACAGGTGGTGGTGGTGGTGGAGGATTATTGTTGTAGTGGTTTTCAGGATGAGAGCCAAATTGAACTCCCTGAGCTTGAATTTCAGCATGAACTTCGTCCCTGATTTCACCGCGAAGTTGGGGAAGGATGGCTTGCAAAGCTGCATTGACAACTTTAGCCAATTCCTGAGCATTACGTGTGTTCACCATCTGACAGTTTAAAACAAAATGCAACATTAATGTTAAGTCTGAAATGAGATGAACATAAAATGCTTGAAGAATGTATAAATCAATGGAACAGTTTATAATGCATGAAACAGTTTAGAATGCATGATGCAGTTTATAAAAACTTTTATATGCGCGAGGGTAAACGCATATGGTTAGTTCACCTAAAACAAAAAACATAGCGGGGGACGCCTATGGGTCGGTCCTAAAGTTAAAAGTTTCGATAAAAGCACATGCGACTAAATAGGGCCAGTCCTGTACCAACCATTACTTAGTCATAAACCTGCGACAATTACATGAATGTATGAAATAAATGAAAATGAATGAATGCATGAAAACCAACTGTCAGTTTTAGGAAGACGCTTGTGACTACCCATAAGTCACAGGTCATGTTTCATAGAGCTACAGGTCGAAACCTTAGCTCTGATACCATAAATGTAACACCTCATTTGTTAAGATGGAATGCTATAGTAAAATATAGCGTGTCATCAAAGCATGCAAGGTAAATGTCTAAACATTCATGACCATAAATAGAAATACCGGAATCAAACATCGGTAGTCTAAGTAACTCACACACAAGCAATATTAAATACTATAAATGAAAGGACTAAACAATGTCCAAATGAAGTAAAGTATGAAAAAGTAGGAATAAATACATAAGATAAAAGAGGCTCGATAGCTTCCATCCGAATGCACATACTCTGGAGATTGATAGGTGTGAAAACACCCATCCTTTTACCACTTAATTATAATAAAAACAAGACCAAAACGCGTATTTGATGTCGTGAAAGTCGGAATTATGTGTGGTTTGTGTTTTTGTTGTGTTTTAGGACCAAAAGATGAAAAAGGAAGAAAACACGGGCTTTCACGGGCTTTTATCAACAAAATAGTCTAAAGACGGAAGTTTAACGAAGTCGAAGAACCAAGTCTAATAAAAGAAGAAAATATTAAGACAAGTTCATTTTATCATTCAACAAATCCCGAGATAACGTCGAGAAAGACGAAGAAATTAAAAGACGAAAAGACAAAGAGAAAGAAAGAAGAAATCAACACCACATTTCCACTCCCCCTATTAATACCCTCCTAATATGTCATTAGGAGGGTGTTAGTTAGTTTTTAGTCATTAGTTTATTTTATGCATTAGGAGTAGGTAATTACTTTCTCTCTCTAGATTTACTTTCATGTTTCAAGCTTTTTACATCAATCTTGTATTTGAATCTTTAATCTTAATCTTAATTTCAAGCTTTTCATAATCAATCTCATTCTACCTTTCTTATTTTTAATCTTGTTGATTTAGATAATCATGTAGTTTGTTTAATCATGTTCTTGTTTTGATTGATATGTTTGTTTGATTGTGCTTATTTATTTTCATGTTATTGATCTTGTTAGCTTATTGTGTTTAGTGCTTATTGTTTGATTTTCATATGTTTAATTAAGTGTCCTTAATAGTTTCTTTATAAAAAGTTGATTTTAAATATTTAAATTATTTAGTGATTTTAATAGTTTTTAAATTTTGACTTATTAGTTTTTTTCTTTAAGTTGATTTGGTTAAAGTTTTTGGTAAGTGCTTATTAGATTTTGCTTATTTTCATTTCTTAGCTTATCCGGGTTTAGAAACCCTAACATTCCGAATTACACCTAGAATTCAGTATTCCGAATAGCTAGCATAACTAATTATTCAGGATAGAGTTGGGTTTCACCATATTCCAGATTATGTGTTTATAACACATTCCGGATAAGCTATTGCAAGTTATTCCGGATTGCATGTGTTTTTGTGGATTCCGGATAGAAGCAAAATTGTGATTCCGGATAACTGTTTTCACCATATTCCGGATAAGGGCTTAGGTGATTTCGGATTACACTTAAACGTGGATTCCAGATTAGTGTTTGAAGGAGGTATTCCGAATTGCTAGTGGAACACACATTCCGGATAGTAGCTATTCTAGGATTCCGGATAACATGTTGATCCCAAACTTAGATCGATTTAGCTTTGTGTTAACGAGATTAAATCAAGTTTAACACGTAGAGAAACTTTGTTGTATTGAACAAACTAAGTGTTATGCGGAATTTAACACTTAGAACAAAGAACAAAACAAAGTAAACAAAACTTTCACTTTGATTAATAATATCAATGAATGATTACAATGAAAGTGTTATGAGATATGTGGAAGAGGTGTGTGAAAAAAATGTGTCTTATGTCTAACCCTAAGGCCTCCTTTTATAGGTTTAAGGAGCCTTGTACAAAAAGCTAAGATCAACTATTTTAGGAAGAGACATAAGATAAACATACTCAAATAACTTATTGACTAAATCTTTTAAACACTTAGGAATATATTCTGAATTCTTATCTTCATATTTTATCCACCAGCTTGAAGAATTCATCATTGGCAGATTTAGTCCTTGTCTTTATGTTAAGATTCTTCTTGTCAGCGCCTTGATAATTCTTATCAACGTCTAATCTGTCAACGCCTCGTTTACTCTTGTCAGCGTCCAAGTTCCTCTTGTCAGCGTCTAGGGACTTAGTCAATTTTATTCCCAACAATCCTCCCCTAAACTTGATATCTACTCTAGCAATCAAGTTTCTGAATAAAATAAAACATATTGAGAGGATTCTTACAAACATGCTCTATCCATGAATTTGAGTATGAATAAACCTCAAAAAGTCAATCACTCAAATCACTTGTATAGTCAGCCTTCACTTGGTCTTAATCATCTTCAGTACCTGTAGAGTCTTTGGAGCTTTCTTTATTACTTTTGTCACTCAAATTCGATTGCTCCTCCCCTTTTTAAGACTCCTCCCCAAGATCAATATACAAGGACGAAACCAAGAACATCCTCCTTGCATCAGCTTCCAAAACAACAAGTCTATCAGTTCAAAACTATGATCCTTGACAATTTGTACCATTGATGTATTATGCTTTTACAAGCTAATACAGATTTTTGTCAATTCCATTAATGTCAAAGGTTTCATACTGTCCTCATCCACATTCGGGAAATGAATCCTCAATGTTGATTCATAGGACATGGGGATGGACTTACTGATGATAAGACTGACGTGACCTGCATTAAAGCTAGTGCCAATAGTCTCAGCCATCTCCATAACACTATACACCCTTGTGAAAGTGATCTCTGCTGCTACTAGATGTCAATCACTAGGAAAAACATCTCAATGATCATTAGGCTTCCAGATATCCAAAAATTTGAAAAAAATAAGGGTGATGAAACATTTTGGGTCTATAAAGAAGTTTATAAATGACACCAGCTAAGATGTCATAGCATAAAATGGACTTGCGAATGGAAAAATTTAGTTAGAACATAAACAAAGGTAATAATCCTAAAGAAATTAACCAGTCTCTAATAAGCAAGAGTGACAAACACTGTTCACGCATACACTCATGTACAAGCATGATAGACACACATGAACTCTAGAGTCCTTTGTTCACAAATGCCCCAAAGAGAAAGTTAACTCATATAAAACCTTTGCAACTCCCCAAGTAACCCAAAAATATATCTACCCCAAGTCACCCATACGACCACACCCAATTCTAGGTCAATAAGTCTTGGCAGCATGCACAGTATATCAACTTTGCATGCTACAGTGCCTCACGAATTAGAAAACTAAATCGAACTCACCAGTGGACACAATCTAGAATTGTGATAAGAGTGCTCTAAGAGTACCCAAAAACCTAAAGGTTTACCTCCCCTTAACAGAAGCATACATATCATTATATGTGAAGAAGAAAAATTTTATTTCAAGACAGAAATGTAAACATTTCAACCATCATAAATAAATTTTGCAACTTTGTATCCATCCAAATGTAGCTCCATTTTCCTGCATAGTTAGACAAAAACCACAAAAACACACACCAATAGAGGCTACCCTTTCCCACAACAATGGGTAGAGATAACATGTTAGTGGATAAAAATAATAACAGTGGAAAGACCAAAAATGCATGTTCCTTGAGCATCCACTATCCCAATATCCTTGATCATTAACCTGCTTTTGGATAGTCTGCTCAAAAAGAAAACAAATTAGTTTCCTTTGGAGATCCAAGCCTTGTCAGACTTAGATCTATCTAGTTGTTCAACTAGAGTGGTCTTATTCTTTACCATAAATTCTTGTTCATCCCTTTGTGACCTAAACACCCAATTTGTTCCAATGAGACTAGTAATGACCTTCTCAAGATATTTATATCTATTCCAAGTCATTGAAATACCATTAAAATTAGAGTTTTGCTCTTGTTTAGGTTTCCAAGTTAAGTAGGATGATGCTTCAGACCCTTGACCCTTATTAACCAAGTATCTTTGTCTATATGGTCTAAAATAAGGTCTCATACCAAACTTGGAGCTGTCAGTGCTGCATTTGTGCCTGTCAGCGTTGAATTTGTTCCTGTCAGCGCTGAATTTGTTCCTGTCAGCGCTGAATTTGTTCTTGTCAGCGCCCAAATTAGGGTTTACTACAGGAACATACTGTCTGTTTGACCAAGTGTTGGTCTTTTGAAATGGCATTTGTCCATGGGTATTAGCTGCCTTATAGAAGAAAGGAGCTGGTCTAGTAGCATGTGGTCTAGTATGGACAAAAGGTCTATGGTTGACATTGGATGACCTATTGTCAGCAAATGAATTGTATCCAATGACACAATTATAGGCCAAATGTGAAAAGCTCCCACATGTATAACAAGCCTTTTTAGACACATACTTAGGCTTAGACTGATAAAACCCTGTCCCATTAACACTTTCTTGGCTTCTGAATGACCTAGGTTTCCTATACATTTCAGCGTATTTAACACTAGGTTGTTTCTTAATTGGGGAGCCAAGATTAACAGCTTTTCCAGTGATGGGATTGGTCACAGTGATAGGTGTAGATGCTACTGGACTCTCAATGGGTGTAGGTACATATGGACTCTCACTAAGCATCCCACCCTTAACAAACAAAGTGGGGTTGGCCTTCTTCCACTCTTCTAGGTCAATAACCTTTTGTTGATATTCCTCAACTGCGGAAAGAACTCTAGGTGGAGGAATAAATTCCTCTTCTTGGAGTTCTGGAATACCAGTCCAAGAGAGATCCTTTCTATGGACACCATAGAAGTCCCCAGCAGGTGGTGGAACAGCCACATATTCTTTCAACCCAATCCCAGACATATCCCTAGAATCCCTTTGTTTATTAACACATTCACCTAGGGTTTGTGTGGCCTTATCAAATCTCTGAATTTAAGGCCAACATTATCCTTATTCTTAATGACCTCATCTAACTTAGCCTGTAACTCACCATTGACTCTCTCCATGATGTTTCTAATATCCATACTAGCATTTAACTCATGTTTTAAGATATTTATTTTATCTTTTAAGTCAAATTCCATTTTCTTGTACTCAGAAACTGTCTTCTCGGTTTGAGTGAGAGCAATTTGATAGTTAGACAACTTGCATCTCTCAGTACTCACATCATCTAGTAACCTTAACACCTCTTTGTTAAGTTTTTCAGTATTTAACCTACAAGAAGAGTTATCACATACCTCACTATCAGAACATGAAGATGAATTGGAACTTGTGGAATTTGAAGTAGACGTGGCCTTAACTGAAAACATCATCAGATTCTTCTTCACCTTCTTCCTTAGCCTGGTTCACCTCACGATATTGGATTTCGTTCTTCAAATCAAAGTTTCTCAACAAGCTCTGATACCACTTGTTGATCCCAAACTTAGATCGATTTAGCTTTGTGTTAACGAGATTAAATCAAGTTTAACACGTAGAGAAACTTTGTTGTATTGAACAAACTAAGTGTTATGCGGAATTTAACACTTAGAACAAAGAACAAAACAAAGTAAACAAAACTTTCACTTTGATTAATAATATCAATGAATGATTACAATGAAAGTGTTATGAGATATGTGGAAGAGGTGCGTGAAAAAGATGTGTCTTATGTCTAACCCTAAGGCCTCCTTTTATACGTTTAAGGAGCCTTGTACAAAAAGCTAAGATCAACTATTTTAGGAAGAGACATAAGATAAACATACTCAAATAACTTATTGACTAAATCTTTTAAACACTTAGGAATATATTCTGAATTCTTATCTTCATATTTTGTCCACCAGCTTAAAGAATTCATCATTGGCAGATTTAGTCCTTGTCTTTATGTTAAGATTCTTCTTGTCAGCGCCTTGATAATTCTTATCAACGTCTCATCTGTCAACGCCTCGTTTACTCTTGTCAGCGTCCAAGTTCCTCTTGTCAGCGTCTAGGGACTTAGTCAATTTTATTCCCAACATAAGAAATATTATGCATTCCGGATAACAACAAGTAGGATTCCGGATTGGCAATATTACGTATTCTGGATTAGCGTGTATTTAAGGATTCTGGATTGCACTTGTTTTTCATATTCTAGATAGTGTTTGTTTTAGTTTACTGTTTTATTTTTCAAACTTTAATTTTTCCCGCCAATTTTTCTTAAGTATTATTTTAAAATTGTTTTGTCTTAGTTTATTTTCACTTGGTTTATTTTCAAGTTTAAAATTTTATAAAGTTTAAAGTTTTCAAATTTACTTTTTTATCAAGTTTTAGTCTTTCGTCATTTACTTTTAAGTCTTTATTTTTAGTCTAAATCTTTTCAAGCTTTCATTTTTATTTAGTTACTCAACGGCATTTTCATCTTTATTTTAAAATAGATAATCACATTTCACTTTCTTTTCACCAAGAACGACTGGTCGCACTTGAACTGTGGTCAATTCGATTAGACATATTCAAAGAACATTTTTTCTTGTATTAAATGGCGTCGCTGCCGGCTCTTTTCGTGAAGATTAACGGTTTTTTGTGAGAGACACGTTGGATTTTGGGATCCTTCACTATTGAACCTTATTTTTCGTTTCAAAAATCCTAAAAATTAAAATTTCAAAAAAAATCCAAAAACATTTAAAAATCCATAAAAAGCATTTCTTTTTCAATGTTTTGCACCAAAAATATGTTCTTTTCACGTTAACCATTATTTTTCTATTTCATTGCTATTCTTTTCTTGTGTAGGTGTATGCGTACCCGTTCACGCAAAAGGAAGTTCATTCAAGCTGCTGTCATCGAGCCTCCTCCTGGTGTTAACACAATGGATAATCGTCCAATGATCGAGCTCTTGCAGTCACATGTTGAAGGCAATGAAGATGCGATTGTGGTTCCGGCTATTGATGCAAATAACTTCGAGCTCAAGACCAGTTTCATTCAAATGGTTTCCGTAACACCTTTCTTAGGCCGCACCCATGATGATCTGCACGACCAAATCAAAAGGTTTGTTCACTTAACCAATACCGTGAAATACAATGGGGTTTCACAAGAGGATATTCGTTTGCTCCTCTTTCCTTTCTCCCTCTAGGGACAAGCCCAGACTTGGCTTGATAAGGAACCACCCCAAAGTATTACAACATGGGCGGACCTAGAGACCATGTTTATCAATTATTTTTCCCACCCTCACGTACTACCGCTTTGTGGAGTGACATCATTAATTTTGAACAAAAGTACGGTGAGACGTTTAGTGAATCTTGGGATCGTTTTAAGGAATTTTTAAGAAAGTGTCCACAACACGGTTTTACAAAGGTGCATCAAATTAATACTTTTTATAATGGATTAAGTTTGAATGACCAAGATTCACTAAATAGTGCCTCAGGGGGTAATATTCTTGTCAAATCTATGAATGAGGCTTGGGCTATCATTGAGAACAAGGCCAAAGTCCAAACCAAGAGTGTTAGGGCTACTATGGCTAGTGCCAGTGAGAGTGAGTTGACCAATCATCTTAAGGAACTTACTTCAGCTGTAAAACAACTTGTTTTAAGAGATAACCCTCCTAATCAACATGCCCATGCTCTCAATATTACTTGTGAAACTTGTGGTGGGCCACAATCTGATGCTAATTGTGATAAAGCCTATGATCAATCTCACGGGGAAGTGTATGCTTACAACAACACGAAGAGAGTTCATTTCAAGCCTAATGTCGATGTTAATCAGTTGTCTTACAACTCGATGAATTACTTGGCTCCACCCGGTTATCAACAAAGACCACACCCACCCACCTATAACAACCAAGGGCACTAAGAGCAAATGTTCAACAAAATGCAAATGTGAGGGGCTACAATGCAAACCAAGGCAATTATCAAATGTAAAATCAAGGATTTCAAAACCAAGGTTTCAATCCTCAAGGTTTTCAACCATTTAATCAATACCCAAACCAAGGTTTTCAACAACAAGGGTTCAATTTACCTCATCCGCACATGGGCTTGATTCTACAAAAATTAACCGATCATGAGAAAACCATGAAGGAAATGTAAGAGTCTACGGATAGAAAATTCGTTCACATGTTTCAAACCCTTAGTCCCAAAGGTGCTCTTGCTTCTACAACTGAAACAAACCCTAGAGCTAATGTGAGTGCTATTACTACACGCTGTAACACCCCATTTTGATAATGGAATGTCACGCGTAATTATGGTGTGTCATCAAAGCATACAAGGATAAATGTATAAAACATTACATGACCATAGGGATAACCGGAATCAAACATCGGTTCCCAAACATAAGCACAAAACATAATAAAGCAAAAGAAATGAATGAAAGACTACACAAGCATAAATATATGAAGGCAAAAGGAAAAGAAGTCTCTAGCAGCTTCCATCCTATGCACGTCCTCCAAATGCTCGAATCTTTCCTAGGGTACCTGCCGTTTTGGGACATGGAAAGGAAAGTAACGGCTGAGCAAAACGCTCAGTGCACGGATATAGACATAGTATGAATGACTAAGCATAATAATGACTTAATAGCAGCGGAAATGTATAAGTCCTGGAAAACCTGGAACATGTTCATAAAACTGGTTTTATAGTTTGAAAAGCCTTATGTTTATCTTATGAAAAAAACTGTTTAACGTATTTTACCATTAGCCAATATAGGTCATGAAAATCCACCGTGCATGAATACTTGGAGGGGTGACCTCATCATGCAAATTAGAGGGGCTGCCTCTAATTTAATATACTGGTTTTTGGGTAGGAGGGATCAGCTCCTTGTGAAGGATGCAAGGCACACACCACATTCACCATGTAATCCTGAATAAAACGTGTAACTAAGATGCACCCATACGCCCCACATGATACATATAAATAAATGGCCAAAAGCTGAAGGGACGCCACGAGCAATCACTCCGCCGTGGTGAAGTCATAACATCAGTGCCTCTAATGTTATGGTTATGGTACCTCCATAACTAGGTGAAACTGGTCATGCATGTATATGGCTATAGGTAATCTTAATTAAACATAAGCAATCAAACTCATAACTTATACTACGGGAAAACAGATGGCTGCATACGGGGAAATCCTAATAAGGAAAGAATGTCCATACTGAAAGGACAGGAATCCGTACCTTATGTCCAGTGAACGAAGAAGACGAACTGAGAGGAATCCTACTTCCGAATCACTAGTGCTACATAAATACGTACATGAAATAAGTATTTGCTTACTATATACATATCTGGTTTTATGTCATGTCTTAGCTTATTTTATATGTTCTTACTATGTTTTACTGTTTAAAGCCTTAAACTGTGTTAAATCTTATATTCTGTTCATTCTGATTAAGTATTTCTGATATTTCATGTGTTATTATACTTACTGTGTAATAATAAGTAACTTTCCAAAAATAGCAGGTTTCCTAAAATAGAAAGTTTCCAAAAATAGAAAGTTTTCAAAAATAGAAAGTTTCCAAAAATAGAAAGTTTCCAAAAATAGAAAGTTACCAAAAATAGAAAGTTTCCAAAAATAGAAAGTTTCCAAAAATAGAAAGTTTCCAAAAATAGATTTACTTCTTAAAATAGATAAGTTTCTAAAAATAGAAAGTTTCCATAAATAGATTAGCTGCCTTAATTAAATAAGTTTCCATAATTAGATTAGCTGCCTGAAATAAATAAGTTTCTAAGAATAGTTGGTTTCCATAAATAGATTAGCTGCCTTATTTAATTAAGTTTCTAAAAATAGAAAGTTTCCATAATTAGAATTAAGCTGGTTAAATAAGCTAAGTATATAAGCCTAAGTGTTTTTCATGATTATTTTCTAAGTCATATGATATAATGTATAGTTTAATAATTATTTCATGTAATTAAATTAAACTATAGGTTATAATATTTAATTAAAGTATAACATGTTTTTAATTAAATAAGTTAAATACTTAGGTTAAAATATGTATTATTATATATTAACAATATAACCTAAGTCATGTTAATTAATTAGTTATATCCATGGTTTTAAAATAATTAATTAATTATAAGTCTTAAATATATAAATACTTAGGTTAAAATAATTTCATGATCATTAATAATTAAATAACCTAAGTCATGTTATTAAATTAATCACATCATTTTATTAATTTAATTTTAACATAAGATCATAAACATAAAAAAAACTAAACATAAACCATGAACCAGATCTAGGCTAAAAACATGAACCGGACATGAAATCGACACCGTACCCCGAACCAACTCGGGGTACCCCGTGTTTACCTTGCTGCCGTGGGACCCACACGCACCAACCAAGACCAAATGGTCTTGGTGGTGGTCGGCTTGGCAAACCGAAACCCATTCGGGTTCGGTTGCAGCCTGCGGCCAAAACAAACACCCCTTAAAAACAACCTTTTGATTTTATTTAACACCAAAACATGTTAGATCTATGCTTAATTATTATGTTTTTGTAAAAAACATCTCATGTTCATAATTTATAAAAAGATTAAATCAAAAGAAAAGGTTTAAAAAGGATTTACCGAATTCGTGGATCAAAAGGATGAAGAACAAACACGATCACCAACTTAATTTCCAAGATCCAAGATCACCAACCACCTCCTTGTGGTGTTCTTAAGGTGGCGGCACAAAGAGGAGAAGGAGGAGGGTTTTTAGGGTTTTTTTCTAAATCTTCTGTAAAACAAAAAATGAGTAGTGTAAAAATATTTAACCCCTTTTTAGTAAAAATTGATGGGCTAAGCCCATCCTCCCTCCTAAATTTGTGGCAATAGGGCCCACAAGGGGTAACCCGATCATTTTCCGTGTCTAATTAATAAGTGTGTTCCCGTGTTCGTGTTTTACGTGTTTGTTCGTGTTTATTTGTGTTCGCGTTTTGTGTGTTCTCGTTAAATAATTACCGTGACCTAATATATTTAATTACGCTCGTAATAAATATATATACGTAATTAATAATAGTTCGTGTTTTAATTACGTTCATGATTTCATGATCGCATGTTCGTGATTAATTATCGTTAAATAATTATTACGTGATCGTGCATAGTAAATACTTATCGTGTTCTAACACGTACGTAATACGTAAACTCCTAACACGTAATCGTAATCATGCTATATTAGGAAGGTTTAAATCTAGTACGTACGATCTTAAGGGTACTATTCATGGTAAAAGCATGCGGGTTTTACAACTCTTCCCCCCTAAAAATAATAATTCGTCCCCGAATTATAGATAACATAACTGAAAGAGAAACATACCCGAATCAAACTGAGAGGGTATGTAAGATAAATTAACGTGCAGGTGACCTGGCAGAAAGAACGCGGAACGTGACATGTCTAAAAAGGACATGGAACGTGACGTGGCTGAAAGGACATATCTAATTGATAAGAGAAAACGGATAAGAAGTCCGGATGAACTTGTCCGTTTCCAAGTGATTCCCTCTTGGAACGGTTCCTTTATAAGATCTTGACACGAATGATAAGTCTTGGTCCTCCTGACCTTGACTTGGAATACGAAGAAATTCTTGGTTATCAACGGAAGGTAGATCCCCTAAATTCGATCGAGGAAAAATAAGAGTTAACGTGCAAGGGTAACTGAAACGTTACGATGAAAGACAATCTGACTTAACTGTTAACTAGAAACGATGCGCGAGACATAAAGAAACGTAGTACGTGAAAAATTTTGAACGTGATACGTGAAAATTTTTGAACGTGCTACGTGGAGATATGACGAGTGTAGTATGAGTAAACATATCGTGATCCATGATACGTGGTAACATATCTTGATCATGATATGAGGAACGTAGAATGAACATGATATGTGAAACATATCGTGAACATATAATATAATGGCGGTAACGACAAACACTAGAAGGTGAGACATAGATTATGACGAGAAACGTCTATCTGAGGATAGGGAGTTATACTAAACTTGGGTCTGGTCTCTCAAGTTCTTGCAAACTACCCATAATGAGAAAAGAAATGAACGTAAAATCGTAAACCAAAATACGATCATGAACGTGAATAGTGTCATGAACGCGAGCGCGAAAGCAAGGCGTGGAATTAGAACAAGGACGTAAAGTGAATTAGGAGCACAATTATGAATATTTGTCTGACCCGATAACTGAGGGATTACCAAGTGATCGGATGAGCCTTGGCTGGAACATGTCCGATAAATTTGTTTGTTCTGAAATCCTTACGGATGTAAGGATTCTGCAGACTTGATCAAACTGTTTGCAATAACTCATATAACATCATGCTTCATCTGAGTTCGCGTTAAACTAGTAACCAAAATCCGTGGAGATCTTGTCCCATTTTAATTTACAATTTCAGATGATGAAAAACATCCCAGTCTGTTGGTGTCCTATCTTAGCCTGTTTGTATGACAGGTATGAAGATATGAACGTAACTGTATCTTGCTTCGTAGAAACTTGATACATAGAAGGTTGCGAAACTATGAGTCTCTGAATCTAGACTTCTCTTAACGTAGGATTTTCTAGAACACCTAATGTAGTGTAGGGTTCTCTCCTTTACGCATAAGCAGAGTCACGGTAAGATTAACCGTAGAAACCCATGTTATTCAGTGTGTCACTGTAATCAAACAGAATTGATATTGTAAAAATTTCCAGGGTGAAATTTCTCTTGTCATAGAATTTGCAACATAGTGCAGATATGGTCTTCCTGTTCTTCTCCTAGGCTTAAAGGAAATCAGGTTATCCTCAATGAAAACACTGATGAATTTGCTATGAGTTCATGGAAACTCAATTTATTAAGTCCATAATGCTGTTGGAGCATTGATGAGACTAACTCAAAATCATAAATCTAGCATTACCGAGTCGTGCACGAATAGCAGGCACGGACATGTCCTGATTTTTCACTCGTCACTGTTGGCAGCATGATCATGAGTTCGATCGGGAAAGTGATTAACACTATACGGTTGATTGGACATGTCGTCAATACGTGGAGGAGAATAACGGTCATGAATGGTGATTTGTTTAAGTCAATGGTAGTCGACACATAATCTCATGGTACCATCCTTCTCCTTGTAGATTCTTCTGGAATGTGTAGGAAGACTTTGGAATAATCAACTGGCTATGCGTAAAAGAATTAAGTGGTCGTGTCTTACTGACAGCTAGAAAATTTTAGCGACCATGGCTAACAACGCACATGCTTGTAAGCATAGATAATTTGTACAGATTTTCCCGATGGAAAATCAAGCTGAATGTATTCAGGAGCCTGAACATTACTGTACATAATTATGAATCATAGCATGGTGTGCTGTTCATAGTCCATAATTAGGATAAAATTCATCTCGTGTCTGTCCGAGGAAATGCGTTAGCAGCTTGGATCTCATCATTAAACTGAAGGAAAACCTTCGTATGAGTGGGAATACGAAAGGCGTCCTTCATGGTCATGAATATATGAACTATGGTGAAAGAAATGAAAGTGACATCGGCAACGTGACAGTTCTCACTGATGCGCCGATAATGGTATTCAAATTCTTGTGGCCTGATTAATACATGGCACAACAAAATAGATATACCCTTGGAGGGTACCCTGAATTTCTTAGAAATGTTCCATAGTTGGACGTGAGTCATGTGTCTTGACTCGTTTCTTGGAACTATAAGCATGACATATGTCTTGACTGGTGCCTTGACATGTGTCTTCAGGAGGTATACGTGAGACATGTGTCTTGACTGATGTCTCGACATGTGTCTCGAGATGTGAAACAAATATAACCACAATATAAGGTTATTATGCCAAAATTGGCGGATCGGTTGGACTACCAATCCTTGTATTTTTGACCACTTCCGTGGCCAGAGTTTCGGTTGCGATTTCTAGGATAGTTGTTGTCATAGTAGTGGTTACTATCGTCCTGTCTGTCAGTTCCATGATGGTCATTCTCATGACTGTGATTCATGTAACTATTCAGCTGAGTGGCCGCTGGTACCGGTTGCACTCATATGGCTGAAATGACAGCCGAATGACGTGTGCCATGTAACTAAGAATTAGGGACAATGATTGATGGGAATCGTCTGATGGTGAAGTATCTTCTCGTCCAATTGCTTTGCTCCGACGCCTTTGTCTTCGTCTAGTAGGATCTCCAGGTTGTGAACAGCATCCGCATCTCGTAGCATCTCTGAACGTCAGCAGCATCAACCTTTAGTAACATCTCCAAGTTATGAGCGACATCAACAATCTTCTAGAATATCAGCAATTGAAAATACGCCTAAGGTGATTCATAATCGACTAGCGAATACTCGTGAAGTATTGCAAGTGAAATACACATGGATTAAGGTACGTGTAATACACATGAAATACGGTACGTGGAGTACACGTGGAATGTTCATGAAATGATCGGTATTGGGGTCGATCATTTGTCATGATTTAAGGAAATTATATCGGTTAAATGGTTAGGAAAACCATCATGATAACCTGGCAGTATTAGCATAGACATCATTCTGGTTGTATCGAAAAACGTCAAATTGTGGTTACACAAAATTCAACGATGATTTGCCTGACAGTATGATCAGTGAAAACCAACCATGACTATCATGAAAGCAGGATTCAATGAAATCCAACAATGCCTTGCAGGACAACGTAAATAACAAAAGAGGCGTAAAACAAAATCAACATGAAGACGGAATTATCATGAAGAAACATGAAACCATCTATCACGAAGAAGTGTATAACATAATCAGCATGAAACGGAAGTTAACCATGACAATATGAAAACATACTTGACATAAAAACAAAATAACTTATGAGGGGACATGAAAAAATTTATGCCAATTTAAATCATGAGAAAAATTTTATGCATGAAAAATAGTGCATGAATGCGTAATGTAGTTTATAAAACCTTTATATGTGCGAGGGAACGCCTATGGGTCGGTTCCAAAACAAAAGACATGGTGAGGGGACGCCTATGGGTCGGTCCCAAATTTAAAAGTTTCGATAAAAGCACATGCGACTAAATAGGGCCAGTCCTGTACCAACCATTACTTAGTCATAATCCCTGCAACAATGATACATGAAACATAAATAAATGAAACTCATATGTCAAAACTTATCAGAAAAAAAAAATTTATGTGACTAATTATGAACTACTGGGGTTCAGTCCACATAGCCATAGTTCACGAGGAACATTATGCATGAAACAATGACACATAACTAAATATGAATGACGGTTGTCCATCCATATTAGCAAAACAATATCGATGAAAACATCAAGGTTAAAACCTCAAGGTGCTGAAAACATCATGGTTAAAACAACAATACGCTGAAAATATCAATACGTAGAATAACAGACGTTGGCTTAGGAAGCTCCTGGTGACTACCCACTAATCACAGGTCGAGTTTTAGAGCCTACAGGTCGAAGCCTTGGTCTCTGATACCATAATTGTAACACCCCATTTTGATAATGGAATGTCACGCGTAATTATGGTGTGTCATCAAAGCATACAAGGATAAATGTATAAAACATTACATGACCATAGGGATAACCGGAATCAAACATCGGTTCCCAAACATAAGCCCAAAACATAATAAAGCAAAAGAAATGAATGAAAGACTACACAAGCATAAATATATGAAGGCAAAAGGAAAAGAAGTCTCTAGCAGCTTCCATCCTATGCACGTCCTCCAAATGCTCGAATCTTTCCTAGGGTACCTGCCGTTTTGGGACATGGAAAGGAAAGTAACGGCTGAGCAAAACGCTCAGTGCATGGATATAGACATAGTATGAATGACTAAGCATAATAAAGACTTAATAGCAGCGGAAATGTATAAGTCCTGGAAAACCTGGAACATGTTCATAAAACTGGTTTTATAGTTTGAAAAGCCTTATGTTTATCTTATAAAAAAAACTGTTTAACGTATTTTACCATTAGCCAATATAGGTCATGAAAATCCACCGTGCATGAATACTTGGAGGGGTGACCTCATCATGCAAATAAGAGGGGCTGCCTCTAATTTAATATACTGGTTTTGGGGTAGGAGGGATCAGCTCCTTGTGAAGGATGCAAGGCACACACCACGTTCACCATGTAATCCTAAATAAAACGTGTAACTAGGATGCACCCATACGTCCCACATGATAAATATAAATAAATGGCCAAAAGCTGAAGGGACGCCACGAGCAATCACTCCGCCATGGTGAAGTCATAACATCAGTGCCTCTAATGTTATGGTTATGGTACCTCCATAACTAGGTGAAACTGGTCATGCATGTATATGGCTATAGGTAATCTTAATTAAACATAAGCAATCAAACTCATAACTTATACTACGGGAAAACAGTTGGCTGCATACGGGGAAATCCTAATAAGGAAAGAATGTCCATACTGAAAGGACGGGAATCCGTACCTTATGTCCAGTGAACGAAGAAGACGAACTGAGAGGAATCCTACTTCCGAATCACTAGTGCTACATAAATACGTACATGAAATAAGTATTTGCTTACTATATACATAGCTGGTTTTATGTCATGTCTTAGCTTATTTTATATGTTCTTACTATGTTTTACTGTTTAAAGCCTTAAACTGTGTTAAATCTTATATTCTGTTCATTCTGATTAAGTATTTCTGATATTTCATGTGTTATTATACTTACTGTGTAATAATAAGTAACTTTCCAAAAATAGCAGGTTTCCTAAAATAGAAAGTTTCCAAAAATAGAAAGTTTTCAAAAATAGAAAGTTTCCAAAAATAGAAAGTTTCCAAAAATAGAAAGTTACCAAAAATAGAAAGTTTCCAAAAATAGAAAGTTTCCAAAAATAGAAAGTTTCCAAAAATAGAAAGTTTCCAAAAATAGATTTACTTCTTAAAATAGATAAGTTTCTAAAAATAGAAAGTTTCCATAAATAGATTAGCTGCCTTAATTAAATAAGTTTCCATAATTAGATTAGCTGCCTGAAATAAATAAGTTTCTAAGAATAGTTGGTTTCCATAAATAGATTAGCTGCCTTATTTAATTAAGTTTCTAAAAATAGAAAGTTTCCATAATTAGAATTAAGCTGGTTAAATAAGCTAAGTATATAAGCCTAAGTGTTTTTCATGATTATTTTCTAAGTCATATGATATAATGTATAGTTTAATAATTATTTCATGTAATTAAATTAAACTATAGGTTATAATATTTAATTAAAGTATAACATGTTTTTAATTAAATAAGTTAAATACTTAGGTTAAAATATGTATTATTATATATTAACAATATAACCTAAGTCATGTTAATTAATTAGTTATATCCATGGTTTTAAAATAATTAATTAATTATAAGTCTTAAATATATAAATACTTAGGTTAAAATAATTTCATGATCATTAATAATTAAATAACCAAGTCATGTTATTAAATTAATCACATCATTTTATTAATTTAATTTTAACATAAGATCATAAACATAAAAAAAACTAAACATAAACCATGAACCGGATCTAGGCTAAAAACATGAACCGGACATGAAATCGACACCGTACCCCGAACCAACTCGGGGTACCCCGTGTTTACCTTGCTGCCGTGGGATCCACACGCACCAACCAAGACCATATGGTCTTGGTGGTGGTCGGCTTGGCAAACCGAAACCCATTCGGGTTCGGTTGCAGCCTGCGGCCAAAACAAACACCCCTTAAAAACAACCTTTTGATTTTATTTAACACCAAAACATGTTAGATCTATGCTTAATTATTATGTTTTTGTAAAAAACATCTCATGTTCATAATTTATAAAAAGATTAAATCAAAAGAAAAGGTTTAAAAAGGATTTACCGAATTCGTGGATCAAAAGGATGAAGAACAAACACGATCACCAACTTAATTTCCAAGATCCAAGATCACCAACCACCTCCTTGTGGTGTTCTTAAGGTGGCGGCACAAAGAGGAGAAGGAGGAGGGTTTTTAGGGTTTTTTTCTAAATCTTCTATAAAACAAAAAATGAGTAGTGTAAAAATATTTAACCCCTTTTTAGTAAAAATTGATGGGCTAAGCCCATCCTCCCTCCTAAATTTCGTGGGAATGGGGCCCACAAGGGGTAACCCGGTCATTTTCCGTGTCTAATTAATAAGTGTGTTCTCGTGTTCGTGTTTTACGTGTTTGTTCGTGTTTATTTGTGTTCGCGTTTTGTGTGTTCTCGTTAAATAATTACCGTGACCTAATATATTTAATTACGCTCGTAATAAATATATATACGTAATTAATAATAGTTCGTGTTTTAATTACGTTCAGGATTTCATGATCGCATGTTCGTGATTAATTATAGTTAAATAATTATTACGTGATCGTGCATAGTAAATACTTATCGTGTTCTAACACGTACGTAATACGTAAACTCCTAACACGTAATCGTAATCATGCTATATTAGGAAGGTTTAAATCTAGTACGTACGATCTTAAGGGTACTATTCATGGTAAAAGCATGCGGGTTTTACACACGCAGTGGAGAAACTCTAGTAGGACCATCTACCCTTTCCCCAGTTACTCCATCTACACTTCCTCCACCCCCATTTATTCCTCCTACTTCCATGCCTAGTACTAGTTCTACATTACCGTCTCCACCTATTACGAAAGAAGTACCAAAGAAAAACCCTTCACCATCCACACCTTCACCATCTCAACCTTCACCTTCTACACCTACACCACCTAAACCCAATATTCCTTATCCTTCCAGGTTAGACAAGTACAAATTGCTCACTAAAGAGGATGCTCAAGTTACTTCTTATTTGAAGATGATGATCTCCCAAATGAATTTCAACATTAGCCTTGTTGAAGCACTTGTCCAAATGCCAAAATTTGTCAAAGCATTCAAGGAATTGCTTAGTAAGAAGGAGAAGATGGCTGAGTTTGTTAATACTAGATTGAATGAGAACTGTTATGCAATCCTTCTTAAAGAACTTCCGGAAAAACTTGGAGATCCCGGTCGTTTTGTGCTACCTTGTATTTTTAACAAAGTTGAAGAATTTACTGCCTTAGCCGATCTCGAGGCAAGTATAAATTTGATGCCATTAAGTGTTTGGAAAAAGTTATCATTACCCGATCTTACACCAACAAAGATGACTCTTGAGCTAGCAAATCGAACTCTCGCTTACCCCGTTTGTATTGCCGAAGATGTTTCTGTTAAAGTTGGTACATTCACTTTTCCAGTCGATTTTGTTGTTGTTGACTATGAAATGGACCCTCGTATTCCGTTAATACTTGGACGGCCATTCTTGAGAACCGGAAAAGCTTTAGTCGATGTTGTCGAAGGTGAACTCATTCTAAGGGTCGCGAATGATCAACAAGTTTTTAAGATGGGGAAGATTACTAGCAAATCAAATGGAAAAGAATAGGCGAAATTTGTGCTTCAAGACGAGCTTGATGCAACACCTTTGGAAAGTACAAAGCTCGATGATTTTGTGCTACATGACAATCCTCTTTTCGAAACTCGCTATGCTAATCCACTTTTTGAAGACCATGTGGAAAATCTTAATGATTCTCTCTCCAATGGGTCCCCCACCAATTTATGATTTTCCACCGATCTATGATGATGATTCTAGTTTTGATTCGGATGATTACGATGATTTTTCTTCAGAGTATAAAGACATGCCAACTTATGATGATTTTGATGATGTTCACACTCTTTCGAGTGATTCTTCAAGTGATATGTCTTCTACTGATGATTATGCTCCTATTTTTGATGAAGATCCTCCGCCACCAATGCTTAATCCTACTTTGGATGATTACTCATTTGAGGAAGATTTCGCCACCTTTCTCAATACATACTTTCCCAATGAGCATGATTATCCTCCTTTGGACTTTGATTATGGTCTTTATCTTCCTTCGGATGTCAAGAAGCCCATTTCAAAGGAGAAGAAACCGAAAGACACCAATATCCGTAGTACCTATGTCTTGACACCTCTCTTTCCACATTCTTTAGATGAGATTGTGTAGTTTATGGGCGAATCTTCAAGGTCTACCGAGTATAAGTCTTATTTTCCCCTAAAGGAAAAGGTGTTCGATCCGGGTATCACAATTTTTAAGCATCTCAGTATCCATCTGATGAAATAAAAGGAAATAGTTTTGCAACTTATGGAGCTATGCTTTCACTTCATCAAACTTTCTACCACCGTGCACAACAATTTCTTAAGGGAACCTCGTCTACTCTTCTTTGGCTTGTGTTCTTCACCTTAAGCTTGTGCTATTTGATGGATGAAAACCATGTATTTGATCCCGTTGGATGTTCTTCAAGGTTCTTACCATTGTAATCAAGGTCGAGTCAGGCTCACGACTCGGTGAACAAAAACAAGCGCTTCTCGGGAGGCAACCCGATGATCTATCCTTTTTATCCGTTTTCATAATAAGTGTAGGGGGAAGACCCGTTGGTGTTTGTTGTTTTCTTTCTTATGATGTGTAGGGATTCGAGCTTTCAAAGTTACACTATTGATGATTTTTGACGACCCGTGATTCCGTGTACCCGTCTTACCGGTTCTATCCTAAACTCTCTTGATTCACTATTTTATATTCTTGAATATTAAAATAGGAATCACTTTAGTTATCTCTTCCTTGGCAAGATTTAAACAACGTGCACAATGTCCTAAGTGTGGGAGTTTACTCCCACATGCTTAAACATTGAAGACAATGTTTATCTTAAGTGTAGGGGGACTTCTTCGAAGTTAAGTGGGCTTTTCCATGTATTTGTCCTTATTTTAACCGGAAAATTGATTTTTCGACATTTTTCAAAATTTTTGATCTATTTTGGCCTATTAGTATTTTCCTTTGTTATTGTTATTTTCTTTAATAAAATGGTTTTAATGAGTTTAGATATCTTTGATATATTAGGCCCGTCATGAATCTTTTGACTCAACCCGAGTTTACTTATTTGAGTTCACTCTAGCTAGTATCCTTAACGTTTTTGAATCAAGTTCTGCTAGACTTTTATATAGGGAACTTTAAAACGCGTAAGTCTTAACTCTTACGGGTTAAGAACAAGAACTTTTCGCAAGTTCCTATAATTGATCCTAGAAAGTCGTTTATCAAGGGAACTTTAAAATGCGAATTCTAAACTTGAAAAAGTATAAGAAGCTGCAAGATCCTATAGATGACTTGAAAACCCAACTTTGATATAATAGGCTAAGCATCCACGAGTCTCATTCCCTGATATTTTAAATTGTGGAGAACGAGAGATGATAGAGTCAATTATAAGTTTGGTTTTCTTTAATGAATTTATGTGAGTTAATTATGAGCTTTTTCTCCCATCGCTTGTTAATAAATATAACTGCAATAAGTAAGGTTGTACGATTTGAAAATTTACTTAGCTTCTAGTACAAGATCGTTTAAAAGTTGCTCGGTATTAATTAGAGTTCATAGCCAAGGCATAACTTTTTGAAGCGGGATGCGAAGATTGGCGAGTCCGAAAATGCCCTAACAAGGCATGAGGGCTACATTTTGTTGCTAAATATCCAAATTGATGCGAAGAATCATTTATCAAAAATTAATATGAAGGATCGAGACACACGACGAAAAGCAAACACTCCCCTAAAGATCATGGAGAAGTCTATCCAAAAAGACCCTAAGAAGGTATGAGGATAAATAGATCCAAGTCTTAAAAGGAGGCGGATCGTTGAATATCAAAATCCTAAATAAAGATTGGAGAAAAATGAAGAAGTCGTGGTCCAAGTATGAAGAATCTCTCAAAAACTTCAAGTGAAGAAATTCCTATTATGAAGAGAAGACCATTATTTCATGAACGTCTCTCAAGATTCGAAGTATGAAGTCAATGCCAAATATCGATCCGAGAAAGGTCTCAAATCGTGAAGCGAGTTATGCCAATATATGAACTTTATGAGGTTTCGAGAAGTAGTTTTAAAAGATTTTGTCCTTTAGCTAACTATTGATTAAATCGTCTTACTTTATTTTTAGCCTAAATAACTATCGAAATAAGTCAACAATGCATCCTCGTAATCATTTAATACAACAATAAAATATAAGAGATACACCTAGGAATAAGGGAGTCTAAGTAAATAATTGAGCCACATGAGTGATTGTTAGCTTGCTAACTTATATTAACAATGATCTCGTTTTTAAGCTTGGAATAGAGAACGTGAAACTTGAGGGTGATAAACATTCATGACAACCAAAGCCCTAATGTAAGTCTAAGATTTCTTTACTTGTTTTCGTCCTTTAAATATTTTGTAATTTTCTATCTTTTTAAGTTTCCTTAATGTCTTGTGCTTAATAAAGGCCAAGGTTGGTTAATTATGATGGAAAATGTAAATCTTGCTTTGTAATTAATGCATTGCATGAGGGCATTGCAATGGTCAAGTGTAAGGGATTTGATAGGTGTGAAAACACCCATCCTTTTACCACTTAATTATAATAAAAACAAGACCAAAACGTGTATTTGAAGTCGTGAAAGTCGGAATTATGCGTGGTTTGTGTTTTTGTTGTGTTTTAGGACCAAAAGATGAAAAAAGAAGAAAACACGGGCTTTCACGGGCTTTTATCGAAAAAATAGTCTAAAGACGGAAGTTTAACGAATTCGAAGAACCAAGTCTAATAAAAGAAGAAAATATTAAGACAAGTTCATTTTATCATTCGACAAATCCGGAGACAATGTCGAGAAAGACGAAGAAATTAAAAGACGAAAATACAAAGAGAAAGAAAGAAGAAATCAACACCACATTTCCACTCCTCCTATAAATACCCTCCTAATATGTCATTAGGAGGGTGTTAGTTAGTTTTTAGTCATTAGTTTATTTTATGCATTAGGAGTAGGTAATTACTTTCTATCTCTAGATTTACTTTCATGTTTTCAAGTTTTTTACATTAATCTTGTATTTGAATCTTTAATCTTAATCTTAATTTCAAGCTTTTCATAATCAATCTCATTCTACTTTTCTTATTTTTAATCTTGTTGATTTAGATAATCATGTAGTTTGTTTAATCATGTTCTTGTTATGATTGATGTGTTTGTTTGATTGTGCTTATTGATTTTCATGTGATTGATCTTGTTAGCTTATTGAGTTTAGTGCTTATTGTTTGATTTTCATATGTTTAATTAAGTGTCCTTAATAGTTTTTTTTTATAAAAAGTTGATTTTAAATATTTAGATTATTTAGTGATTTTAAAAGTTTTTAAATTTTGGCTTATTAGTTTTTTTCTTTAAGTTGATTTGGTTAAAGTTTTTGGTAAGTGCTTATTAGATTTTACTTATTTTCATTTCTTACCTTATCCGGGTTTAGAAACCCTAACATTCCGAATTACACCTAGAATTCAGTATTCCGAATAACTAGCATAACTAATTATTCCGGATAGGGTAGGGTTTCACCATATTCCGGGTTAGGTGTTTATAACACATTCCGGATAGGCTATTGCAAGTTATTCCGGATTGCAAGTGTTTTTGTGGATTCCGGATAGAAGCAAATTGTGATTCCGGATAACTGTTTTCACCATATTCCGGATAAGGGCTTAGGTGATTCCGGATTACACTTAAACGTGGATTCCGGATTAGTGTTTGAAGGAGGTATTCCGAATTTCTAGTGGAACACACATTCCGGATAGTAGCTATTCTAGGATTCCGGATAAGAAATGTTATGCATTCCGGATAACAACAAGTAGTGTTCCGGATTGGCAATATTACGTATTCTAGATTAGCGTGTATTTAAGGATTTCGGATTGCACTTGTAATTCATATTCCGGATAGTGTTTGTTTTAGTTTACTGTTTTATTTTTTAAACTTTAACTTTTCCCGCCAATATTTCTTAAGTATTATTTTAAATTTTTTTTGTCTTAGTTTATTTTCACTTGGTTTATTTTCAAGTTAAAATTTTTATAATGTTTAAAGTTTTCTAATTTACTTTTTATCAAGTTTTAATCTTTCGTCGTTTACTTTTAAAGTCTTTATTTTTAGTCTAAATCTTTTCAAGCTTTCATTTTTATTTAGTTACTCAACGAAATTTTCATCTTTATTTTAAAATAGATAATCACATTTCACTTTCTTTTCACCAAGAACGACTGAGTCGCACTTGAACCGTGGTCAATTCGATTAGACATATTCAAAGAACAATACGCCCCACATTCACCATAAAATCCCGACTGACACTGTAACTAGGATGCACCCATACGCCCCACATGATAATATAAATAAATGGCCAAAACTATAAAGGGACGCCACGAGCTATCACTCCGCTGTGGTGAAGTCATAACACTAGTGCCTCTAGTGTTATGGTTATGGTACCTCCATCACTAGGTGAAACTGGTATGTATGTATATGGCTAAGGTAACTAATAAAACGTAATTATTTAATCTGTAACTACTGGGGAAAACAGTTGGCTGCATACGGGAAACCCTAATAAAGGAAGAGATTGTACTTACTGAAGGACGGGAAATCCGTACCTTGTGTCCAGTAGAAGCTAACGGAAACGCTGAAGAACCTACTCCGCCTTGATGGATAATACTACATAAGAATGGGAACGTGTATGAGTTGTCTGAATTACATGTGTTTTACTGGTTCTGTGTGTTCTTAGCTTATTATTCATGTTATGTCATGTTTTAATTGAGTTAAGTGTTAATCTGTAGTTATTCTTGCATTCCGTTGTTTATTATTCATGTTGTATGGTATTATAATACTTGTATTGTAATACTAAGTAACTTTCTAAAAATAGCAGGTTTCCATAAATAGTAAGTTTCTAAAAATAGAGAGTTTCCAAAAATAGAAATAAGCTGGATTATTAATAATAAGTAAAGTTTAATTAGTAAATACAAGTCATGGTTTAAAGGTTATAGCTTATTAATTAAATAACTTGGTTAATTAATTAAACTATACATTATAAGAATTTAATTAAAAATACATGTTTTAATTAAATTAAGCTAAGTAAAATACTTTAGGTTATACATGAAATATTTATTTTAATATTTAACCTAAGTCATGCATTTAATTAAATTAAATAGTTTAGAAATAATTTAATTAAAGATATTTTCTGATTTTAATATTTTCCCGAAACCTGAACCCGTGTTTTAAAATTAACCCGAGCCCATACCCGTGTCACATATAAGCTGAGCCAAACACCCTTGACAGTGGCTACCCGGCCTAGCCGGTTGCCACTGTCTGAGTGGTTTACCCACTACCGAGCCACGGCTAGCCGCCGGCCAAGCCCGATTCACACCGGTTCACAGCTGGTTCCCACCGGTTCGTGACCGGCTCCCACTGTTTTTGTTGTCCGGTTCCCACTGTCCAAAATAAAGTCCCACCAAGACCCTAATGTTCTCGGTTGACACTCGATCCAACCCAAAACCATACCCCGATCTCGAGTCGGGGTCCACTTGCTTGCGTCCGAACCAAACCTACCAAGCCGAAACCTTCGAAGGTCTCGGTGGTGGTGATTACAACAAGACGAGAGCCCCTTGGCTCTCGCTGGTGTCTCAGGCGAACCAAAACAAACACCAAAAACCCGCTTAATCATGATTTTAATTAATCCCAATGTTTTATAACTTGTTTTTAAGATTAATTAAAATAAGAACATGAATTCAATAAAGAATTAAGAAGAAAAAGAAAGGTTTTGATTATACCGAATGCGTAGTTGTTTATGGTTTTCAGACACGAACACGAACACGAACACGTAAACCTTAAAAATCAAAACTCACAAACACCCCTTTGGTGTTCTTGTTGTGCGACGACAAGAGAGAGAGAGACAGAGGGGGCTAGGGTTCCTTCTTTTTTTTGTGAAAAATAACTTATGAAATTAATCCCCTGGAATTTTTGTTTAACATGTGTTTAAGTTGGGTCATGGGCCAAAAGGCCCACCCCTTTTCTCCTTTGATAGCCGCGACCAACAATAAGCCCGAAGGCAAAACCGGACGTTTTACTAAGTCAAATTAAATATTGTGCATGTTCGTATTTTATTTATCGTGAATTTAATTAACGTGAACGTAACACATTTATAATATACATACGTACATACATGTTATTATTATCGTGACACGAGAAATATATTATAAATGGAAAGTTTTAATTTTATTGTATTTTCGTGTATATACTGTTCATGTGTAATGTTCATCGTATTTTAATGCGGGTTTTACAACTAGGATAATCACGGTCGATGACGGACATAGACTTTGTCGATAAATAATAAATGACACGTATTCGATACGTTAAAAACTTAACCTCGCCGGTTAGCCGAGAAATCAATATTATTCGTCGAACGAACATGATAAATAAAAGTTTATTAATAAATATTGGTCTGAATATTAGAAATAAGATTTGATCTCGGTCTAAATGTTTTTTTTAAAGTTCGAATTACTATACAGTGTGAGGATCTGACTGCTTTCCTGTTGAAGAATGAGCCGGCTACTCATAGGTAGTGGGTTGGTTAAGGGGTCCAGCCTTAGCGAGTCTTCATAGGCAATTGTCACTGCTTATGGGCCTAACAAGGGTTATCTATCCATGATGCTTGGGTGAAACAAAATAGAGATATGAACCTATTGATTTTGAAGAAAAAGTTGACAGGATAGGGTGAAATGCCTCTCCTGAGCTAGCAGGTTCTCCCTGAAATGCATCGAGGCTCCACTATTGAAAGGACATATAGGGGGGTAAAGCACTGTTTTGGTGCGGGCCTCGAGAGCAGTACCAAATCAAGGCAAACTTTGAATACTAGTTATGAACTCAAAAATCATTGGGTTCAAGGTAGACCTTTGAGATGATGGGGATAAGCTTTCTCGTTGAGAGGGATACAACCGGGATCACCTGCTAATCCCCCTACTAAATGACCACTCAGTTATAAAGGAGGTAGGATGCAGAGACTTACTGTTAACCGCAAAGCAGTACCCCTATAAAGAGTTTGGATCCAGTTAGAAACCTAATGGAATGATCCATTTTAAAAGCCTACTATGGTGAGAGCACAAACATGTTTCTGTGCTCTACATGAGTATCCACAAAAACTGAAATCATGTTTCTGTTCATCCCACTTTAGTATCTTCTTGCTTGCATACTTAGTATTTTATCAACACGCCCAGGCTGCAAACTGGTCACCATAGAAACTATCAGTTTACGACCAATGAGCAATGAAAACATCTTTTAAATTTTACGGCAACATGAAATTAAAGGAACTTGTAGAAGTTTTCATCAGAAATGTTGAATTTATCTAGTAGTAAAAGAAAGTTCATCTGATCGTAGGTTGGGTGGTGTGTCATAGTGGTCTCAAAAAGTTTCTTACTTTAAAGCATCTTGTTAGTTCTACTCCAATATTCATTAGTGGTTTGTTGGTCATGATCGTTTATACATCGTCGCCCTACTTGCAAACAACTTACTGTATTAATTTTTACGATGACAACATGCGAGTTGGAATTTAATTAGCAACGGTAGATTGCTTATTGCTTAACTAGAAAAGTCGTTTTGAGTAATAATGATTATCAAGTTATGTTTTTGTAAAGTTTGCTAACTTATTAATTCTCTCATCTACTGTTTGGGATTCTGCTTATTCCAAATTCGTTAGGGAAATAGTCATTAAGGAGAAGCATAATATCGATGGAAGATTGGTAACACATTAAATTATAGTCATATGTTTTTACTTTTTATGATTATCCAAGTAAAAAACTAGATCTTTAGAATATATGTGTGGGTAGCAGAGGCTGTTTGGTATTTTGTTTGTCAGAATCAAGTTTCTTTTTTTCTTTTGCAGCTAAAGGTTGTTTGGGATTGCTTATCTGCGGAAAAAACCAACTAACAACCTGCTTATATACTCTGAAATAAGTAGCGAAACAGTTTCATACAAGAACATAACACTGCCTTAACATTAAAAGTAAGCAATCACATACACCCTATAACTTCTTAACTAATTATATGACCCATGAATAGTCCTTATCGGTTCAACCCTTGAATAACACAATGCCAAATACCCCCTTAAACATAACATAGTTTCTTAGGAACATTTGAATCATAACAGGTCCAATCACGATCAAAATCATACACTTGTAAGTAGGTTGATTCTCAATAGTAAATGACAAAATTCCATAATTATCTAGAAGTCCAGTGGCTTGTTTCAAACTGAACAAAGCCATAATAATTCAGTCAACGGTACTGTTCAGGACCTAATAAAATTTAAAACCATACCAATATCAAATCAGTGATAGGTCGGATATCTAGCTGGTTTATCATGACCAGTTTAGACCCAATCTCAGACCTTACATTACAAAAGGAAAGCGGTGGTCTAATATCAGAGTTGCTTGAAAAGGAACTCGTGTATGCACAGATATAATGACTATATACCCCAATATCCGAGGGACATGAGCCGAGGCTCAGATGGTTGAGGCTTTGAAAATTGGCTATCTGTGCACAACCAATCTTCCAGCCAAACAGCCAAGTATGCAGCAAGTTGGCTATCGTTGCATTAAATTTGCTTTCTTTAGAAACATTCAGACTATAACACAACACTAAACCATTTGATGAATGTAGAATTATGAAATCTGAATTCAACACATTCTCATGAAAATCAAGTGTTTTAAACATAGGTGTTTTGAAAGAATTAAACAGAACAAAGTCATACTCAGTCGTAGGTCATCAATGTATATATTACATCTGTAAAAAACTCTTGTTGTCATTTAAAAATCCAAACATACTTAAAAACACTGTTTTAGTTTGTGATATTATGGTCTAGTGAATTATTACTTTTTCTATGTGTCTCAGATATGATGCCTTTGTATAATTTAAAGTAAGTGACACGGAGTGTTCATTCTGTGGTCAAATCGTCAAAGAACAGATATTTTTGGAACTCCTTTTCTCTAATCAGATTATATGGGAGTTGCTGAATAATAAGATATCGTATAGTTATGACCGTATGAACATTGTAGCCAATTTCAGTTAAGATATCGTATACGTTTTGATCTCTGCTAAATTTAACTGTTTTAGCTTGAACCGAATTTAACCCGTAAGCCATAGCTTAGTGTGTCATTCTTTTTTACAATTACAACTTAATTATTGTTATAAGGGAGTACTGAATAGTGTGTCATTTTCATTTGCAGTTCATCTATATGTACCAACTGTATCCTACTAGTATGTTTGTACGATAGAGAGGGGAACTAGAACATCTCTACTAGCATAATTGATGAGATACAAGTAATGTTCTACATGCGATTTTCTTACCAGAAGAAGTGATGTAGCCTTTTTACCACCCTTTAGGAAAAGAGCATAAAATAGTGGAAAGTATTAAGTGTCGGTTTAGGAAAACCAAGCACTAATGACCAATGAGAAGTTCGTTTCCCAAGGAGGCTTGTGTGTTGTGTAGAGAAATGATTAGTGATGCGATTATAAGATTATGAGAAAGAAAATAGAAATGGGATAAGAAGAGAAGGACGGTTACGATAACGGATTACACTAAGACGAAAAGGTCGTACACGTAAAACCGTAAAAGCACCAAATTTAAAAATTTACTCTAAAAATTCCTTAAAAATTGCAAACAAATCCTAAATAATGTATTAAGAGTTTACAAAAAATCAAAAATCACCCAAACCTTTTATTTAATTAAATAATGATTTCTTAATGCTAATTAAAGCCCTAAAAATCAACTTAATTAATAAAAAGCCCAAAATGAGATTTATCACTTTGTAAACCTCTAAAACTACTTAACTTAATTTAAAAATATTTTTGAAAATTTTATAATTAATAAAAACTATTTTAAAACAATTAAAAACTATTAAAACTTAAAATAATTATAAAAACAAATCTAAGGACAATGAAAATATTCTAAAAGTTTCAAAACTCCTAACTTTATGTATTTGAACTAGGAAAAATGAAAAAAACTAGAAAAAACTAACTTTTAATTTTTAATAATAAAATAATAATAAAATAATATTAAAAATCCAAAGTTTATAAAAAAATTCTAAAAAATTACCAAAAATCAAGATAAATGTAACTTAAACAAAAATGCAAACAAAAGTTTCCAAAACCCTTCTAATAATTTTATATTAATTTTTAAAGTTGATAAAAAACCTAAAATTATATAAAATCAAAAATAAGTTAATCTGAAAACTTTAGTTGCTGTAAACCTCACAAGTACTATTAAAAACTTAAAAACTATTTTTTAGATTTTTAAAACACTTTTTCCTATTTTTTATTTACTTTCTAAAATAGAAACTTAAGATAATCCTAATAAATTTACTACACACGTGAAAAATAAACTTTTTATGCCAAAAAAATCTTAAACCTAACAAAGAACAAAGGAAAAATGGTAAATGGTAAAAACCTGAAACAAATAAGCTAAAAACAGCTTATTGCTAAGCTGTTTGCTTAAATAAGCTAAAAGCACAAACACCTTAAGTATTAAATAAACCAAGTGATAACCAGTCAAAGACCCTAGGGCAACTGGTTATCACGTTGGTGTGTGGGAGAGATGGCGCAGGTTCGAGTCCTGGCCAGTCTCTTTTTGTTAAAACTCTTTTTTTTACTTTCTTTTTGCAAAACTTATATCCAGTTAACTACTAGCTTCTAAAAACTCAAAAGAGATTAAAATCAAACAAGATTAGACCCTAGTAATCACAAAAACGCGCCCAGTTTGCTACAGTAACCAAATAATTTAAAAAATGAAGCTATCCGAGAACCAAAACGTCCTCTGATGATTCAGAAAAACTCAAAAGGTCTTGGTGACCTGATTGGCTTAGGAAAGCCTTTGGATGCTTTGTTTTTGGCAAGAATAGGCACCCCCACAACCAGTTGGGTTGTGGGGAGTCACAATATACAAGAAAAAACTCACCTAGCACACAAAAATCAAACACACATGCCCATTTTCAGTCACTGACATAGCCTAGGGGTCTCAATGGTATAAGCTGATGCAAATGGTAGGTTTGTGAGATACAAATGAGCAAAACCTTGGACAAATTACTACCAAATAACAAGCAAACTGACAATACCCCTATAAGTTCATAACTTCTAACTAAATCGAAAATCTGAATGGTCAAATTTGAAATAATTTAGGCAGTTAAAGGTTACTGATGAACTTTATCAAATCTAAACAAAAATAAATCATGCAAATCCTATAAAACCTAACCAAACTCAAAACCTATTATAATAATAAGCTAATACTGATAAATCAAATGTGATATGGCAGATTTCAAGTCAACAGATTAACAACTTTGTAGCTTAAATCCTTATCCCAAACAACCCTTAACTTTTCTGATAATAGACTTTAACAAACCAAATCCTATCAAATCTAATCTTAACTGATTTAAATGAACCTAAATCAACATAAACAACCTAGGTGAACATAAATCAAGCCCTAAACCATCATGTTAACAGCTAGTACACAAAATCATATCACCATATGCAATTCACATAATATGCTCAAAAACTAAAAAGAGGTTCAAGCCTTTTTACCCTAAGCTGGTGCCTCCTATTTGTTCTTTTGAGAGCTTATGGTAGCTTATGAAATGTAGAGAATGCCTGCTGGTGGAATCCAAGTGGATCCAAGGCCAAAAATATCTTCAAATAGGAAAGAAAAGAATGATTATGATGGGAGCTTGTTACTTCCTTGTTACCCTGCACAACAACACAAGACAAAAAGTACTCAAGGCTTTTATAAGCTGATGCTCATAAGCTTTTATCAGCTTATGAGCAGGCTTATAAAAGCAATAAGCTGTGAGTAAAAACAATCAGCCGGAATCTTTTTAAAACAAATTTTGGAACACAAACTTTCTGAAAATTTGGAAACTTTATAAACAAAATACTGAAGTACCAAAACCACTTGAGATTAATCAACTCAAACTCAATGAACCAATCTTAGGTGTCCATTTTCACTTCTACCTGAAACTAGTTTAATGTTTTAGTTGAGAATGAAAGAAAAACGTTTTCCTTCCACTTAAATACTTAAGAGTAAAGGAGTTACTCACACTTCTACAACCTAAACAACAAATCCTACCCAGGATTCTTGTTAACCAAACACTTTTAAACCACAAATTCTCATAGGAAAATAATGGCAAAAAAACGCTTAACAAATCAATTTGGAACTCAGATTTCTTTACACAAGTCAATAAACTTTTAACTAACTGAAAAGGAATTATATTTTTCTCTTAAAAAAACCAACTTTCATTAATAAAACGTATTACAAAGACTTGTAAAAAAACTGGAACAAAATCAAAGTCACAAGTCGACTTGGTATTTATACTAAGTAATGGACTATTCTAGAACTGAAAAAACAAGTAAACCCTAACTATTAAAAGCCCTAAATTGCCCTTGATGATTCTCTAAATATGCTGAAAAGATGCCACTGTTTGAATTCTTGATATTGGTCAAAAACAAGAGCATGTGATCTTGAAGTGTTGCCAGGCTGTGAAGACTTCATCTAAATCGTTCATTGGTGAGTAGGGAGCACGCCAAAGGATCCTAGCCGTCAAATACCTGGTGCAATCTTGTCTTGGAGCAAAACGTGGGTCAGGGGAGGCTGGGTTCTTCACATGGGCGAAAGTGATGGGGAATCTTGAGGTGGCTTTGGTTTAAGAAAACCCTTAATTAAGGATCTGGAGAGTTTAACAAAAAAACCCCTTTGGTTTGATCAACATTCGGATTAGGGTATATTGTTATTAGGTGTGTGTTAGTGTGTGGGTTTAATCAGGTTTAGGGGTTAATAGGTTTTTAAAAAAATGTTAAGGAGGGAAATAATAATCAGTTTAATAACTGATTATTTAGTGTGGGTGGAATGGTGAGGTGGATGAGGGGAGAGATGTGATTGGTTGGTGGGTTAAGTGGGGTTGACGTGGCAGGAGGTGAGTGGTGGTTTAAAGTTTATGTGTCTGGGCAGGAAAGGCCCTTGTACTCCCAAAAAGTTTGCAAATCAAGTTTGTACCAGATTTCAGCCAATTCCTTTGTTAACAACTTAGGGCAATTTACAAAATCAGTCCTTTTCTTTGGTAATTCTTGAAACAAAGGCTTAAAGTGTAATTTCCTCATTCTTCAAGGGCCATATATGACATATCTTGAGACTTAAGGGACCAAAATGTAATATTTGAGATTTACAAGGGTATTAAGTGACAAGTCTTCAAAAGTTGAGGGACCAATCTTGCCAATTCTTCAAACTTCAATGACTTTAATAGGAAAATCATGATTCGGGTCCGGTTCTTTGTGCGGCTTCGTTTCCCGTGTTCGTTTTTTATTGATTCTTGTGATCTTTTTGTCATTTCCTCAATATCCGTACCTAAAATACACAAGCAACAAACACAAGCATATATTTGGGTATTTTCATGATATTTAATGCATTTTAATCCCTTTTTGGACGATGAGACTATGTATAAAAGCAGTCTCATCACTCCCATATACTAAACCATTGTCGTGCCCTCACGCAATGCTAGAATAAAGTATCGTAGCATCTCCAAAATTCATTTTTATTCACTTTATTGAATGATAAACTAGCTACACTACTACTATTACTTCTACTACTTGCGTTTTAGACATAATGTATGATTTTCATCGCAAAATGGGACGTTTAGGTTCAATGAATGGAAACAAGTGAATGCTTCGTTAGAAATAATTTCGTCGTCCTCGATTTTCACCCCAATTCCATGCCAAGCGTGCAACGAGATCATTGTCATTATAAGTTAGTAATGCTAACACTGCTCATATGCCCTAATCACGTACTTATCCTCCCAATTTCCTAAGTTGTATCTCTTATATTTTATTTTGTCTTGAATGTTTCACGAGGATACATTGTTTGACTTATGCGATAATAGAGATTTAGGTCTAAAAATAGAGTCCTAACGGTGTAACCAAGACCATCAAATCAATAACCCCTCCTAATAGACAACGATGTCAAAAAATTAAGTCAACAAGAAGGATCGATAAACACGGTTTTATAACGGTTTTGAACATGAGACTTATTACCAAGACTTTTATATGTCCCCTAACGGAAGGGCCTTATTATCTTTGGTTTACCTCCATCTTTTATTCAACTTCGCCATGAAGCTTTTATTATGACTTCGGTCTTGCCTTGCCTTTTATTATCCGCCTCATCGGTGGTTTTATTAGCCAAAGACGTATCTCCTCACGCTAAGGCGAATTTTAGATCTTTAAAGCTTCAAAGATTAAGGCTTGATTCATTTTCAATTTTGCATAGATTTTTCGGCCTTGTGGGGCTTCAAATTGTTTGCTTGATTTAGGTGAGCACTTGAAATCTTATTATTGGGTGAAGCTTTTGATTATTCGGGTGCCAATACTTCAAAACCGTGACGCTGGCGATATCTTAATGTCTTCCCAATTTAATTACACGAAAGCTACTAGAAAAGACTAGAAACCCAACAATCAAGACTAAACCGCTAAGTCAATATTTATTAAGCAAAAATATTTATATGCGAAGGGAGAATAAGCAAACAACGAGAACACATGAGTTTTTGAAAGAATACGAGTACTCTACGTTTAGCATAGTAACTTATAATTAAACCTATCATTTCTCGTCCTCATTTAAGAGACTTAGCCTAATGTGAAGTTAAGGAATCAAAGCTAAGTGCTCAACACGCACGGTCGAGTAAAAAATTACTCTTATTCTCGCCATCAGAAAACCTACATTTGTGTCTTCAAACACTTATAAAACATGAGACAAATTTAAAATTTGGCCATTTTTAGCCTTATTTTGCAACAAAACGATAAACAAAAAGATAAACTTTGGAAAGCGTGAGGGTTTGGCAAGGCAAGTATCTATTCACCCCCATACTAAATTTAAACATTGTCTTCAACGTTTCGAATCTAGGGGTGCAAACACCCCCATACTAGAGACGTAGTCGAATGCCTAATCTAGCATGGAAAGGGTGTAACCGTTAAATTTAAAGTCGTTTATGAAGTGTGCTATAAACCTAAGGTTAGAACATCAAAGGATATATCATATGGATATTGAGAAAGTCTTCAAAGAAAACGATCGAGTGCTCCCATAAAACGAACACGAGAGGCTCCAATCGTGAAGATCATGATCTAAAAACCACAATTCACAAACAACCACGGAACAAAGGTTGGAAGGGCACAAATGCCCTCACATTAAACTTATTAGAAAGCAATAATATATATATGGATAAGCATGGGTTTCCCCCACGAGGCACCTTGTTTTTGATAACCGAGTCAAAAGCTCGACTCGAATCCCCTTAAATGCGATCATTTAGGGATTATATTGGTATGGTCAATTTTTAGTGGGTCTTACATGATAAACAAGGCCAAAAAACAACCGGTATTAAGGACTAAGTCCTTTGATGGTGCAAAATACCGGGATCGAAGATGGCGTTCTCGTTTTCATTGGAAAAACAAATCAACGCCACTTCATCATGTGTCAACACAAACCCAAATGGTTTAAAGAAAATAGATTAGAAGAAATAGAAGGCTGGTACAATGGGTAAGTCACAAAAACCATGAGCTACTCGAGGTAGACTCGCACAAATCAAATAGAAAGATTTTCCATTTATTGCATCGGTGGAAGACCGAGATTTCCCTTTATAAGCAATTCTGGGATCAAATATCTCATCCTCGGTGGAGAAAGGGGAGGGAACATAAGGGGCTTCCCCCACACTAAGTCCACACAAAGCATCGTCAAAAGGAGAAGATGAGCTTGTAGTACTCAAAACACGAGGTGATGACGGAGTTAGCATTGTAGAAAAATCTTTTAAATCCAATCTAAAATCTTTCCCTTTTTCATCTTTTAAACTCTCCTTATGAAAACCCGACTTAATTATGTCAAAAATATTTGGTGTTTCTAAAGCAATGTTAGTCACACTAAAAATTCTTACATTTGAAAACCGTTTTGGTTTTGGTGGTGATAAGTTCTCAAAACGTTTGTCAACAAGGAAAACTTCCCCATCGGGGTCAACATATTCATCATCTGAAGAATCATTCGTGATTGGAAACGTAGGCTTAACACTCTTAACCTCCACCGGCGGAGGGGACGGAAAATCGTTTTTATCAACAACTCCTAAAACTCTTTTTGAAATCCTCTTGCAAATGTTTTTGATGGGATTAACATTGTTCAAAGATGTGATAGAATACACATGAGAAAGTGTAGAGTTTTGAGTTGCATTTATGACGAGTTCTTCCTCATTGAAACGTAGAGTGATTTTCCTAGCATGCACATCGATAAGTGCTCTCGAGGTATCCAAAAACGATCGACCTAAAAATAGAGGAACTTTAGGATCGATGGGAATGTCAACAACGATAAAGTCCACGGGATAGTAGAACTTTCCAACTTTCACGAAGACGTCCTCGGCTATTCCACAAGCTAGAATCGTAGAATGATCGGCCATCTCGATTGACATTCTTGAAGGAGTGAGATTAGGAAGATTGAGCAACTTAAAAATCTCAAGAGGTATCAAATTTATACTAGCACCAAGATCGGCCAAGGCGTAGCATTCCTCCATATCTTGTATAGCACAAGGGATTAAAAATTTACCGGGATCACCGACTTTTTGAGGTATGCGGCTAAGAAAAACCAAAGAACAACTAGACGAATTTTGCAATTTCTCTTTGTTATTCAACATAATTTTAAAGTTTGCGGAAAATCGAGGCATCATGACCAAGGCGTCGGCAAAACTTATATTAAAATGCAAGTCACGAAACATTTTCATAAAAAGTTCAAATTGATAATTATTTCGTTCTTGTGCCTTTTCCTTGTTTCGTCTTGAAGGGTAAGGTAAGGGTGGTGTGGGTTGGGGCATAGGCAACGGCCTTGGAATCTCGGGTTCCACTATTGGTATTGGTTCAACCGTAGGTGTGGTTTGAGCGGTACTTCGTGGGCTTGGAATTTGCTCCTTTTCTACCACCACCTCGGGTTCTTTCTCTTTTTCCTTCTCCGTAGAAGTACTTGGACGAGAAATGGGTTCTTTGAAAGTTTTACCACTACGAGTAGTAATAACCTTCAATTCTCCTTTTGGGTTTACGATGGTATCACTAGGAAGACCACCCGAAGAAGAAGGTTTACACATGATAGCTTCAAACATTTTTTCCATTCGGTCTTCAAACTTAGATTGCCCAGCATCCGCTTTTAACAATTCTTGCTTAATCTCATGTTGACCTTGCTCCATTTTTTGTATATTTTGTTGGAGACGTTGAACATTTCCTTCTATTTTATTAGCATGAGCCTTAAGTTCATTAGCAAGTTCGTTTTTAAGCTCGTTTTTCAACTCGGATCTTAAGCTAACCATTTCACGTTGCATATTATCAAACTTGGCATCATTTGCCTTAGCATAATTCAAAAATTCTCCTTGAAGATTTTTGGTGTGATCATTTTGAAAACCTTGTGTGGTAGTTTGAAAATAACAGTTTTGGTTTTGGTTTGAAATTTTCCCATTTCCACTTTGATAATTACCCTTGTTTTAGTTACGTTGATTTCCTTGATAAGCACCACTTTGATTGTTGTTTCGATAGTTGTTAGCATTTTGATTTTATGGAGCTTGATTTTGGCGGGAACCTTGACCGTTTTGGTTATAAGTTCCCGTGGCTACGTAAGCATTCGAAGTGTTACCATCCGCGGTAATGCACTCGGAAAAATCATGAGCTCCACCACACGAAATACAACTCTTCGCAACCGCCTTAACGAAGCGGAATTCAAAGCATCTTGTGCTTTCCAATGAGTCATAAGAGTCGAAAACCTATCGAAAAACCGATTCTCCTCATTTGCTTCATCTTGCAAGGCACTCATGTTACGAGACGACGATGAACCCATAGTGGCAACACTCGGTGTGTTACGAGGGCTATAAACTTTAGACCTATTCTCAATGATTTTTAAAGCCTCATCGGTCGTTTTGCACAAAAAATTACCACCCACGGCGGCATTTAAATAATCTCGTTCATGATCATTAAACCCATTATAAAAAGTGTCAATTTGATGCAATTCGGAAAAATCATGGTGTGGACATTTGTAACACCCATTTTGATAATGGAAATGTCACACGTAATTATGGCGTGTCATCAAAGCATACAAGGAAAAATGTCTAAACATTACATGACCATAAAAGGAAAATACTGGAATCAAACATCGGTAGTCCAAAAGTAAGCTCATCACACACAAACATAAGTATAGTAAAGGAAAGGACTAAACAATATCCATAGCAAGTGTATCAAAAGAAAGGTAATGCAAAAAGTAAAGAAAGGCTAGAAAGCTTCTAGTCCATATGCACGTACGCTTAAAGTCTACGAGCGTCCCTGAGTACCTACCGTTTTGGGAACATAGAAAAGGAAAACGGCTGAGCAATACGCTCAGTGCACGGATGTATAATAAAGCATGAATATGATAAGCATATAACATATAACAGCGGAAGAAACTAATTCCCGAGTAACCTGGTTAAGTCTTGATAAAACTGGTTTTATAGTTTGAAAAGCCTTATGTTTATCTTGTAAAAACTGTTTATCATATTTTACCATTAGACAATATAGGTTATGAAAATCCATCGTGCATGAATACTTGGAGGGGTGACCTCATCATGCAAATTAGAGGGGCTGCCTCTAATTTAATATACTGGTTTTGGGTAGGAGGGATCAACTCCTTGTGAAGGATGCAAGGCACACACCACATTCACCATGAAATCCTGACTGAAAACATGTAACTAGGATGCACCCATACGCCCCACATGATAAATATAATATAAATGGCCAAAAGCTGAAGGGACGCCACGAGCAATCACTCCGCCGTGGTGAAGTCATAACATCAGTGCCTCTAATGTTATGGTTATGGTACCTCCATAACTAGGTGAAACTGGTCATGCATGTATATGGCTATAGGTATTCTAAATTAAACATAAGCAAATCAAACACATAACTTATACTACGGGAAAACATTTGGCTACATACGGGGAATCCTAATAAGGAAAGAATGTGCATACTGAAAGGACGGAAATCCGTACCTTATGTCCAGTGAACGAAGAAGACGAACTGAGAGGAATCCTACTTCCGTATCACTAATGCTACATAAATACATACATGAATAAGTATCTGCTTACTAATACGTAACTGATTTTATGTCATGTCTTAGCTTATTTTATATGTTCTTATCATGTTTTACTGTTTTAAGACTTAAACTGTGTTTATCTTATATTCTGTTTACTCTGATTAAGTATTCCTGGTATTTCATGTATTATTATACTTATTGTGTAATAATAAGTAACTTTCCAAAAATAACAGGTTTCCTAAAATAGAAAGTTTCCAAAAATAGAAAGTTTCCAAAAATAGAAAGTTACCAAAAATAGAAAGTTTCTAAAAATAGAAAGTTTCCAAAAATAGAAAGTTTCCAAAAATAGAATTACTGCTTAAAATAGATAAGTTTCTAAAAATAGAAAGTTTCCATAAATAGATTAGCTGCCTTATTTAAATAAGTTTCCATAAATAGATTAGCTGCCTGAAATAAATAAGTTTCTAAAAATAGAAAGTTTCCATAAACAGATTAGCTGCCTTATTTAAATAAGTTTCTAAAAATAGAAAGTTTCCATAATTAGATATAAGCTGGTTAAATAAGCTAAGTATATAAGCCTAAGTGTTTCATGATTATTTCTAAGTCATATGATATAATGTATAGTTTATTAATTATTTCATGTAATTAAAATAAACTATAGGTTAAAATATTTAATTAAAGTATATCATGTTTTTAATTAAATATAGTTAAATATTTAGGTTAAAACATGTATTATTATTTATTAATAATATAACCTAAGTCATGCTAATTAATTAATTATAACCATGGTTTTTAAATAATTAATTAATTATAAGTCTAAAAAAATAAAAATACGTAGGTTAATAATTTCATGATTTTAATAATTAATATAACCTAAGTCATGTTATTAAATTAATCATGTCATGTTTATTAATTTAATTTTAACATAAGATTATAAAAATAATAATCTTAACATACACCGTGAACCGGATCTTGACTAAGAACCATGAACCGGACATGAAATCGACACCATACCCCAAACCACTTCGCGGTTCCCCTTGTCTAGCTGCTGCCGTGGGACCCACACCAACCAACCGGGACCATATGGTCTGGGTGGTGGTCGAGTAGCCAAACCGAGACCCCCTTGGGGTTCGGTTTAGGCGCCGGCCAACACAAAACACCCCTAAACCATCCTTTTTGATTTCTCCAAAAGCCATTTTCATGTTAGATCTATGTTTTAATTAGGTTTTTTTTGAAAAAACACATCATGTTCTTAATTATTTAATAGATAAAATCAAAAAAGAAAAGGGTTAAAGAATTACCGAATGCGTGGATCTAAACAAGGATGAACAAACACGAACACTTGCACCAAAACAAAGATCAAAGATCAAATAAACACCCCCTTGGTGTGTTTATGGGTGGCGGCCAAAAAAGAAAAAGAAGGAGAAGGAAGAACTTTTTAGGTTTTGAAAAAATCTTCTGTAAAGTGAAAAAAATGAGTAGTAACTTTTCCTTTTACCCTTTAGTAAATTTTGAGATGGGCTTGGCCCATCTCTTCCTTGTTGCCGTGGGTAGGGGGCCCCACATGGGGTACCCGTACCGTTTTCCGTGTCTCGTTGTTTAATTACTCGTTCGTGATTATTTGTGTTCGCGTTTAATGTGTTCTCGTTAAATAATTACCGTGACCTAATATATTTATTTACGCTCGTAATAAATATATATAGGTAATTAATAATAGTTCGTGATTTAATTACGTTCATGATTTCATGATCGCATGTTCGTGATTAATTATTGTCAAATAATTATTAAGTGCTCGTGCGTAGTAAATACTTATCGTGTTCTAATACGTACGTAATACGTAAAATCCTAACACGTAATCGTAATCATGCTATAATAGGAAAGTTTTAATCTAGTACGTACGATCTTAAGGGTACTATTCATGGTAAAACCATGCGGGTTTTACAACTCTTCCCCCCTAAAAAGAATAATTCGTCCCCGAATTATAGTTAAAGTAAACTGGAAAAGAAGAACTTACCCGAATTCAAAATATGAAATGAGGGTAAGAAACCCGGATAGACTCCTCTGTTTCCTAAGTGTCTTCCCGCTCGGTATGATCCCTCCATAGGATTTTGACGAATGGAATCGTCTTCCTTCTCATGACTCGTTCTTGTCTGTCAAGAACTCGTTTGGGTTCTTCTATAAAAGTGAGTTTTCACGTATCTGTTCCAATGGATACTGAACCATGTGAAGGGGATGATACTGGTACCCTCTGAGTAAGGACACATGGAACACATTGTGCACATGCGAAAGCTGCGGAGGTAATGCCAATCGGTAAGATACTTCACCAACTCGTTCAATGATATCAAACGGTCCGATGAAATGTGGACTGAGCTTCCCTTTAATCCCGAAGCGTCTAACACCGGGTGCCGGCGAAACCTTAAGGAAGACGTGATCTCCTATGTTAAAATGTATGTCCCTACGATGCTTATCGGCGTAACTTTTTCTGACGTGACCGTGCTTCCTGAAGTTTCTGTTTAGCTACTACGATCTTTTCATTGGTCATCTCTATTATTTCTGGTCCTTCAAGTGTTCGATCGCCAACCTGATCCCAACAGATTGGGGCGCGACACTTTCTGCCATATAACATCTCGAAAGGAGCACACTTGATACTTGCGTGCCAACTGTTGTTGTATGCAAACTCCACCAAACAGATGTAATCGTCCCAATCACCCGTCCATTCCAACGCACATGACCTCAACATGTCTTCCAATGTCTGAATGGTTCGTTCCGACTGTCCGTCCGTTTGAGGGTGAAAAGCCGTGCTAAGCTTAAGTTGTGTACCCCAAGCTTTCTGTAGACTCTTCCAAAAGCGCGAAGTGAATCGAGGATCTCTGTCTGAGACGATGCTGGATGGAGCACCGTGGAGTCTCATGATCTCTCTTCTGTACGTATCGGCGAGTTTACTTACCGGATCTTCCTTGCGGATCGGTAAGAAATGAGCTGATTTGGTAAGTCGATCTACGATAACCCAAATTGCATCGTACTTCCTCTTGGTAGGCGGAAGACCAGTAACAAAATCCATGGTAATTTTGTCCCACTTCCACTCTGGAATATCTAACGGTTGAAGGAGACCGCCAGATCGCTGATGCTCGATCTTAACCTGCTGGCAAGTAAGACATTTGGAAACGTAAGTGGCCACATCCTGTTTCATACCACTCCACCAAAAGTACTGCTTGATGTCATGGTACATCTTAGTCGAACCAGGATGTATAGAGAATGGGGAGCTATGAGCTTCAGCTAACAAGGCTTACCGGAGTTCTTGGTTATCAGGAACACAAAGTCTCGTGCCCTGCCATACTATACCATCTGCATCTACTCTGAATTCTGTCTGTTTCTCCAAATTCTGTACTATCGCCCAGATTTCTCCGTCATCCTTCTGAGCTTCCTTGATCTTAGAGAGTAACTCGGGTTCTACTCTAAGATTAGCCCAGTAACCGCGCTGTCCACGTACCATGATTTCGATGTCTAGTCGCTCCAAGTCTCTTATGATTTCCTCCTCAATTTTAATGCCGTTGATCATTCCGGACTTCCTGCTAAGAGCATCTGCTACTACATTTGCCTTTTCGGGATGATACTGTAGATTAATTTCATAATCCTTCAACAGCTCTAACCATCTCCTCTGCCTCATGTTCAATTCACGTTGAGTGAAGATATACTTCAAACTCTTGTGGTCCGTGAATATGTCACATGATTCTCCATATAAGTAGTGCCTCCATATCTTCAATGCAAACACGACTGCAGCAAGTTCCAAGTCATGCGTGGGGTAATTTTCTTCATAAGGCTTAAGCTGCCGTAAAGCATACGTGATCACTTTCCCATGTTGCATGAGAACACAGCGAAGTCCCTTCCCCAATGCATCGCTGTAGATTTGAAATCCACCCGTACCAGATGGGAGAGTAAGAATAGGTGCAGATACTAGCTTCTGCTTCAGGTCTTCAAAGCTCTTCTCTCGTTCTTCAGTCCAGATGAATTTCTCCCCTTTCCGCATCAGTTTGGTCAATGGTAGTGCTAAGCGGGAAAAGTTCTCCACGAACCTACGGTAATAGCCAGCTAAGCCTAAGAAACTGCGGACTTCCGTCGCTGATGTCGGCCTTGGCCACTTAGTAATGGCCTCAACCTTCGCTGGATCCATAGTGATTCCTTCTGCTGATACAATGTCACCTAAGAATGCCACCTTGTCTAGCCAGAACTCACACTTGGAGAATTTAGCATACAGCTGCTTCAGGCGAAGAATCTGTAGTACTATACGAAGATGGTCTTCGTGTTCCACCTTGGACTTTGAGAAAATCAGAATGTCATCGATGAAGACAATGACGAACTTGTCCAGAAATTCATGGAAGATTCTGTTCATCAAATCCATGAACACTGCTGGAGCATTTGGCAGGCCAAATGGCATAACTACAAACTCGTAGTGGCCATAGCGGGTACGAAAGGCAATCTTAGCGATGTCCTGCTCCTTGACCCGTAGCTGATGATAGCCTAACCTAAGATCAATCTTGGAGAAGTGTTTGGCCCCTTGGAGTTGGTCAAACAGGTCGTCAATACGTGGCAGTGGATATCTATTCCGGATAGTAATCTTGTTGAGCTCGCGATAGTCTATGCAAAGACGCATATACTGCCGTCCTTCTTCTTAACAAACAAGACCGGTGCGCCCCATGGAGATGCGCTCGGTCGAATGAAACCTCGTTCAAGAAGTTCTTGCAGTTGATCCTTCAGCTCCTTCAGCTCTATGGGAGCCATGCGATAAGGAGCCTTGGAGATTGGTTCAACTCCTGGAATAATTTCGATACCGAATTCCACTTCTCGTGCAGGTGGTATGCCCTGAAGTTCTGCTGGAAAAACATCTTTGAATTCCGACACTATTGGTTGATCCTGAATTGATGGAGATTCAGCATCCATGTCGTGAACCGTAGCTAGATAACCCTTGCAGCCATGTGACAGTAGTGCACGCGCTTGCAGGGTAGATATGATTTGTACAGACCGTCCGAGTATGAACCCGTTATGAATGTACTTTGGTGCATTAACATCACCGAAGATAACTCGATATTAATGACAGTCTATGGTAGCATGATGCTTGGATAGCCAATCCATGCCCAAAATCATGTCGAAGTCATTCATGTCCAGCGGAAGTGCGTCAACAGGTCGAACCTTATCGTCAAATTCTAGGGGAAGACTCTTGTATACATGGGTGATTAATACAGAGTCCCTCAAAGGCGTGGAAATCGAAAGCCTATTTTCTAGTGGCATGGGGAGCATCCTAATGTTCTTAGCATAAGCAGTAGAAATAACCGAGTGAGTAGCACCCGTATCGAAAAGAACACATGCAGCTTGACCATACATGTACAAGATTCCAGTGATGGTACCTGTAGACTTGTTGGCCTGGTCTCGAGATGTCGTGTAGACACGCCCGGTAGTATGAGGCGGCTTGGAATCAGCATGTCCCGATGTACCCTCCATCTCGCCCTTACGGAAATCCTTCATGATATGGCCAGGAAGACCACACTTGAAGCATGCGTCAGTGTTACGGAGACATGGCCCTGGGTGCCTATAGTGGCAAGTAGAGCAAAGAGGATGAGTAAATCCTCCAGCAGGTGCTCTGGCTGGCTGGGAACCTGATAAAACATTTTACATAAGACATGATAATAGGGTACAAAGGACAATGCGGAATATCGTAAGATTGAATACTAGTGATAGCTGGACGGCTAGGCTGTGAACCTCTCTGGTTATGGTCCCTACCGTTTCCATGGTTCCTGGTAGAAGTTTTGCTAAAGTGTTAGAATATGAGTTATAACATGAAATCATAAGGAAATGCGTAAGTAATAGGACCTGCTGCTGTTGGAGTGTCCAGCGTTGTTACGATAATTATCGTTACCGCCACGCCTATCCGTAGCAGAACGGTCGTTAGTCTGACCGTTTCCCATGGGCTGATGAGGCTGCTGCTGAGTAGCCGGCTGAGACCGGTCCCCAATTTTCCGCCTGGAAAATACATTTTAAAGAGATGAATAATTGACATATATGGAAAGAATACGGATTGATCACCGCTTGAATACGAATGTTTACCTCTTGTCGGGTCTCTCAGCTTCCCCGAACTCATCTCTCTCCTGCAGCATCTCCAGCTTACGTGCTACGTCGGCCACTTGTGCTACCGTATCCAACGGAGCACCTGATAAGTTATTGGCGATCCTTGGATTAAGAGCCCAACAAAAATGTAGTGCTTGCTCTTCCGTGGTGCCTGCAGCTGTTCTCAGGACACCAGCGTAACGAAGAAAGCGCTGCATGAAGTCATTGCTGTCTTCGTCAGGTCGCTGTCTAATGGTATAGTATTCCCTCATGAGCCGATTCCTTCCTTCCATGGGGAAAATGTTAGGCGAGGGAGGATAGCCGTCGTTCTGATGAAGGACGTCTTGCATTTCTTCATCAGCAACTGCAAACATTGCCCAGAGATTGTCTGTGTTTGCCATCTGACAGTATAACATAAAACATATGATTAAACAGATCAAAACATAAAATATATATACATGAAAAAAAAATTTACCAAAATTTCAAGAGAAAAATTTTATGCAAAAAATTTTGTGTATGAATGCATGATGCAGTTTTATGAAAACTTTTGTATGCTCGAGAGTGAACGCCTATGGTCAGTTCACCCAAAACAAAAGACATGGCGAGGGGACGCCTATGGGTCGGTCCCAAATTAAAAAGTTTCGATAAAACACATGCGACTAAATAGGGCCAGTCCTGTACCAACCATTACTTAGTCATAAATCTACGACAATGATATATATGTATGCGTAAAAATGATGAATGCATGAAAACAACTGTCAGTTCTAGGAAGACCATAGTGATTACCCACTAATCACAGGTCATATTTGAGAGCCTACAGGTCGAAGCCTTGGCTCTGATACCATAATTGTAACACCCCATTTTGATAATGGAAATGTCACACGTAATTATGGCGTGTCATCAAAGCATAAAAGGAAAAATGTCTAAACATTACATGACCATAAAAGGAAAATACCAGAATCAAACATCGGTAGTCCAAAAGTAAGCTCATCACACATAAACATAAGTATAGTAAAGGAAAGGACTAAACAATGTCCATAGCAAATGTATCAAAAGAAAGGTAATGCATAAAGTAAAGAAAGACTAGAAAGATTCTAGTCCATATGCACGTACGCTTAAAGTCTACGAGCGTCCCTGAGTACCTACCGTTTTGGGAAAATAAAGGAAAACGGCTGAGCAATACGCTCAATGCACGGATGTACAATAAAGCATGAATATGATAAGCATATAACATATAACCGCGGAAGAAACTAAGTCCCGAGTAACCTGGTTAAGTCTTGATAAAATTGGTTTTATAGTTTAAAAAGCCTTATGTTTATCTTGTAAAAATTGTTTATCATATTTTACCATTAGCCAATATAGGTCATGAAAATCCACCGCGCATGAATACTTGGAGGGGTGACCTCATCATGCATATTAGAGGGGTTGCCTCTAATTTAATATACTGGTTTTGGGTAGGAGGGATCAGCTCCTTGTGAAGGATGCAAGGCACACACCACATTCACCATGAAATCCTGACTAAAAACATGTAACTAGGATGCACCCATACGCCCCACATGATAAATATAATATAAATGGCCAAAAGCTGAAGGGACGCCACGAGCAATCCCCCCGCCGTGGTGAAGTCATAACATCAGTGCCTCTAATGTTATGGTTATGGTACCTCCATAACTAGGTGAAACTGGTCATGCATGTATATGGCTATAGGTATTCTAAATTAAACATAAGCAAATCAAACACATAACTTATACTACGGGAAAACATTTTGCTACATACGGGGAATCCTAATAAGGAAAGAATGTGCATACTGAAAGGACGGGAATCTGTACCTTATGTCTAGTGAACGAAGAAGACGATCTGAGAGGAATCCTACTTCCGTATCACTAATGCTACATAAATACATACATGAATAAGTATCTGCTTACTAATACGAAACTGATTTTATGTCATGTCTTAGCTTATTTTATATGTTTTTATCATGTTTTACTGTTTTAAGCCTTAAACTGTGTTTATCTTATATTCTGTTTACTCTGATTAAGTATTCCTGGTATTTCATGTATTATTATACTTACTATGTAATAATAAGTAACTTTCCAAAAATAGCAGGTTTCCTAAAATAGTAAGTTTCCAAAAATAGAAAGTTACCAAAAATAGAAAGTTTCCAAAAATAGAAAGTTTCCATATATAGAAAGTTACCAAAAATTGAATTACTGCTTAAAATAGATAAGTTTCTAAAAATAGAAAGTTTCCATAAATAGATTAGCTGCCTTATTTAAATAAGTTTCCATAAATAGATTAGCTGCCTGAAATAAATAAGTTTCTATAAACAGAAAGTTTCCATAAATAGATTAGCTGCCTTATTTAAATAAGTTTCTAAAAATAGAAAGTTTCCATAATTAGATGTAAGCTGGTTAAATAAGCTAAGTATATAAGCCTAAGTGTTTTCATGATTATTTCTAAGTCATATGATATAATGTATAGTTTATTAATTATTTCATGTAATTAAAATAAACTATAGGTTAAAATATTTAATTAAAGTATATCATGTTTTTAATTAAATATAGTTAAATATTTAGGTTAAAACATGTATTATTATTTATTAATAATATAACCTAAGTCATGCTAATTAATTAATTATAACCATGGTTTTTAAATAATTAATTAATTATAAGTCTAAAAAAATAAAAATACTTAGGTTAATAATTTCATGATTTTAATAATTAATATAACCTAAGTCATGTTATTAAATTAATCATGTCATGTTTATTAATTTAATTTTAACATAAGATTATAAAAATAATAATCTTAACATACACCGTGAACCGGATCTTGACTAAGAACCATGAACCGGACATGAAATCGACACCATACCCCAAACCACTTCGGGGTTCCCTTTGTCTTGCTGCTGCCGTGGGACCCACACCAACCAACCGGGACCATATGGTCTTGGTGGTGGTCGAGTAGCCAAACCGAGACCCCCTTGGGGTTCGGTTTAGGCGCCGGCCAACACAAAACACCCCTAAACCATCCTTTTTGATTTCTCCAAAAAGCCATTTTCATGTTAGATCTATGTTTTAATTAGGTTTTTTTTTAAAAACACATCATGTTCTTACTTATTTAATAGATCAAATCAAAAAAGAAAATGGTTAAAGAATTACCGAATGCGTGGATCTAAACAAGGATGAACAAACACGAACACTTGCACCAAAACAAAGATCAAAGATCAAATAAACACCCCCTTGGTGTGTTTATGGGTGGCGGCCAAAACAGAAAAAGAAGGAGAAGGAAGAACTTTTTAGGTTTTGTAAAAATCTTCTGTAAAGTGAAAAGTTGAGTAGTAACTTTTCCTTTTACCCTTCTTTAGTAAATTTTGAGTTGGGCTTGGCCCATCTCTTCCTTGTTTCCACGGGTAGGGGCCCCACATGGGGTACCCGTACCGTTTTCCGTGTCTCGTTGTTTAATTACTCGTTCGTGATTATTTGTGTTCGCGTTTAATGTGTTCTCGTTAAATAATTACCGTGACCTAATATATTTATTTACGCTCGTAATAAATATATATACGTAATTAATAATAGTTCGTGATTTAATTACGTTCATGATTTCATGATCGCATGTTCGTGATTAATTATTGTCAAATAATTATTGCGTGCTCGTGCGTAGTAAATACTTATCGTGTTCTAATACGTACGTAATACGTAAAATCCTAACACGTAATCGTAATCATGCTATAATAGGAAAGTTTTAATCGAGTAAGTACGATCTTAAGGGTACTATTCATGGTAAAAGCATGCGGGTTTTACAACATTCATGTAACATTTCTTTAAACCTTTCCCAAGCCATTGAAAAACTTTCAATAGACCTTTGTGTAAATCATGAAATCTCGTTTTTCAAATGTGTTGTTTTAGATGGTGGAAAAAATTGATTCACAAACTTAGAAACGAGATCACCCCACGTCAAAATCGAATTTGGGGGTTCTTTCTCGAGCCATATCTTGGCGGGTCCATCTAACGAGTATGGAAACAACATCATCTTAATGGCATCGTGTGGTACATCCTTAAACTTGCTTGTCGCGGTGAGACAATTAAATTGCCTAATGTGATAATGTGGGTTGTCTTTTTCGTGTCCGCGAAACTTGTTGGCTTGAAGCATAGACATTAAACCCATCTTGATCTCGAAGTTCTCCGCAAGGATGGCGGGAATCACAATGGCCTCTCCAAAACCCTCGGTGGGTGCTTGAAGCAACTCCATCATAGTACGATTAGCCATGATAGCTCCTTGTTCTACAATAGGTTCCTCACTTGGAGTCTCTTCACTAGAAAGATTAGGAGTAGGTGTTGCCTCCTTTCGGTTTCTACGTTTACGTGCACGTCTTGCTTGATTGCGAGTTTGCATAAACGTCACGTACAACGTGGGGATGAGCAAAGAAGATTCTTTTTGGTGTTTTTATCTTTTTCAAATTTTTTGGATTTTTTATTGTTTTTACTTTTTTTTGGATTTTGGAATTGTATTAAGTAGACAAAAATCTACAAATCTCCTCCTTAATCAAATCTCTTGATTAAAGAAGCCACAAGGAAAGAAAACGAACACGTGAAGTGAACGCCTTCGATGACTTTAGAACGTTGGTGGAACACCAAAACGTTCAAGAGGGTTTAATCAAATGAAACCAAGAAAGTATATATGATACTTAGTAATACTTTAGGCGGCAAAACCCTCGATTAGCTCTCAAAATTAAATACTCACAAGCAAGCGGGGAAACGAGGCGGCGCGAAGCACTTAAGAGCCTTTTTCCTTAGGATATATTTTATAATATCCGCCTTATACCCACCTTATAGTTTGTATTTTTCAAAATCGAGCTTCACGAAAGTATTTATCTATTTTTGCCTTTTCTTTGGTTTGAGATTCGAATACAATGATTGGGTAATGACCTCCCAAGTCAAGGTTGTGATTTCTCACTTTTGGAGTACTTGTGAATTTATTGTTCTACGTATACAATATATTAATAATATTCAAACAAAAAACGAAAAACCGATAATACGTATTAGTAGAGTGATACTAATACAAATAGATATTATGGCTATATATAAAAACAACAATGTCCAAATCAAAACACAACACGCCTCCCCAGCAGCGGCACCAAAATGATGTAGCCTTTTTACCACCCTTTAGGAAAAGAGCGTAAAATAGTGGAAAGTATTAAGTGTCGGTTTAGGAAAACCAAGCACTAATGACCAATGAGAAGTTCGTTTCCTAAGGAGGCTTGTGTGTTGGGTAGAGAAATGATTAGTGATGTGATTATAAGATTATGAGAAAGAAAATAGAAATGGGATAAGAAGAGAAGGACGGTTACGATGACGGATTACACTTAGACGAAAAGGTCGTACACGTAAAACCGTAAAAGCACCAAATTTAAAAATTTACTCTAAAAATTCCTAAAAAATTGCAAACAAATCCTAAATAATGTATTAAGAGTTTATAAAAAATCAAAAATCACCCAAACCTTTTATTTAATTAAATAATAATTTTTTAATGCTAATTAAAGCCCTAAAAATCAATTTAATTAATAAAAAGCCAAAAATGAGATTTATCACTTTGTAAACCTCTAAAACTACTTAACTTAATTTAAAACTATTTTTGAAAATTTTATAATCAATAAAAACTATTTTAAAACAATTAAAAACTATTAAAACTTAAAATAATTATAAAAATAAATCTAAGGACAATGAAAATATTATAAAAGTTGCAAAACTCCTAACTTTATGTATTTGAACTAGGAAAGATGAAAAAACTAGAAAAAACTAACTTTTAATTTTTAATAATAAACTAATAATAAAATAATATTAAAAATCCAAAGTTTATAAAAAAATTCTAAAAAATTACCAAAAATCAAGATAAATGTAACTTAAACAAAAATGCAAACAAAAGTTTCCAAAAACCTTCTAATAGTTTTATATTAATTTTTAAAGTTGATAAAAAACCTAAAATTATATAAAATCAAAAATAAGTTAATCTAAAAACTTTAGTTGCTGTAAACCTCAAAAGTACTATTAAAAACTTAAAAACTATTTTTTAGATTTTTAAAACACTTTTTCCTATTTTTTATTTACTTTCTAAAATAGAAACTTAAAATAATCCTAATAAATTTACTACACACGTGAAAAATAAACTTTTTATGCCAAAAAATCTTAAACCTAACAAAGAACAAAGGAAAAATGTAAAATGGTAAAAACCTGAAACAAATAAGCTGAAAACAGCTTATTGCTAAAATAAGCTAAAAACACAAACACCTTAAGTATTAAATAAACCAAGTGATAACCAGTCAAAGACCCTAGGGCAACTGGTTATCACGTTGGTGTGTGGGAGAGATGGCGTAGGTTCGAGTCCTGGCCAGACTCTTTTTGTTAAAACTCTTTTTTTTACTTTCTTTTTGCAAAACTTATATCCAGTTAACTACTAGCTTCTAAAAACTCAAAAGAGATTAAAATCAAAAATGATTAGACCCTAGTAATCACAAAAACGTGCACAGTTTGCTACAGTAACCAAATAACTTGAAAAATACAGCTATCCGAGAACCAAAACGTCCTCTGATGATTCAGAAAAACTCAAAAGGTCTTGGTGACCTGATTGGCTTAGGAAAGCCTTTGGATGCTTTGTTTTTGGCAAGAATAGGCACCCCCACAACAAGTTGGGTTGTGGGGAGTCACAATATACAAGAAAAAACTCACCTAGCACACAAAAATAAGCACACATGCCCATTTTCAGTCACTGACATAGCCTAGGGGTCTGAATGGTTTAAGCTGATGCAAATGGTAGGTTTGTGAGATACAAATGAGCAAAACCTTGGACAAATTACTACCAAATAAAAAGCAAACTGACAATACCCCTATAAGTTCATAACTTCTAACTAAATCGAAAATCTGAATGGTCAAATTTGCAATAATTTAGGCAGTTAAAGGTTACTGGTGAACTTTATCAAATCTAAACAAAAATAAATCATGAAAATCCTATAAAACCTAACCAAACTCAAAACCTATTATAACAATAAGCTAATACTGATAAATCAAATGTGATATGGTAGATTTCAAGTCAACAGATTAACAACTTTGTAGCTTAAATCCTTATCCCAAACAACCCTTAACTTTTCTGATAATAGACTTTAACAAACCAAATCCTATCAAATCTAATCTTAACTGATTTAAATGAACCTAAATCAACATAAACAACCTAGGTAAACATAAATCAAGCCCTAAACCATCATGTTAACAGCTAGTACACAAAATCATATCATCATATGCAATTCACATAATATGCTCAAAAACTGAAAAGAGGTTCAAGCCTTTTTACCCTAAGCTGGTGCCTCCTATTTGTGCTTTTGAGACCTTATGGTAGCTTATGAAATGTAGAGAATGCCTGTTGGTGGAATCCAAGTGGACCCAAGGCCAAAAATATCTTCAAATAGGAAAGAAAAGAATGATTATGATGGGAGCTTGTTACTTCCTTGTTACCCTGCACAACAACACAAGACAAAAAGTACTTAAGGCTTTTATAAGCTGATGCTCATAAGCTTTTATCAGCTTATGAGGAGGCTTATAAAAGCAATAAGGTGTGAGTAAAAACAATCAGCCAGAATCTTTTTAAAACCAATTTTGGAACACAAACTTTATGAAAATTTGGAAACTTTATAAACCAAATACTGAAGTACCAAAACCACTTGAGATTAATCAACTCAAACTCAATGAACCAATCTTAGGTGTCCATTTTCACTTCTACCTGAAACTGGTTTAAGGTTTTAGTTGAGAATCAAAGAAAAACGTATTCCTTCCACTTAAATACTTAAGAGTAAAGGAGTTACTCACACTTCTACAACCTAAACAACAAATCCTACCCAGGATTCTTGTTAACCAAACACTTTTAAACCACAAATTCTCACAGGAAAATAATGGCAAAAAAAAAAAAACGCTTAACAAATCAATTTTGAACTCATATTTCTTTACACAAGTCAATAAACTTTTAACTATCTGAAAAGGAATTATATTTTTCTCTTAAAAAAACCAGCTTTCATTAACAAAACGTATTACAAAGACTTGTAAAAAAAAACTAGAACAAAACCAAAGTCACAAGTCGACTTGGTATTTATACTAAGTAATGGACTATTCTAGAACTGATAAAACAAGTAAACCCTAACTATTAAAAGCCCTAAATTGCCCTTGATGATTCTCTGAATATGCTAAAAAGATGCCACTGTTTGAATTCTTGATATTGGTAAAAAATAGGAGCATGTGATCTTGAAGTGTTGTCAGGCTGTGAAGACTTCATCTAAATCGTTCATTGGTGAGTAGGGAGCACGCCAAAGGATCCTAGCCGTCAAATGCCTGGTGTAATCTTGTATTGGAGCAAAACGTGGGTCAGGGGTGGTTGGGTTCTTCACATGGGCGAAAGTGATGGGGAATCTTGGGGTGGGTTTGGTTTAAGAAAACCCTTAATTAAGGATCTGGAGAGTTTAACAAAAAACCCCTTTGGTTTGATCAACATTCGGATTAGGGTTTATTGTTCTTAGGTGTATGTTAGTGTGTGGTTTTAATCAGGTTTAGGGGTTAATAGGTTTTTAAAAAAATGTTAAGGAGGGAAATAATAATTAGTTTAATAACTGATTATTTAGTGTGGGTGGAATGGTGAGGTGGATGAGGGGAGAGATGTGATTGGTTGGTGTGTTAAGTGGGGGATGACGTGGCAGGAGGTGAGTGGTGGTTTAAAGTTTAAGTGTCTGGGCAGGAAAGGCTCTTGTACTCCCAAAAAGTTTGCAAATCAAGTTTGTACCAGATTTCAGCCAATCCCTTTGTTAACAACTTAGGGCAATTTACAAAATCAGTCCTTTTCTTTGGTAATTCTTGAAACAAAGGCTTAAAGTGTAAATTCCTCATTCTTCAAGGGCCATATATGACATATATTGAGACTTAAGGGACCCAAATGTAATATTTGAGATTACAAGGGTATTAAGTGATAAGTCTTCAAAAGTTTAGGGACCAATCTTGCCAATTCTTCAAACTTCAAGGACTTCAATAGGAAAATCATGATTCGGGTCCGGTTCTTTGTACGGCTTCGTTTCGCGTGTTCGTTTTTGATTGATTCTTGTGATCTTTTTGTCATTTCCTCAATATCCGTACCTAAAATACACAAGCAACAAACACAAGCATATATTTGGGTATTTTCATGATATTTAATGCACTTTAAGCCCTTTTTGGACGATGAGACTATGTATAAAAGCAGTCTCATCAAGAAGAAACACGAATATACTCAACTGCTCCACCGCCATGCTCAACTACTCCATTGCCACTACTCAACTGCTCCACTGCCACTGCTCAACCTTACATAAACAGGAAGCTTCGCCATCAACACCCTGAAATTAAGCTATTAAAACCCTTCCAGCCCTTGATTACTACAAATAATATTAAAATTAGTGGTTCAAAATATGGAAGTGTGGGGAATCAAACCCCGTGCTTCTCACATGCAAAGACAACGCTCTACCGTATGAGCTACACTCCCAGTTTACATAGTTAACTATAATACACTAGTTTCTAAATCATAAATCCTCGAAAGACCAAACAGGGGGAAAACAAAAATAGGGGGAACCCACAACCCCAAACAGGGTGAATGAATCTGCAACAGGGGGGAAGCAACAAAAACAGGCGGAACCACAATCACTTAATGATTATCAGCGTCACCTACTAGGATTACAAAAAATTTCACCACACGTTGAAATAGCATTCCTTTGAAGTGTCCCTTCTGGCTGCAAGCACATTTCAAAAGATTAGTAACTAGAACGAAATAAAAACTAGAGTGAAAACCTCATTATTTCTCTTGTGAAGCATACTAGTGTTCAAATATCTGAGCTATTTCAATAGGTTTGGCTTTCATTTTATTCAGACTGGCTCATGTGATGTAGTTATGAACTTCTAATAATCAATACAAGGGAAGTTGTTTAACCACATCTATAAGCCAAATATTCCATAAAAAGAACATAGATTACCATTACACAATATGTAAATCACTTTGAAGCAACCAAAGAAACTTAGTCAACAACTAACCCCATAATATTAACTTGCATGCCCTAATAAGTACTACCATCAGATATGATTCATTATACGATTCATTATACTATTTCAATAAGTTATACCAATAAGATATACCCGATTGATAATATCACCATACAATTAATACATACCATACATATCTAGTTAAAAAAAGAGCAAATTATACCTAATGGTCCCAACATCCTGTTCTTATACACAACAAACTCATGGCAATGGATTCATTGTTATGCAGAAAAACTTAGACGAGCAACATTTGACACAATAGATTCTTCTTTCCTATCATCTTTATCAAGTGTAGGTGTTTCTACCACTTTTTTGTCATTCACAAATGATTTGCGCCAACTCTTACCATCATGCCAAAAAACCAAACATGTTACCAAACGAGTCGGTTTACATTCAAAACATCCACTTCGGTATAACACATTTCATGCAAGAGGTCGAAGGGGAAACTAACCGCGATTGAATCCTTAAGATCTTCATCAGCTTTAACCTGAACAAAAAATTTAGCAAAAGTAATCAGTTAATCGAGCGCCTTTAGCATCATATCAGTTAACTATTCTGGTATTCATGGAACCCTGATTGCACTAGCAAGTTCATGATGCTTAGAATCACGGGATGGAGTTCATGGGCCTAGATCGTTGACTTAGGCACCACTAGTTCACACCGGATATTTGACATCATCTAAGAAAGGTAGAAAAATTGCATAAATGAGGAATGCGATCCTATAAAATATTATGATAAGATGGTTTTTCGGGAGGGAATTCCCTACTGCCTACTGGTAACTCGTATTTAGATATAGGCTTTTACGCCACATTTCCCGAATGGAACCGAGTAACCACATAGTGATAGGATTTGCTAATGGTGTTGAGGTTCACTTTTTGTGTTAACAAGTATCTTATAAGATAATAATGAGAGTCTGAGTAATAGAGAAGTGTGGGAAGACAGAATGAGTTAGCCTATCGAGGGTACACCCTCAACACGAAGAACATAATTTATTAAACGTTTAATATTTATCAAATGTTTAATAAAACTTCACTTAATTATTTAATTTACTAAAGTTAAATTAGTTACATGTTTAATTAATAAATTTGAGGGCTCAAAAAGTCAATTCTAGAACACCACAAGGCCTAGTCTGTTGAATATTGTGTATAAGAGTTCTAAAAGATTTTTTGATTTATTCCTAAGGTGTATAATTACAATACTTAGGAAAATTAGAGTTAAGACCAAGAAAAATAAGGAGGTGGGGAGGCTATAGATACCCCTAACCTCCTCATAATTTTTGTCTATCCCTCCCTCTAAACTGATCCATTCGATCGACTAAGACACCCCCTCAAACCCTAAATCACCTAATGTGTAAACGTTTACAAGATCGACTACCTTTTGGTTCCCTTTTGTGAAGTTTCTAAACGCTATACTAATCCTTGATACTCTTGTCAAGGCTTTAATTCTTGTTTTGTTCCCCTCTTGTGGTTCGACACAACACACACCCAACTTAGGGTTTCATGTGATTTAATTATTTTCTTTTAACGTTCAACAAACCGATCCTTACGCAATCTCACTTAGGGTTTTGGATCTAGGGTTTTAGTTACAAGATTTACACAAGTTGTTCGAAAAGTGAAGTTACTACTAGCATCATAGTAATTATTCGTTTGACGTGTCGTGTGAGCAAACGACAAAGACTGCTATCTGACCGTTAAACTTCTAGATCAAGATAAAGCTTCATTAATTGATTTATTGGCTGGTTTCAAATTGTTTTATTATGTGCTTAATTATGTATGTCATACTAGATCTAATCCACTGCGTACTCAGAATTAATGGTTTAACTAGTATTAAAAATCCCAACAGTGGTATTAGAGCCATCGTGTAGCATTCATGGGTTACACATAGAATGAACACGCTACATCCGCTTAAGTACTCGTTTTATTCATTGTTTATGACAATTACATGCATTCTTTCCATAAAGTATTAATCTTGATCTATATCTATTCAAATTGGGTAGGTTTAACTGAACCGGTTAATAAACATATTATGATTGTTTTTATCTGTTAAAGACTTATGCAATCACGTTTGTGATGTATGCGAGTCACCAAGTACATAGCTCGAAAACTTAGTGAGGGTCTTTGGTCCTCAATTTGGGGAAGAATCATCCGAGATCTTGGATCTTATATGTTACTGCTCTTATATAGACTCTGTCTTCGCCACTACCCATATCCTGTCTTTTTTTATGTGCTTATAAGTTTTCCGTTATGAATTGCCAAAATATAATTACGCAAGATTCTAGTAATCATAAAAAACGGATTCTAATTATATCGAAACTAGGTTTAAAATATGTCTCATTAACTACACTTGTTTTTCCTTACGAATTGGCTATGTGTTATTTGTTAAAAATCATTTTTTGAACAAACAATTAATGTGGAGATAAGAAATATAAAACTTTGTTTTATTATAAGACTAATTGTTTTGTGAGATCATATTATCACTCGAGTTGGGCTTACATACCGTAGTGATGGATTATAAACTATCCTCTCAATGACGTGATTTGAAAAATTAATTATCTTGTAATTCTTATATACAACACCGTTTTGTGATTTATTAATGATGGATCTTGCTACTACACTATGTGTTTTAGTCAAACCATCCAGGGTTTAAATTATCTTTATTTTTCTCCCGTGTCACATAGATGTTTCGGCATTTATATGGTAATTATCCCAAGCACTTATACCTTTAGGCACATGAAGAGTAGGATATAGGGTTTGATCATTCTTTAATCTTTTCCCACGATAAATCACGCCTAAACTAAAGTTGACAAAATATTTTCTTAACTTGTGCTAAAAAATGATTGCATGCATCTCTTTGCACGCTTTTGACATTTGTTTTCAAAACTTATGTGATACCTATGTGAAATTTTAAGTCTATGCCATCCAAACTATTAGCACTTGCAATTGGTTTTTATAATCTGGTCAGTCCCAGGATGAATTTCAAGCCATAGAAAATTTTTGTCATAGGTCAGACGTATGTTAATTTATGCATGCTTTACAGTGGTACGACTTTAATCGAGTTCCTGGTCAAATTCGAGGCATAAGATGAGATGAAACAATTGATTAACCTATTATTTGTGGAACAAGTTTGGTTGAGATGGTTATTGGTACTCGCAAGAGTTATGAGAACATTCCCTTCAAACACTCTACAACAATTAGAATTTCATAAATCGTCTCATAAAAACTAGTGCTCTGTTCCCGAGTATAAAACGGAAAAAAAAAGAGATGGAAAGGGAAAAATGGATAGAAGTAAAGAGGAGAGAAATATAAACTGATTTTTTATTCTGTGTTCCTGAGTTGGAAAGAAAAGAGGAGGAAGTAAGCAAAAAAAGGTTTAAAAATCAACTTCACTACCTTTCACTCCAATTTGGGAAGAAGATTTGGAGGAGTAAATTTGGTGTAATTTACGCTCCTTTACTTTCCACTTCTCTTTGAAAATCTTAGGAACATAAAGTTTTTTTTATTTCCATCCCAAACATTTCCCTTTCAATCCAAAATATAAACTCGGGAACAAAGTGTAAAGTTGCACGTGTAATGCAATTAACACTCGACGCTTACCTATTGCCCGACTTATTATTAGTTGGTCAGACTTTCTAATAATGAGTGGGAGGACAAGTATGATATTAGCCTCATATAGATTAATTGTGTAGTTAATTCTTTGAGAATATAGTTTTAGAAAATACTAATCGTTTGAACTTTTTATTTTGTAGATGAATAATTCAAACTCTTGCTTAAACAGTTCGGTTGTTAAATCCTTCCTAGAGAAGATGTAATTGACTGAAAGCAACTTCGTCAACTCGTATCGTGCTCTTCGAATCGCGCTAAATACCGACGATTTATTGCCTTAACTTGAGCAATCTATTCCAGACTCCCATATATTCTACTGGTCAACACGCTCCTGAACCCGACCCAAAGAATCATAATCTTTGGATTGAACGGTCTAAGTTCGTCTAACAAATTAGAGGGTTCCATTGTTGTAAGGAGATGAGCACATTACGAATGAACCATGATACATTGTCCAGAGTTGTTGTAAAGCCGGACAAGACAAACTTGCCTGAAAGATTATGAAAGACTTCTGTGTTTTTGATCGAAAAGACTGGAGTATGGTGGTAATGCAGCTACGTTTTTCTTATGTCTAAACTGAATGAGTAGAGACACTATTTATGCTGGAAACCCAACTTGTTATCCAAGATAAATATTAACCAAACATAAGCAAATCTGTTATTGATATACATGCTTTGCGTATAATCAATACACATATAATATTCTGTTAAAATTTATTAACAAAGTTTAAATCTATTCATACAATATATTACAGAATTCAGAATTCAGAATTCCTCGGTCAAATTGGTGTTTGAGATTGGGTCCATCGAATTGTTCCATCAAAGTCTATGTATAAAGTTGGCCACTTTTAGATTGTTAGACAAATAATAATCTTATCAATGTAGGCAATCTATTCTACTATTTCCATTTTTCTAATAGGATGGACCGGACCATGGATACACATCCAATAACAGAGAACTAGCTTAGATCAAAAGGTTAGCAATAGAAAACTCCAAAGAAAAAAACAGAACGCTAAAAACCAGTAATTGTAGACATTAATAACAAAAGTAAACATGACAAGAACGCATTCTATCAACTGTAATAATTAATAGCTCTTAAAACCAAAATCGTCATGCAATGATACTACAATTTCAGTAACTAGATCCGCATTATTCGTAAGAAAAAACATTCACCACGTTCTACTCGCTTATTCTTTACTAATCGATTCAAGCGGCCTGAACTTGGATCAACTTGGGCTTCTTAGGCTCGGGTTGAGGCAACTTCTCAACAGTAACAGTCAACACTCCATCTTGAGAAACAGCCGAGACCTCGTCAATATTCGCATTTTCGGGCAAAGAAAACTTCCTCAAAAACTTACCAATCCTTCTCTCCTTCGTCACATACTTGACACCTTCCTTTTCTTCCTCCTCTTCATGATTCCTCTCTCCACTTATCACCAACACATTGTCGTCCTCAACTTGAACCTTGATATCACCTGATTTTAAACCAGGCATATCGACAATGAAGACGTATGTTTTTTGAGATTCCTTCACGTCTGCTGGTGTTGCAGCCATTGCTCTTGCGTCTCCTACCCAAGCGCGTTTTTTTCCCGAGTTTGCTGATTTGTTTTTGTGGTTCTTGTTATTGTTGGTTTCGTCGAGGATGTGATGAAGGAACAAAGGCGATTCTAAGCCCATCAAGATGTCCATCTTTCGAACTTGTAATTGAAGATCGTTTGAATTGGTTGAGATGCTTTGCGATTACAGGATGATGAGTTCAATGTTTAGATGGTGGGTATATTTATAGCGGAGAATAAGATGTTTATGGAAAAATAAGAAGGCTCGAGTACTTTCGAGAAAAGGTATTTTGGGTACACGATGTCGGAATAGGGCTTATGGTCCATAAGTTACGGATCCATAGGTTTTGAGCATTGTTACTATTTGAATAAATAAAACTAATTTAAGTTTCATATGAAACAAGAATTTTTGTTCGCGCGTTATAAGACCTCATTTTTACCTTAACGCAGCGGAATAATAATTTTGGGATATTACTTCATAGAATAAAAGGCACAGTAATAGGATACCACTCAAAATAATGTTTTAATAAACTTTATTTATTAAAATATTATCAATTACCATTATCATTCAAAATCAGAGATTTTCAATAAAACAATTATACAAACTTTGTACATCACAGGTTCCTGAATTCTAGAAAATAGGTTTGAATGATAAAAATTCTCAAAGGTACATCTCTCCACGTTATCATTATGCTGCTCAATGCTATCAATTATCAACACGTGAAATATATATGCTTAAAATCAATACAATAGTTGAGTGAATTCATAAGTTTTAAATCATTTTTGAATACAAGATCCTTTTCCTGAGCTACGTTATTATTCGCTCGTAAAACAAACTAATGTATTACTGCACTAAGCTTATGATACCGCTGCTAGACATATCAGAAACCAACCATTGCACTTATGAGGAAGTGTGTCAAACTATCATGTATAGCAAATAAAGTATGCATGTTTGACCACTAAGGTTCTAGCAAGTGCGACTTGCCCAGACAGGGGATGTCAGTCCCCAAATAGTACTATTTACGGTATTAGCGCTCATTTTCAAGAAATGATTAGCGGTTCACAATTAAAAAGAGACTTTCAAGGCAGCAGTAAACATAGTGTTAATAAACACATCTGGGAAGCATACCAAAATACTTGTATTCCAGTTTAGCATATATCCTCCTCACGGTTATTCAAATCATTTAAAGTAGTATACTTTAGTGAGGCTATGAACTCACCTTATATCCAGTAATTCTGAATCTTGTCAGATTTATATCACATTACTCAACTTGAGCTAGCAAACAAGAACTTGGTCCCTCACCAACCCTAGATTAACATATTTGGTATAGTATTAAGTCTTTGGTTTTGAATTCAATATTCTTAGTTATCAATCATATATTATTGAAATTATAATTTCTCATAATCATGATATCATTGTCCGGGCTATCATACTCAAAAGCCATTCTATAAACGTTTGAGGAGCAATGGCACTTTAAATCGTAAACTCAACCACTCAGTCAGAACGTAATATCGAGATGGAACATCTTTTTACAATGTTCCCTACTTTAGAACGTAATATCCACAATTGGCATAAATAGTCCTTCTAGTTTATATTACTTTAGAAAATAGGTTTTAATACATAACTTTCATCCATATAGTTTCATAAATGACCAAAATGATCCTTAAAGTTTCTATGTTTGAATTATTTACCTTTTTTAAGTTTGACATATTTACACTTTTAACCCCTAAATTATATAATTTTAATATTTACATTTTCAACCTACAAATATTAACCTTAGGGTCTCAAACTTTCCAATCTTTATTCTTATAGCTTTAACTTTCAAAAAATGACACTTTTGTCCCAAAATGTTAAATAGTTTCAAAAATGACAGTTTTAGTCCCTATACTTGTAAAAAACATATAACAACTTCAAAATGTACTAAATGATCTAGGATTTTAAAATAAAGTTTCAAAACACATTTATAATCATAATAAGAACATTTTTCCAGAATTATAGCTTTTGAAATGGATTTTAAGTCATTATTTCATGTAAAATACAAAACTAGGGTTTTAAGACATCTTTAGCTTATAACTTTCATTTAAAATGCTAAAATGCTCTAACTTATTTTAGATTATCTTTTTAAAATTATTTAAACATTATAAAAAGTCTAATAATTCATTATAACAAGATCAAATCTTAGTTAACATAGAGATTACCTAGGTAACTCCAAAATGGCTCCTTATGGCTTCTTATGAACACAACTTGCTACCAAAGCTTCAAAAGCTTTGATGGCTTCTTTCTAGACCTGGTTTTTGGTGTTATAATAGTCCTATTATGTTTGTAGAAGTGGAATTTAATAATGGGTAGGAGATACTAAGAAAACAGGGTGCAAGTTTCTACAATGGGAGTTCGCCTCTATTTATAGTCATTTCAACACTTAGGCTCCAAGTTTCTAGCCTTAAACGTGTAACAAAACTAGATAGTGACTAAGGAATGCTAGTGAAGGTATATGAAAGTTTATAGAGTCTAGGATGAAAAATATCTAAGGTTATGGCTAGAAATAGCTTACGGCAAGGTTTAGATAAGAATGGTGATGTGTTGCCTTCAAGTAGCTTATGCACCTACTCGTTGGCACTCCAAAATATCTAGGGACATTATAAATATCTTAATTTGGGTTTGAATTTGGGGGAAAGAAGTTTAAATCATGTTTTGGAGGGAAAACCAAAACCGGGTCCTATTTTAGGGCTTGTAACTTTATGGTTTGTAATTTTGGTGATTAAGGGCTTAGGAATGTGTTTAGTGATGGATTAGGGTATATTTAGGGTTTAGTAATTGTGATTAAGAAGTTTGGGTCCTTGGTTCGAAGTTTAACAAAGGTTTCTAGTGAAATTGGGAAGATAACTTATGTAGATTAGGGTTTCTAATGATCTAGGGTTTAATCTTAGTAAAATTCATTATCTTTTACTTATCTACGGATGTAAACTCAACTTATGTCTTAGAAATTTTGTTTTAAGTATCTAAAGTGGTTCCACACTTGGTTTAATAGGTTATTCTAAGTAAACATGTCTAACGGGTGAAAATACCTATTTTGACCTAACTTACAAGTCATGCATTGAAGTCTTGTAACTTGTGCTTAAGGATACTTGTACATTGTCTTAACATAATCTTATAATCTTAATGAAATGATATAAGTGTTTGTAGACTAATAAGTGTGTAAACACTTATCCTTTTGCCACTAAATTCAAGGAAAAACAAGACCTAATCATGTGTTTAATATCGTAAAAGTCGGAATTACGCGTGGTTTTGTGTTTTTGTGTGAAATAGGTACAAAAGTTCAAAAGGTAAGAAAACACGGGATTTCACGGTCAAATGTTGAAGAAAAGTCCAAGAAAGAGAAGAAGACAAAGTCAAAGACCAAAAGTGAACTCAAGATCACGAAAACCGACAAAATCGACACGATTTTAAAGAAATGATCAAGGAAGCCGAAACGAGCTCGTTTTTAGTGGATATAATCTCATTAGAGTAAATTGGGCCTTGTGGGTCCCACATTTTCTTATTGGGCCCAAAAGCCCAATAATAGATTTATATACCCATTTTCCTTTATCAAATAGCCCATCAAAAGCCTATTTGCAAAAGAAACGATTAGGAGTATCAATTTGGGCCCAAAGCCCATCTGATTAATACACAAATCAGTGGAAAGTTTATTTACCCAAATCTTGGTCAACCTCACAATTAACTCACACGTATACAACCTTTTAAACCCCCACACACGATTTAATAAAGTTTACATTTACCCACACTCATTTATGTGAGGATACAAACAAAGAAACTTACTTTCTCTCTCTCCCAACACAACCAGACACCATTTTTACCCAACCCCAAACCCTAATTCACCCTTAACACAAAAATTACCCAAAGAAAATTGGGGGTTTCACCAAAATCGTATGATTCACACGCACACAAATTAAATCCCTATGGTTTTTGGGATTAATTTGATGGTGGTCCAAATCCTACGTGGCTTAATCTCCTTTCGTGATTGGATAAACCACCTCACCACAACCCCTTCACCAATGGAATCACTTCACATCATCAGTGAAGATACACAACTAGCACATATGTATGCCAAGCTGGCAATCCGAGTGAAAGGAGGTGTGTTTTCCACCGTAGATGAAGAAGAGAAGAAAGAGAAGGCATAAAAGATGGATTAAACGGCTGGGATTTGATTACTTGCTCACCAAGATTATCAAGAAGCCATGAGGGTTGGCTATAAATACCCCCAAATCAAATCTGTAATGGGTGCACTTTTATTTTAATTTTTATTTTATGTAAAAATTAGATTTAGGGTTTATTGTAATTTTCCTTTTAAAAGTATTGTAATCTAGTTTTAAAGTATTAATAAAATTCTAATTTTCAGTTCATTCATGTCTATTTATTTATTTTAATTTAATTGCAAGTTACTCTTTAATCTGTGTTTTTGGATTAATATTAATTAAGATAAAAGTTGAAATAATTTTCCCTACTGGAAGATTATAAAAAAAATCTGGTTCGAGTAGCTGTTTGGTTTGATGGTGATGATTCGGGTTGATGTTTTGATGGTGTGTTTGGATTCGGTTTAACCAAAAGGTGGTGTTCGTTTCGGTTTCGGTTCATAGGGGGTTCAGCGCCCACCTACTTCCCAAAGGCTATCATCATTAGGTTCTTCTTCTTTTTTTATTTTTTGTTAAGTTTTAGTTCAATATTAATTTGCTTATGTTTGCGTTTGGATCTTGTGTTATTATTTACTGTTTGGATCTGGTTTTTTTTTATTATATGCTTTTAGATTATTTATCTGCTTTGTTAGTTGGATATCTACTTATATTGCTAAGTTCGGGTTTAACTGTGTTTTAATCTGCTTGTGTTGCTTATAATTGTGATGATTTGCTTTTATTTCTTTTAGTTTGGGATTTGTTTAAATCTAGATTTGATTATTGTCTGATTTAGTTTATTTGCTTTGTTTTGTCTGGATTGCTATTTAGGACTTATAGCTTATTTAGTTTTGTTTAGGTAATTTTAGTATATTTGCTTATTCATTTAAGTTTAGATTTATCCTATTTAGTTGCTTATTTCAGTATTAGCTTATTATTTCCAGATTTTTATTAGCTTATTTGTCTTGGTTTGTGTAGTAATTTGCTTATTCGATTTAGCTCATATTTTTATTTGCTTTTGCTTACTGTTTGAATTTTCAGTTTGTTGAGATCTGCTCTTTTGTTATCTGGTTTTCGATTTGCTTATTTTTTTTGTTTCAGCTTATTAGTTACTTAACTGCTTATTTGGTTTGCTGACAAACTCCATTAGTCTGTTGGTTTTATTCCGATTGTTCAAAAAAAATTAGTTCCAAAAATAAAAATTATTAACAAAAATTCGTCCCTCCTGGACCTCCTGTTCAGCAACCAAACACCCTTACCATCTTAGCTAGACTTGTTTTTGTGTTTATTTATGCATCATTTAATTAATATAGGGTAGTTATAGCTGTCAGTTTTAATTAAGATTTTAATACAAGTTTTAGTATATCTCATTTTAATTCAAAGTTTTCTTATTAGTTTCTTTTATAAAGTTTAAATAAAATAAAATAAAAATATTTTAATTACTTTTAGGAATTTTAAATATTTTTAAATTTAGTTTAAATTTTAGTTAATATAGATTTTATATAAAATTAGTTTTTAAATTTTATTTAAATTCAAAATAGTATTTTTATTAGATTAATTAAATTTTGTTTTCAAATTAGTTTTAAATTAGTTTAAAATAGTTTTCTCATTTGTTTTATTTAGTAGCTTTTAATTAAATAGTTTTTAAATACCAAAAAGTTTTATACCAAAAACAAGTAATCCACGTTAATTTGAGATCAATTCGAGTGAGTCGAGGAAAACGAACATTAATTGTTAATTGACTAAAAATCCTATATTAAATTGGCGCCCCTGCCGTTTCGTTCGTTACGATTGAAGATTTCGTGAGACGTTTGGATTTTGGGATCCGTTCATTTTGAACGTTATTTTTTCTTGTTAACAAAATAAAAAACACAAAAAAATCAAAAACTTAAAAATACAAAAAAAATTAAAAAATCACAAAAGCAAACTCTTTCCTAAGATTTGTACCAAAAAAATTAAAAAAATCCAAAAGTAATACTTTTTCCTAAAAGTATTACACACAAAATATTACGTATTATTGTTATTTTTCTTAGTTCGATTTCTTTCGATTTTTATTGTGAATATATATTTTTCTTAAAAAAATACAAAAAGATTTTTCTTTTACTATAGTATATTACGTAGCACAATTAATTTACCTATTTTTCAAATAAGGCCTTAGTTGAGATTTCATCACCTAACTATTGTATTCGAATCCTAAACGAAATAAAAGGGCAAAATAGATAAATACTAGTAAGACGTTTGAACTCGATATATACAAACTATAAGGTGGGTATAAGGCGACGCGCTATAAAAGGCCGTCTAAGGAAAAAGGTTTTTAAGTGTTTTGTGCCACCTCGTTTCCCCGCTTGCTTGTGCGTATATTGAGAGGGACGACCGATTATTGGTTTGTCAACTCAATTAGTATTAAGTATATATTTTTGTAGCTTTTTAATATTGCACCTCGAGAGGGATAATCCCTTTCCTCTCAAAGTCGACCGAGGTCACCTACCTCATTCCAAGTTTTAATTGTATGCGCACTCGCGCGCGACATACATACCGATTGGTGTACCAAATTCTTCCAATTCTTCCAAAAAGAAGAAAAACAAAAAGACCGTCATTCAAGCTGATCCCGAGAATCGAGCTTTCGACAACACAATGGCAACAGATAACCGACCTATGATTGAGATTCTACAATCTCACGTTGAGAGAAACGATGACGCTATCGTTCTCCCCGCAATTGGAGCAAATAATTTTGAAATCAAAACGGGTTTTATTCAAATGGTTTCCGCTACACCATTTTTGGGTCGTTCCCAAGATGACCCTCGTGATCATATCAAGAGATTTATCCATTTGACTAATACGGTGAAATACAATGGGGTGCTGTTAATCATGGATTCACTAAGAACACAGGTTTATGATCCGGAGGTCGGGGAGGGTAGAAATGTTGTTTAGCCATTTTAGTGAGAGAAACAAGAGAGAATAAAAGTGTGTTTTATTCTAGAGAGAGAAAGGTAAGACAAGAAATGAAAAGCCTCACCCCTCCATGGAAGTATGGAGGGGTTTATATAGCCCGGGACTTGGACTTTACATATGACAATATTAGTCCCTGTAAGTCCCGGTTATGAAACTAATGTAATTCCGTTAGTCGCCCACATTTTAAGGCTAACAGGTGCCACAAGAGGCTATCCGTTTACAACTCTTTCCTTTTTCCCTCGAGGGACAAACCCGGATTTGGCTTGATAAGGAACCACCTCAAAGTATTACAACATGGATTGATTTAGAGACCAAGTTCATTAACTATTTTTTCCCACCATCACGGACCACTTCTTTAAGGAATGACATCACTACCTTTGAACAAAAATATGGGGAAACGTTTAGTGAGTCTTGGGATCGATTTAAAGAGCTTTTAAGAAAATGTCCACAACACGGTTTCACTAAAGTGCATCAAACAAATACGTTTTACAATGGTTTAACTCTTAATGACCAAGACTCACTTAATAGTGCCGCGGGGGGCAATATTCTTGTGAAATCAATGAACGAGGCTTGGGCCATAATTGAAAACAAGGCTAAAGTACAAACCAAGAGTGTTAGGGCCACTATGGCAATTACTATTTCTAGTGAAAACGACAAAAGAATTGATAAGCTTACTTCGCTTGTTGAATCAATTGCTTTACAAACCCAAGCCATAAAAGGTCAAGTGAATGCCTTAAAAGAAACTTGTGAAACGTGTGAGACTTGTGGTGGACCACATTCATATTTTAATTGTGACAAGGTTTTCAATCAACAACAACAAGTTTGTGCTTTTAACACCAATGCCAATGAGAAAGTTCACTTTAAACCAAATGTTGATGTTAACCATTTGTCTTATAAGAGTACTAATTATTTGGCTCCCCCGGGTTTTGTAGCTCCACAAATACCACCCCCACCCGCCCAAAATACCCAAAACCTAAATAGGACCCAAGGTCCCCAAATGGGTAATTTTCAAGGGAATGTAAATCAAGGGAATTTTAATGGTCAAAATCAAGGGTTTCAAAATAATAACCAAGGTTTTCATAATAACAACGGTTTTCAACTTCAATATCAAAACCAAGGTTTTCCTAATCAAGGGTTTAATCAAATGAACATGCATAATCCTCAAATGGACTTGGTTCTACAAAAATTGACCGACCATGAGCGAATTATGAGAGAGATGCAAGAATCTACTAGACAAATGCAAGAGTCCAACGATAGGAAGTTCGTGCAAATGCTGCAAGCCCTTAGACCCCAAGGAGCCTTACCTTCTAATACCGAGATTAACCCTCGTGCTAATGTGAGTGCTATCACTACTCGAAGTAGATCCACTTTAGTGGGACCTTCCAATTCTTCGCCCATAAAGGAGAGACAAGGCCCAGAGGTCATAATGAGTAATCCTACTCCCCCTCCGGTGATTCCTCCCACTACCACTCCTAGTACTAGTCCTCCATTGCCCAAATAGCCCAACCAAAAAGTTATTCAAGAAGCGATTCCTTCTCCTTCTCAACCTTCACCATCTAAACCCAAAATCCCTTATCCCTCTAGATTGGACAAGGCTAAAGTGCTCACCAAAGATGAAGTTCATGTCTCCAACTTTTTGAAAATGATTTCCAACGTCAATGTTAACATTAGCCTTATTGAAGAACTTGCTCAAATGCCTAAATTTGTGAAAATGTTCAAAGAATTGCTTAATAAGAAAGAAAAAATGGTTGAGCTCGTGAATACTCGTTTAAATGAGAATTGTTCCACGATTCTTCTCAAAGAGCTTCCCGAAAAGCTAGGAGATCCCGAACGTTTCGTGTTACCTTGCTCGTTTCCCCAAATTGATGATTGTATGGCTTTAGCGGATCTCGGAGCTAGCATCAATCTTATGCCACTCTCGGTATGGAAACGATTATCATTAGCCGACCTTGTACCGACTCGCATGACTCTCGAGTTAGCTAATAGAACTCTCGCATACCCCGTTGGTATTGCCGAAGACGTTTTTGTTCGAGTTGGTACATTCACTTTTCCCGCGGACTTTGTTGTAGTCGACTATGAGATGGATCCTCGTATTCCGTTAATACTTGGTAGACCGTTTTTAAGAAACGGAAAAGCGTTAGTTGATGTAGCCGAAGAGGAATTAATTCTTAGGGTCGGGAATGATCAACAAGTGTTTAAAATGGGGAAAATGGTAAATAAATCAAACGGAAAAGAATCGGTCAATATGATTGATGTGCTTAATTTTGATAATGAAGAAAGTTTTATCAATCCTTTTGAAACTAAAAAGTTTAATCTTAATGATTTTGTGGTACATTCAAATCCACTTTTTGAAATTTCAAATGATAATCCACTTTTTGAAGAAAATGAAGAAGCTAATTTTAGTGACGACACTTATTTAAGTGATCTCATTTCTTTGGGTTTTGACGAGACACCTAGTGAGCCTAATGATCCTATTATCTCTATTTGTGATCCTCCCATTCTTGAGTCTCCCTTTGACTCTTATATTCCTAAATTGGGGGTTACGACTTTTGAAAAAGATCCTCCACCTTTAGAGGTTGCCCCTATTTTAGAGGATATTCCATTTGAGGAGGATTTAGATATCTTTCTAAATTCCTATTTTCCTCACGAGGATGATTTTTCCTATGACTCCGATGATACTTATGTTTTCACATCGAGTTTGGAAGAGGACGACTCCCCCACTTTGGATCAAAATGACATTTTGAACTTTAATGTCCACACCTGTTGCTATTTTCTCGTTAAGGAATCGGTGTTTGATCCCGGAATAGAAACTTTTGTGCTATCATTACCATTTCACCATACCACCCTTTCATTTAAAAGATCGTTGCCTAAGGATACCCTGCTTTTCTTTGCCTTGTGTGATTTTACCACCTCGGGGTTTATTTCCTTTTGTGATGGAAATTATGTGTTTGACCCGGGTGGATTTTCATGGGGTATTCCTTATATGACTTTGTTTCACCCCTTTATCATGGAGAGATTTTCCTCCCTTTGAAATCTCTGTTTTTCCAAGATTTTCCCATTTGAATGATGACATTCGGGAAATCGAGTCGAGCTAGAGACTCGTGATAAATAAATCAAGCATCGTTTAACTAGGTTAGATTTTTACCCTTTTCCATCCTTTCCACCCTTTCTCGCCTTCACCCATTTCCACCAATAAGTGTAGGGGGGCCAAGTAGGTTGTTTGTGTGTTGTGATGTTGTGCAGGGACATGTGCTTTAATGATCCACTTTTGGTGCTTTTGACGCGACCCGTGATCCCGTGTTTCCCGTGTACCCGGTTCTCTCAAAACTATTGTCATTCATACATGTATATAAATAAAACAAATAAATGTAATCACTTTAGTTGTCCCTTCCTTAGCTCGATTTTTAAACAACGTACTCAATGTCCTAAGTGTAGGGGAGTTTATTCTCCCACATGCCTAAACATTGAGGACAATGTTTATATTAAGTGTAGGGGGATTTCTATCGAAATTTTAGTGGGCTTTTCCATGAATTTGACCCTATTTAACCGGAAAAATTATTTTTTTTTCAACATTTTTCAAATTTTTGATCTATTTTGGCCTAGTAGTATTTTTATTTATTTTCCTTTTGTCATCGCATCGTATTTATATTTTCTATTTCAAGAATAAAGTCAAAAAATAAATAAATAAATAAATAAAATGGTTTTAACAAGTTTAGATGTCTTTAATATATTAGGCCTATCGTGAATATTTTGACTCAACCCGAGTTTACTTATCCAAGTTTACTCTAGCTAGTATCCTTAACCATATGGACTTTAATTGGTTTATTAGGCTAAGCATCCACGAGTCTCATTCCTTGAGATTTTAAATTGTGGAGAACGAGAGATGATAGAGTTGGTAATAAGTTTAAGAGTTACTTCTTCCTTATATGAGTTTTTGTGGCTCTTTCTTCTCGCTTATATATTTAATTTCTTAATAAATGAGGATTTTTGCGGTGTAGATTCGATATCTTAACTCTTAGCCAAATCTTTTATATCCTTGTAATTAAAGCATGAACATATTGAGGGTGTCAGCGTTGTGGGCTTCGGACTAAGGTGGCTCATAACCACTAAGTAGGAGGTATTCAGACCATGGGACCGCGGAATTTGGCCTACTATATATATCATAAATAAAGAAAGAATAAGATTAAAACATAACCTCAAGGAGCCTTAGGGTGTGGGGCATGTAGCACGAACCTTGTCATTAGAGTCTTAGGGTGTATGGCATGGTAAGTGTTGAATAAAAATTGATCAAAAATCAATTCCCTCGTTTATCGTTCAAGGAGCCTTAGGGTGTGGACAATAGATGAGGAGCAATTTTACATCTTAAAGAGCCTAAGGGTATATGATGTGAATTTGCTAAACTTCACATAAAGTCAACATGACTTTGGAGGAATAATTAATAAGTAGTACTATTAGCCGAATTTTGGGTCCGGGAATTTATTCTCCAAATCGTGTTAAATCATCCTTGATGTGGGCTTACTTTAGTGACAACGTTTTTGAGGACGAGGTTAGGTTTTGAGTATCGGGTTCGCACCGTTTGGCCTTCATTTTTGGACTAATAAATATTAAATAAGTCAAAGGAGCCTACGGGTGAATGACAATCAATAAAATCTAGAGATACAATGTAGGAATTGGAGAAAGAGTATTACACAATTGCCTTATATAAGTGGTCTTAACCTAAGAACTTACGGTAAACAATGATCTCGTTTTTAAGCTTGGTATGGGGAACGTGAAACTTGAGGGTGATTAATATTCATGACACCAAAGCCCTAATTTAAGTCTTAGATTTCTTTACGAGTTTCTTCCATCAAATAATTTCAAGTTAATAAATTGTTATAACTTTTGTTTCCTTCAAAGCTTTCATCTTTTCATCATAGTAATAATAGTATATCTTAATAAAGGCCAAGATGGGTTAATTATGAGAAAAATGTAACTTTATGCTTTAAATTATGCATTGCATGGGGTCATTGCAATGGTCAAGTGTAGGGGATTTAATAAGTGTGTAAACATTTATCCTTTTGCCACTAAAATCAAGGAAAAACAAGACCTAATCATGTGTTTAATATCGTAAAAGTCGGAATTACGCGTGGTTTTGTGTTTTTGTGTGAAATAGGTACAAAAGATCAAAAGGAAAGAAAACACGGGATTTCACGGTCTAATGTTGAAGAAAAGTCCAAGAAAGAGACGAAGACAAAGTCAAAGACCAAAAGTGAACTCAAGATCGCGAAAATCGACAAAATCGACACGATTTTAAAGAAATGATCAAGGAAGCCAAAATCGAGCTCGTTTTTAGTGGATATAATCTCATTAGAGTAAATTGGGCCTTGTGGGTCCCACATTTGCTTATTGGGCCCAAAAGCCCAATAATAGATTTATATACCCATTTTCCTTTATCAAATAGCCCATCATGAGCCCAGCCCAAAATCAATGGACGGATGGAAATTTGTTTCTTGGCCAAAAGCCCATTTGCAAAAGAAACGATCAGGAGTATCAATTTGGGCCCAAAGCCCATCTAATTAATACACAAATTAGTGGAAAGTTTATTTACCCAAATCTTGGTCAACCTCACAATTAACTCACACGTATACAACCTTTTAAACCCCCTTACACGATTAAATAAAGTTTACATTTACCCACACTCATTTATGTGACGATACAAACAAAGAAACTTACTTTCTCTCTCTCCCAACACAACCAGACACCATTTTTACCCAACCCCAAACCCTAATTCACCCTTAACACAAAAATTACCCAAAGAAAATATGGGGTTTCACCAAAATCGTGTGATTCACACACACATAAATAAAATCTCCATGGTTTTCGGGATTAATTTGATGGTGGTCCAAATCCTACGTGGCTTAATCCCCTTTCGTGATTGGATAAACCACCTCACCACAACCCCTTCACCAATATAATCACTCCACATCATCAGTGAAGAAACACAACTAGCACATATGCATGCCAAGCTGGCAATCCGAGTGAAAGGAGGTGTGTTTTCCACCGTAGATGAAGAAGAGAAGAAAGAGAAGGCATAAAAGATGGATTAAACGGCTGGGATTTGGTTACTTGCTCACCAAGATTATCAAGAAGCCATGGGGGTTGGCTATAAATACCCCCAAATCAAATCTGTAATGGGTGCACTTTTATTTTAATTTTTATTTTATGCAAAAATTAGATTTAGGGTTTATTGTAATTTTCCTTTTAAAAGTATTGTAATCCAGTTTTAAAGTATTAATAAAATTCTAGTTTTCAGTTCATTCGTGTCTATTTATTTATTTTAATTTAATTGCAAGTTACTCTTTAATCTGTGTTTTTGGATTAATATTAATTAAGATAAAAGTTGAAATAATTTTCCCTACTGGAAGATTATAAAAAAAATCTGGTTCGAGTAGCTGTTTGGTTTGATGGTGATGATTCGGGTTGATGTTTTGATGTTGTGTTTGGATTCAGTTTAACCAAAAGGGAGCTCAGCGCTCACCCTTCGGCTCAACGGTATCGACACCAAATTCGTTTTCTCTTTTCATTTTTATTGTTAATTTTAGATTGATATTGAATGTTTGATTGTTTATGATTATTAATCTGTTCGTTTAGTTATCGTTTGGCTTTGTGTTGTTTGGATCTGCTTTATTTTCAAGTTTATTTGGTCTGTTGGATTTGAAATTTTAGATTGTTATGATTTAAGTTTTTTGTGATTTTTATGTTTTAGTTTGATTGTTTATCTAAATTAAGTTTTAGTCTAAAAAAAATCTTAATCTGCTTATATTGCGTTAATGTTTAAGTTTGCTTAGTTTTCTTTTATTTAATCAGCTCTTCTGTTTATGTTTCAGTATTAGTTTGGGTCTATTGGGTTGTCTGATTTAAGTTTAGATAAGATTTTACGTTTAATTCTATATGCTTATCTACTGAATTGTTTTGCTGTTTTGATTCGAGTAGTGTTAGTTTTGATCTGCTTATTGTTCTGTTAGTATTCTTATTGTCTGGATTTGGTTTGGTTTAGCTTATTTGCTTTTTGGTTATTTAGCTGATTGGCTTGTTTGCATTGCTGATATATACTGCATAAAACTCAGACCCACTTGGTCTGAGTATCAAAAGTCCAAAAAAGAAATATATTAGCAAAAATTCGTCTCTACTGGGTCTCGAACCTGCGACTTATCGCTCAACAGCCAACACCCTTACCAGTTGATCTAGTCTTTCTTTTATGTTCTATTTCACATCATTTAATTAATATAGGTTAAATTTTACTGGCAGTTTTAGTTTATTTAGTTTAAATACAAGTTTAGTTTTATTAAATTTATTTAAAAGTTTTATGTCAATTTTCTTTTATTCAGTTTAAAAAAAAAGATAAAAAAATATATTTTAATTACTTTTTGAAATTTAAATTGTTTTTAAATTTTAGTTTTTAAAATTTAGTTTTCAATTAAACTAGTTTTATTTAAAATAGTTTTACTTAGATTTCATTTAAATTAATCCAAATAGTTTTTAGTTTTAAATTAGTTCAAATTAATTTTCACATTTGTTTTAATAGTTTTTAGATATAATCTTAATTAGTTTTAAATATTTAAATAGTAAGTTTTTAGTTAATTAAATTAGATTTAAATTTTAAATAGTTTAATTAGTAATTAATTCAAATAGTTTCTAGTTTTAAAAATACCAAAAATACGTTTCACCAAGAACAAATCTATCCACGTTAAGTCCGATATCAATTCGAGTCGAGTCGAGGAAAAACGAACATTAATTGAATAAAATTTCTACATTATAGACTTGTCCTAAAAGACTAGTTAGTGATTCTATGTGGATTTCTTAATATAAAGGTTTATAGGCTACTAATCCTAATGACTTTTTATTTTGGGTGATTAGGATTTATATCATAATATAAGCTTATTATAGGTCTCATATAGTATGTTTATGACTTCTAGGGTTTCCACATTCTAAGTTTAAGGGTTTACATAGGGTAATTATAATCTAAGTATAATCATGGGAGCTTAAGATCCTATGCTTTGATAACTTGTACTTTATGCTTTATTAACTTGTAACTTAACTTGAAATAAATGTATAATATTAATATGATACTTAGTTGAGTTTTATAATTAGTTTCAAAAGATTAGACTCTAATTTATGTGAAATGAATTTTATATGCTTATCTGGGTTATTATGTCTTAACTTGTAATTAGCTTTGAATTAGTGAATATTAGTACCTTGTGATTACTTATATCTTCTTTATATAATAGATTAGAACTAGTATATTATATTGGTTATATATACATAGATGTTGTATAATTACATTGCTTGAAATATTGTTTACCAAGGGTTTTAGGTGATGATCTAGACTATTATGTACACTTACTTGTACTTTAGCTTTGTATGGTTTGTACTTACTTATTCTTGGATAACATTATACTTCCATATGATAGTATAATCTTTGTTTCTATTCCATGATTACTTATTCATATGTGTTATGTATTCATACTTTTATAATCCTTGAGTTTAATATTTATTTATAGGGATTCTAGGGTTTCTAAGGGAACTTAGGGCATCATAATTATACTTTAGATGTTCTTATTCATAATGTACTTGTTAGATTACTTTTAGAACTCATAATTGATATATACATTGTATTTACAACATATGGGAATATACTGATATGGTAATTCAGGTTGTGATAAGTAGTTCATCCTACCAAGTAATGCATAGAAAGCAAAAACTTCTAATGGATTTTCCATTTCCATTTAGTCATAGCATTGTATGTTTATGGACTTATATTTAATAGTCGTGTGATAGGATCGAACTCTATATTACGGGACTGCACACAATATGTAAAGAGTTAATTTAATTAATAAATATATTTATCGTATTTATTAATTTATTTAATAAATATATTTATGTATTTATTAATTTAACCGAGCAAGTAACTATATTACTTTAAAGATCGTTAAATAATTAATAGTTAAGTTTATAACGAGCGTTAAATAAACATATAGTATGTATAAACAAAAGGAAAGAAGTTTAGAAGATTCTAGAACACCCCTTAGGTGTGAGAACCCGTACTTTCCCAGCATTATTTTATTCTTTTATTTTGTGCTTCTTGAATTTCCAATGTATTTCGTTTTCTTGTATTTTATATGTAAATCCTAAGATTTTTAAATTATACTTTTAAGTATTTTTCTGATCATCGATAAATATTTTGTATGGAATTATAGAATTTTTATTTTATTTTTCCATATTTAATTTAAATCAAAGTTTTTGATTTAAAATCACCCGCGTGCGTTTTACAACGAGTTTATTCAAATCAATGTACAACGAGAATTTCTAGTGATCGCGATACCGACGGATGCCCAAAATATTACGTTTATTTATCGATTGTTTCGATAATTAATACTTTTGACGATTTCGTTTTAATTACGTATTAAGTCGTGTCGATAAATCGTATAATCATTTTTATGATGCATTGTAACGTTTGAAAAGTATTTTTACGAAACCCGAGCCCCGTAAATATTTTCAATATTTACCAATAATCATTTTCTACCCTTTAAAACTATTAATTGTTTTTAAGTCCACAAGTTTGCAAATTGACAACTTGGGTCCCTCCACTACCAACATATATAAATCAAATTTTTAACAAAAAACACACACAACACAATTCTTACAAAAATCAACTTCATCTTCTCTCCCCACCCTCTCTAATTTTCGCCACCTTCACCACCATCAACCACCACCATCCATCATGATTCATCCAAAACAAAAACAAGACTCATTCTTAGAATTTTCTTGTGATTCTAATGATATCAAATTCAATAACATGCATCAAAATTTGAAGACTTTATAATTCCATGGTGGAATTGTGTTATGATCATATTGCATGTGAGGTATAAGCAATGATCTTCATGATTTCATGTTAAAAAGTCTTGTTTTTAATCTTTGATTTTTGTTAGATTTTTCATACAAGTGCTTTTAGGAGTGTTTGGTTGATAGGAATGATGGTATAGTGATCCTAGAGGTATGGGAATGAATGGTTTTGATTGAAAATTTGATTTGTCATGTTTTCTAAAAAGCTAATTTGGGACAGCAGCCTTAAACAGTATGTTTCGTGGGTTTAAGGTGTGTGAAAGGATAAGATTACTTGAAATTGTTGTAAAGTTTTCCGAGACGGTCGTTTTGGTATAAGATAGAGCTTCTAATTCATTACGAGTCAAAAGTTATGCTAGTTTTAGTTTTCGTGTACCAGGGGACGCAAGTCGGCACAATCCGAAATTTTGGCTGATTTTGGGTCGACTCTCGGGGAATTTAGGCTTGGTTAGATAGTTGATACTACTGATTTTCAAAGTTTACAAACTGAGTTTGATGAGTTTAGTAGTGATTTCAAAAGATGGATTGTCGAATTAGCACTTTTAAAGTGGTCCAAACGGTTTTACAAAACAGGTGTACAAATCTGTCCCAAATTTGGAGTCGAGTAAAGTGTCAAGCTGATTGATTTTAAAGTGTGAACTTTGGCTCAAATTTTGGTGAGGTCTTATACAGGTTATAAGTGACCTTGACACCAATTTTCATGTAAAACAGACAAGTCTAGATAGGGTAGATCGGTGTGTACATTCGGGGTGTACTTGCTGATTTTTATTTTGGACACTTAGTTCAATGTTTGTGTAGCGTGAGTTTGAGTATTCACCATCAGACATGGTGACTTACTCAAGTGCTTAGTCATTATATAAATGACTTAGCTACTGGTCCAAGTAAGGTTAAAGGATAGTTTGACTTGCGTTGACTTGGCGTCGTATAACGGGTCATTTTCAAGTGTTCAAGTGTTTTAACGTGTAACGTTGGATAAATGTATTCATTTGATTCGTGTCAATGGTTTTGAAACGTGTATAATTTGAAAACGTTTGAGTCATATTATATTTGGTATATATATCGATATTCGAGTTCGAGTCTTAACGCACGCCTTATTGTGATAGGTTGCGGTTTTCGTATTTCCCTGGGCATCCATATCGTCGGTGATCGTCTACCACTACCGTTTCTACTCAGTTGCCGAGTACCGTGATTGACTTACCTCGTGGCTAAGGTGAGTTCATATCCCCTTTTTACTTGTACATGGTTTATAAACATGGGGTGAGATTTTACATGGTGGAACACAACTAAATTAAAAACTGTATTGCTATCCAGAACTCGTATGTTATTCTGAACGTGTATGCTTTACAGATGATTTCAATGGTATCATTGCTTTCAGACGTTAGGCTTGAGTTTCCTCTTTTATCATGAACCGTTAATTGTCCCGTATGCTTTGCGCTAAGCGTAAATGTTGTAGGTTGATCCATCGGGATTGAAAATCCCCATCCCGATTACTTTGACACATATACTTGAGTATTTAGGATGAATACTCCCTAGAGTAACTTACATTTGAGTTAAGCTTCGGTTCATGAGACTAAACAGCAATAATATGCATCGTGACTATGGACGTACATAGTTAACCCCTCCCCCCATTACGTGTTTTACAAACTCTATTGTGTTCCACATGTTTACTGTTAAACCTATGAATATCACTCAACTTTGTGTTGACGAATTTACATGTTTAATCTCAGGTATTATTACTTAGCTTTGGTTGGATGGGAGCCCGCAGGATATTATCGCAGCTTGGAGATTTCTGTGTATAATTTAACTTGGTCAAATCTATAAGCTGTCAGAAGATAGTTTTCTGTATTTTTAGTAACTAAGTGTTATAAACCTTGACGAAATAATAAAATCTTTCCGCATATAAAACTCTGGGACCTATGTTTAAAAACTCTGACCTTTTTATGATGTAATGTACATGTTTTTATTTCGTCAGCTTTATATGGACTGTAATTCATTGTTTCTTGTACTATGATGTGTTACCCCCTCGTTTCCTAGTTGTTCCATCTTAGATTTTGGGGGTCTCACAGATTGGTATCAGAGCGATGGTTATAGGGAACTGAGTCATTTTTCAAAACTTAGTCTATAACCGAAAGTTCAATTATTTCATGTTTTTAAGTGTCAATCACAGAATCTGCCAATGTTGTTTGATATCTGCGCGGGTAACTCTCTAATCCTTATTATTTATGTTTAATTATCGTTATAGTATTTCATCTCTTGATTACATGTTGAAATATTACGTTACCCTGATGACGATAATTACTATGTCTTTTCAAAGCCTTGTGCTTCATGGATTATCATTCGATATTACTGTGATTACATCTGCCTATACTGTATTTCTTGAATTTTTGTTCTTGTGAACTGACCTGGTTACGATGATTTTATATCGTTATGACGTTACATACTTGTATTCAGAGCGCGTAGGCTGCCGACTTTTCATACACATTCTTCTGAGTACTATTGCTATTTCATTTATGCGTGATACGACTGACTTCATATACTCGTTTGTTTTGAATCATCTGTTTTTCTCAACTCGCTGTTACATCTTGTGCATACTCTCGAGATACCATTGTTCGGGATCGAATAAGTGTTGTTTTCGACGAATCTTCTTATTTTCATTCTACTACCGTACGTGTTGCTTTCATTGTTTAATTTCTTTAATATATCTATTTAGATACGCAGATTTTCTTTCCGACCATTCGTAATTGAATGTCTAGTCTATAGACCATTTGTAGCTCAATGTGTCTCCGAAAAATACTAAAGGACACCATGTGAGTCACACATCTCGAAGAATTCGTTGAATCAGTATTGAATAATATCGTGAGTTTTCGTAATCTTGATTGACCTTTATGTCACCGTTTTACACGACACTTGTACATGGATTACATCTTATTTCATTGACCATTCTACGTTTCGACTTCGACTTACAACATCCGTTGTACCTTGAACACATGATCGTCATTTATTATGCGACGATTGTTTAGAATACAATCCTACTTGTATCCTCCATTTTTCATTAAACCTCCTCGCCTCAGGAGTGTGACTTGTTAATATTTTGTTTCTTTCTCGATATGTCTTGTGATTTTGTAAAATCACGCCGCCAGGAGACCTTCATGCATTACATCTTGCAGCTGAAGACACGGATGATATGCGTCGTTTTTTATCTTTATAAACCAATCCTATATCATGTTTTCTTTACATGATTAATTATAGAGTTTATTCTCTTTCGTTTTTACGGAATCCACAAGTCCTGTGTGTACATTAATTATGTGTTATTATGAAATTTGGATTTAATTTCAAACTGTGTCGAAAAAATATACTTTGTACAGAATGTATACTGGGAATTTAACCGTGTCGAGAAAATATTTTTATAACTTAGACATAAAAATATATATTTCTACTTGTTGAGACGTCCGTTTAGGACATAAAATTTGACCAGTAAACTTTAAAATCGAGCAAGTTACGCTCATTTGAGATTGTAAAAAAATTTAAGAAGTTATTTTCTGAATAATGCTAAAATATCATTTTGTTGACAGATTTAATGCAAGGGCAATTTCGTCCATTTTTATTCCGTTTCAAGTCTCGGGTAGAACTAGAAAATTGTTCAAAACATTATTTTACATCGAAATGCATTAGACTTTGGGTCTTAGAATATCGTTTAGTGAGATAATTGGTCTAGTTAAACCCAAAAGTCAAAACTGATAGACTTTAAAAATATGATTTCAAGCGTTTTTGAGTTCGTTTGAGCTCGTAAAACTTTAACTAATAATATATTTTGCAAACTAAAAACAATGATTGCGTTTGAACAAGTGTAAAATAGTAACTTTGAGTTCGGTCATACTTACACATAGATATTGAACTTTTGAAATTCGGTAACTTCCTAATACAGAAACTTTTCGGTGTGATTGTACTATTGGTTAACTGATACCCTACTTTCTTAAATGTATATTATTGTTAAATTAATCACGATGTGCACACATACAGATTCTTTTATCCTTTCTTTTTATTTATGACTTATTTGTCATTCTATTTTCTTTCTTGGCTTCTATCGTACCGTTGAATTGGACCGAGGTTGAAGTTCTTGCTTTCGTATCGTTCGTTACCATCTTGACACGTGTCTCTTGACGATTTCAGCTAAACCTCTTGAAACCTTAGCACCTTGTAACCATTTCGTTGACTGTCTTGAACTACTCTTTATTTCCCTCTTGTAACCCACTCGCTACTTTATAAACTATTGTCATGTTACTATATAAACTCAAACTGGTCTTGCTTGCGAATCATTTTACAAAAGGTTTCATTTGGACTTTCTTAAATAATTGAATGATATCTTATAAAATTAATTTACATTAATTTTACAATGTATTTTCGCAAATTGTTCTCATACGGTATTATAAAGAACCCTCGTAACTATATAAAATGGTTGATTTAAATATCTACCCAGTAACTTATTGGCGAATAGTTTCATAAACTATTTTGATTCCTGTTTTTACAAATACTATTATACAGATATTTTAAATAATATGATATGTAATACTGGTTTGACGAAGATGAGCATCGCATTGCTAGTCCTAAATTATGCATGGCCTGATCACCTATGCCTAATTTAGAAGGAGCCATGCAAGGCCAAATAGTAGTCGCCCTAAATATTTGACCAACAATCAACTTTTTAATATGTTCCTTAAAAAGTTAGATAAATAAAGTTTTGAAAACTTTTACATTTTATGCGAGTAACAACAGTTCGTGACTTACACATAAGAACCCTTATCTTTTCTTGAACAAAGTGCGTGCCTCAAGCACCTATTTCCTTACTCAACGATCATTGCCTTACTTGTTACCTCATCATCCTCATGATACGATTTTTGTTACCATTTGCCTAAGGTCTTACCATTGATACCAGACCTGAAAGTTTTAACGTTATTATGCCTCTTCATCGATCGATATTCTTTATCTATTTTGGTAGACTTTCGAAACGTCTCTGGACGCGGATAATGATTTATGACTGGAAGTGACCAATGATTTCGTGTATCCATCATTATGTGTGTTAGACTTTGTCGTCTTGAAGTTCATTCGTGTGAATCATGTGTTGATTTCGCCTTTCATTGCTAATGTTTTCAATTTACTGAATTTACTCTCAAGTGACTCCTTAAGAATTTTCTTTGATTCGAAAATTCGTTGTGTGGTTTTTCTCTTTCGATTGTATTTCGACCACCGAGAACTTAATAAGCCGTTATTGGTGACGCCAACCGCACTCGTGAATTAATCTTGCTATAATCCTTGTTTCTTATTTTCCTTATCATCGATGCATCTATTCTATCATGTTCGTTAAGAGTTGATACGACTTCCGTTTTATTCCCTCGTGCTATTGCTTGTATACTAATTGTTGATCTATATTCGTTTCATAAGCGTTTGCTATTTTGTCACTTTCTGAAAACCAGAAACTGTTACGTGTTTATCGTTTGATATCTTAAACACTTTCTTGAATTTCTAAAAATTATTACTAATTTTTAAGAAAGTTTTATACATTTTATCAAATGTTTAAATTACCAAAATAACGGTTTCAAGTTACGTACCGGATCTATACATCCTCTTTGGTAAATTTATAACTAGTAAAGCTATATCTTTTAAAGTATTTTATTATATCGTACTTTACTGTTAACCAAATGAAATTATTAAATAAATTTATAATTTCTAACAATGATTCTAAATAACTTGGAAAATCTGATTTTTCCTAATGGTAACGATAAACCTGAGTTTTTAATGATAATTTCATGTAGTCACCCGAAAAGTTCTTAAGCCGATCAGGATAACTATTTTGAACTGATCTACTTTTGCTTCGAAAATCTTGATCAAGAAAAAGATTTGACAACTGTTTACCCACTCATTTTATGTAGAGTTTGATTCTTAATCACTACACCTGGTAAAATTTTCTTTTAATAAAGAAAATATTTAAAACTAAGTTTTAAAGTAATACCAAAATACTAGACAACTTATTTCGACAGATTGTATTTTAAATGATCATATGTTGTTCATTTTTCTCTTCTATTTCGCTTATGACTAGATTCTTACATTTTAAGATTGTCACGTTTTACAGTTGCACGATTTACGACCGCTTGTTGATTTACAATCTTGGTTTATTTTATCGCACCTTGCCTGCTTAACCGATTCTTGTGTCCATCCTTGTTAGTTTATCGCACGTATTCCAACAACTCTATCTCTCGATGTATCTCCGTATTGAAAGATCGATATTCTAATCCGAGACTGAAAAATTATACGAAAAGGAGTTAAGAAACTGAAGCGTAGTGAGTTCCAATTGTTAAGGTTCGTCGTGATGCAGAAATTTCCTGGGAAGCAATGAATTTTGTTCTACACTTTGTACCTCCTCTTGTTTGCATCTTCTACTGTTTTCAGGAGAACTCTGGGGACAAGAGTTCCTTTAGGGAGAAGACTGTGAGAACCCGTACTTTCCCAACATTATTTTATTCTTTTATTTTGTGCTTCTTGAATTTCCAACGTATTTCGTTTTCTTGTATTTTATATGTAAATCCTGAGGTTTTTAAATTATACTTTTAAGTATTTTTCTGATCATCGATAAATATTTGTATGGAATTATAGAATTTTTATTTTATTTTTCCATATTTAATTTAAATCAAAGTTTTTGATTTAAAATCACCCGCGTGCGTTTTACAACGAGTTTATTCAAATCAATGTACAACGAGAATTTCTAGTGATCGCGATACCGACGGATGCCCAAAATATTACGTTTATTTATCGATTGTTTCCATAATTAATACTTTCGACGATTTCGTTTTAATTACGTATTAAGTCGTGTCGAGAAATCGTATAATCATTTTTATGATGCATTGTAACGTTTGAAAAGTATTTTTACGAAACCCGAGCCCCGTAAATATTTTCAATATTTACCAATAACCATTTTCTACTCTTTAAAACTATTAATTGTTTTTAAGTCCACAAGTTCGTAAATTGGCAACTTGGGTCCCTCCACTACCAACATATATAAATCAAATTTTAACAAAAAACACACACAACACAATTCTTACAAAAATCAACTTCATCTTCTCTCCCCACTCTCTCTAATTTCCGCCACCATCAACCACCACCATCCATCATGATTCATCCAAAACAAAAATAAGACCCATTCTTAGAATATTCTTGTGATTCTAATGATATCAAATTCAATAACATGCATCAAAATTTGAAGACTTTATAATTCCATGGTGGATTTGTGTTATGATCATCTTGCATGTGAGGTATAAGCAATGATCTTCATGATTTCATGTTAAAAAGTCTTGTTTTTAATCTTTGATTTTTGTTAGATTTTTCATACAAGTGTTTTTAGGAGTGTTTGGTTGATAGGAATGATGGTATAGTGATCCTAGAGGTATGAGAATGAATGGTTTTGATTGAAAATTTGATTTGTCATGTTTTCTAAAAAGCTAATTTGGGACAGCAGCCTTAAACAGTATGTTTTGTTGGTTTAAGTTCTGTGAAAGGCTAAGATTAGTTGAAAATATTGTAGAGATTTCCGAGACGGTCGTTTTAGTATAAGATAGAGCTTCTAAGTCATTACGAGTCAAAAGTTATGCTAGTTTTAGTTTTCGTGTACCGGGAGACGCAAGTCGGCACAATCCGAAATTTTGACTGATTTTGGGTCGACTCTCGGGGATTTTCGGCTTGGTTAGATAGTTTATACTACTGATTTTTAAAGTTTACAAACTGAGTTTGATGAGTTTAGTAGTGATTTCAAAAGACGGATTGTCGAATTAGCATTTTTAAAGTGGTCCAAACGGTTTTACAAAACAGGTGTACAAATCTGTCCCAAATTTGGAGTCGAGTAAAGTGTCGAGCTGATTGATTTTAAAGTGTGAATTTTAGCTCAAATTTTGGTGAGGTCTTATACAGGTTATAAGTGACCTTGACACCAATTTTCATGTAAAACGGACAAGTCTAGATAGGGTAGATCGGTGTGTACATTCGGGGTGTACTTGCTGATTTTTATTTTGGACACTTAGTTCAATGTTTGTGTTGCGTGAGTTTGAGTATTCACCATCGGACATGGTGACTTACTCAAGTGATTATTCATTATATAAATGACTTATCTACTGGTCCAAGTAAGGTTAAAGGATAGTTTGACTTGCGTTGACTTGGCGTCGTATAACGGGTCATTTTCAAGAGTTCAAGTGTTTTAACGTGTAACGTTGGATAAATGTATTCATTTGATTCGTGTCAATGGTTTCGAAACGTGTATACTTTGAAAACGTTTGAGTCATATTATATTGGTATATATATCGATATTCGAGTTCGAGTCTTAGCGCGCGCCTTATTGTGATAGGTTGCGGTTTTCGTGTTTCCCTGGGCATCCATATCGTCGGTGATCGTCTACCACTACCGTTTCTACTCAGTTGCTGAGTACCGTGATTGAGAGTTCATAGCCCCTTTTTACTTATACATGGTTTCTAAAGACGGGGTGAGATTTTACATGGTGGAACACAACTAAATTAAAAACTGTATTGCTATCCAAAACTCGTATGTTATTCTGAACGTGTAGGCTTTACAGATGATTTCAATGGTATTATTGCTTTTAGACATTAGCCTTGAGTTTCCTCTCCTATCATGAACCGTTAATTGTCCCGTATGCTTTGCGCTATTCGCGAATGTTGTGGGTGGATCCATCGGGATTGACAATCCCCGTCCCGATTACTTTGACGCACTAATATTCGTTTATACTTGAGTATTTAGGCTGAATACTCCCTAGAGGAACTTACATTTGAGTTAAGCTTCGGTTCATGAGACTAAACAACAACAATATGCATCGTGACTATGGACGTACATAGTTAACCCCCCATTACGTGTTTTACAAACTCTATAGTGTTCCACACGTTTACTTATAAACCTATGAATATCACTCAACTTTATGTTGACGATTTTACATGTTTAATCTCACGTATTATTACTTAGCTTTGCTTGGATGGGAGCCCGCAGGATATTATCGCAGCTTGGAGATTTCTGTGTATAATTTAACTTGGTCAAATCTATAAGCTGTCAGAAGATAGTTTTCTGTATTTTTAGTAACTAAGTGTTATAAACCTTGACGAAATAATAAAATCTTTCCGCATATAAAACTTTGTGGACCTATGTTTAAAAACTCTGACCTTTTAATGATGTAATGTACATGTTTTTATTTCGTCAGCTTTATATGAACTGTAATTCATTGTTTCTTGTATTTTGACGTGTTACCCCATCATTGCCTAGTTGTTCCATCTTAGATTTTGGGGGTCTCACATTAGGGGTGTTCGACCGTCGGTTATGTCCTGGGGGGGGGGGGGGCAAAAGTTGCTTTATATTTATTGGGCTACAATGGGTTAGAAGTCTATAAATACACCTGTTAGTCCCCTCATAATCACAACATCATAAATCTTTTCCCCTCTTCTTTCTCTTTGTCGATCGCCACCCCCACCAACAAAAGGGTTTTGGTTGGTTTTCTTGGTCGATTGATTGTATACTTGATCTAGTCCTAGCCCCTCTCTAGGGTTGTTGGGTAGATTAATTACAAGGGTTGTAGCTTGGTTATCACGTGCTAGAATCACTGTTAGCTCGTTGTATTACGTGTGTACAAGAACGTAATATAGTCTTACTTTAGACTATATCTTGGTATATACTGTTTAAACCCGAATCGGTGATTTGTTCTTCGTCTTGTGGAATACTTTAGCGTAAAGGTATGTAACCCTAATTCGACTAATTATAATTGTGTTATTAATTATTATCTTGTTAAATCGCTTCCGCTATATGTGCTTTGATCTCGTTTAGGGTTTTATATAATTGTTATGATACTAATAAACCTTCAGTGGTATCAGAGCCGTTTTAACATGTTATAATTATCGAAAATCTAAAGTTTTTTTTAACTATAATTGTTTTGAGTTAAAACTACATGTTTTTAGGTTTTTCATAAAATTAGGGTTTTGTTTTTTAAAAATTAGGGTTTTTACTCAATTTTAATAAAAAAAAAGTGAATTGTTTTGAAACCCTAAATTACATATGGGATAATTTTAGATTATATTGCATGATTAATTGTTATATCATGTATGGTTACGATCCGCAGAGATTTAATTGTTAAGATGTGGGGATTCCATGATTACGTGCATGTTTTCATGGATCGTAAAATTATATGTTTATATGATTTTATGTGATATGTGATTATTTGATTCAGTAAATCTAGAATTAGGGAAGACTTTTATATAGAGATATAAAGACCTAGATTTGATGATTATTGAATAAATCCTATGCATGTGGCTATTTGATTTATTTGTTACACATATAAATTGTTATTATGTGTTTATGATTTAGTTTTTTTTACTTGTTTATATAAAATTGTTGAATTGTTGTAAACAAGGGTTTTTTTTTAAGAATAATATGGACTAAATCGTATTAAAAATAATGATTTGTTAAGAGATTTAAATTATATAAGATTACGTTGATTGGTGAATTTCAATAATAATCTAACGGCCTACTCAGTTTTGACAAACTAAAAAGTAGGTTTAAGGCACCGCTGGTCATGTACCCGGTTAAGGAAGGAGGTGTTATGACATTTGTCGCTGATAAAATTCCCGGCTTGCATGTGCGACAAATTGGAATTACCTACGATTATTAATTGAATTGTACCTTAAAGGTGATTTACCATAAATTCACATCCGAACCACAATGAATAAGGGTATTGCTTTGTGCGTAGCCGAGTTCTAGCAAAGTATGATATGATGAGTTGTGGATAAATTCTTTAATTGGTTTAACCAATACCGCAACATAATTTATGAAGAAATTTAATCTCATGAAAAAGTTTACTAAATATTTTTATCAAACTTATGCTATGGAGATTGTATGCATGCTTCTCCATACATTGATTTTGACATCAAAATTTATACCCTTAAAATTTAAGTTGAATGCTCCTAATTGACGAACACTTGAAATTACTTCGTCATCAAATGAGATTTTTGGATGATGTTGTGATGGAGAGAAAACCATTTGTAGAATGAGAATTCGTATGATGGTTTTATGTTACTCAGATTAGATGACTTAATTAAGTTACTCAGTGAGATCTGGAAACTTAATGCATTCAGAAAGGATGAAACATGTTAACTATGCAAAACGTTTTTGGCAATGTAAATCCCTTAAATATCTAGAAATTGAAAATTGTTTGTCAATTGAATTGTTCGACAAGTCGCTATGTTGAGTACATTCATTACTAGCAAATCAACTGATGTAATGGATCGATGTCAATATAGTTCTAAAATTTAAGGAAAATAATATGGTTTTAATACCAGGGTAATTTCATTTTCTTGAAGGTATTTTGTTATCGAAAATACTAATATTTGAACTTATTTCTGTAGAAGTGGCTCAACCCACCAATAACACAATAAGTTCTGCGTTCAAAGCTTTCTTTGAACGGCCTGAACTTACTGGCCGAAACATCAATGATTGGTACCGCTCGCTAAGAATTGTCTTGGGAGCAGCGGGTATTATCGATATCTTGACTACTCCCTATCCGGGGGATCTTGCTGAAGGAGCATCTGATGCGCAAAGGCTTGAACACGCTGCTAATATTAAGAAGCACTATGAGGTGGCTTGCTTAATGCTAGGAAAAATGGCTCCTGCACTTCAACAGAAGTATGAGCTATTTTCTCCGAAGCGAATGCTTGATGAGCTCGAGGCTATGTTCGAGAAGCCGCAAGCTGTGGAGATCTACGACTTAGTAGATGCTTTGCATAGCTGCAAGCAAGCTCCAGGAAAGTCTATAAGTGCCCATTATTTGGAGATGAGGGGTTATACGGAACAACTCATTGCACTAGGACAACATTATGATCATAATATGGCTATCAACTTGATCAATAGGTCCCTTAACAAGGACTTCAATGATTTCATTAGAAACTATAATATGCATTGCACGGGGAAGACAGTTAATGATTTGCATGCAATGCTCATTGACTATGAAAAGGGGTTGAAAGACAAGGCATCTACCGCTACGCCTTTTGTACTAACCATACAAAAGGGTAGAGTGAGTAAGCCCAAACCGCAAGCGAACAAGAAGAAAGGTAAAGGCAAGGGTAATAAGGGCAAACAAGTTGCGACTTATTCGAAACCCAAGCAGAACTTTGCTAAGAGGAGTCAATCTTAAGAGGATGAGACTTGTCACCATTGAAAGGCAAGTGGTCACTGGAAGAGGAATTTCCCTCTTTACCTCGAAGAATTGCGAGAAATAAAGAAGAAGTCTGATCAGAGCGCTGCAGCTTCAGGTACTTTATTTATGATTGAATTGTTCAATTTAATATACAAATTAAATTCCTGGGTATATGATACGGGATAAGGTATTAACATGTGTAATACGTTACAGGGATTTAATTTGGAAAGGAAGCTTTCCTATTGGGAACAATATATGCAAGTGGGCAATGGCGCACAAGCAGCAGTTGAAGCTATAGGTACTTTTGATCTAGTTTTACCTTCGGGTTTAGTACTGAGATTAAATGATTGTCATTATGCACCTACAATTGTTAGGGGTGTTATTTCCTTTTCTTGTTTGTTAAATAATGGATTCGTTCACACGATTGATAATAACGGAATTTCTGTTTGGAAAAATGGTATTTTCTATTTAATGCATTTTTTGTGAATGGTGTGTTTGAATTAGACATGCATGATAATGAATCCAAGAATGATAAATCTGAGCATGAGTAAGAAGAGAAAGTTTGGCAAGAACTCTTCTTATCTTTGGCATTGTAGACTTGCCCATATCGGGAAGACTCGTATACAAAAGCTTCAACGTGAAGGTCTTTTAGAAAATATCAATGATGAATCATTCGATAAATGTGAGTCTTGTATCTTTGGAAAGATGAACAAGAAACCTTTTCATAGCAATATTGAAAGGGCTACTGGTCTACTTGGACTTATACATACTGATGTGTGTGGACCACTTAGACACACGTCAAGGGAAGGTGCTAACTACTTCTTAACTTTTACAGATGATTATAGCCGTTATGGTTGTGTTTATTTACTTAAGCAAAAACATGAGGTATTTGAAACATGAGGTATTTGGACTTATACATACTGATGTGTGTGGACCACTTAGACACACGTCAAGGAAAGGTGCTAACTACTTCTTAACTTTTACAGATGATTATAGCCGTTATGGTTGTGTTTATTTACTTAAGCAAAAACATGAGGTATTTGAAACGTTCAAAGTGTTTAAAACAGAAGTAGAACTGTAATTAGGGAAGAAGATTAAAGCTCTTCGTTCTGATAGAGGTGGTGAATATTTAAGTCAAGAGTTTATAGATTATCTAGGTGAGAATGGAATTGTTCAACATCTTACTTCTCCTTATACTCCACAACAAAACGGTGTATCCGAAAGGAGAAATCATACATTATTGGATATGGTATGATCTATTTTTAATCTTACAACTTTACCTTTATCCTTTTGGGATTATGCTCTAGAATCTATTGTTCGTATATTAAATATGGTTCCCACAAAGAAGGTCGATAAGACACCATATGAACTATGGCATGGCAAGAAGCCATATTTGTCTTATTTAAAGGTCTGGGGTTGCGAGGCGTATGTGAAACGTGACTCGGTCACAAACTCCAACAACGATCTGTAAAATGTATCTTTGTAGGATACCCTAAGGAAACTATGGGTTACTACTTTTATTATCCACCTGAGAATAAAGTTATTATTGCTAGGTATGGAGACTTCCTTGAATTTGATCTTGTATACCAAGAATTCAGTGGGAGAAATTATGATCTTGAGGAGAGTCATATAGATACATTACCTTCTGAAAACACTAGCGATGTAAATCTTGTAGAACCAGAAAGTCTGGCGGTTCCACCAGAATTTGTTCCTCTGCGTAGATCCGCAATGATTAAAAAAGCAAATAGCAATATGTGTCTTAACATAGAGGATGATGATGAATTAGGGGATCTTGGTGAACTTGTAATTATAAATCCGCCATACTTGATCCTGAGAAGGATATGTGGATGGTTGCTATGGATGAGGAAATGAAATCCATGAAAGTAAATGATGTTTGGATTCTTGTAGAACCACCACCAAATGCTAAAGTAGTGAGACATAAGTGGATATACAAGAATAAAACCGACATGGACGGAAAAGTACAATCCTATAAATCTCGTTTAGTAGCTAAAGGTTTTAATCAAATTTTTGGCGTAGACTACGAGGAGACATTTTCTCCTATAGCAGACTTAAGAGCTATTAGGATTCTCATAGCCATAGCGGCATACTATGACTATGAGATATGGTAAATGGATGTTAAAACTGCCTTCTTGAATGGTCGCTTAGATGAAGACATCTATATGCAGCAACCAGAAGGGTATGTTGATCCTGAGAATCCAGGACATGTGTGCAAACTTCAACGGTCCATTTATGGTTTGAAACAAGCATCACGTCAATGAAATAAAAGATTTGACAAAGAAATCAAAATGTTTGGATTTGTTCAGAATCGTGATGAGCCATGTGTATATCGCAAAGCTAGTGGGAGTGATGTAGTATTCCTAGTCCTATATGTTGATGACATATTAATCATGGGAAGTAACATTCCAAGACTTAAAGCTGTTAAGGATTATCTTGGTAAATGTTTTTCTATGAAGGATTTAGGAGAAGCTGCATACATTTTGGGAATTAAGATCTGTCGGGATAGGAAAAGACAGTTAATTGGTCTATGTCAAGATGCTTATATAGATAAGATTTTGAAGAAGTATAATATGCATAATTACAAGAAAGGTTTTCAACCTATGGAAGTTAAGTATAATCTGAGTCATGAGATGGATGCATAAACTCCTGAAGAGGAGGCATACATGCAGAAGGTGCCTTATGCTTCGGCTGTAGGATCTATAATGTATGTTGTTAGATGCACAAGGCCTGATGTGGTGTTTGCTCAGAACTTGGTCAGTAGATACCAACAGAATCCAGGGAAACTCCACTGGACTGCTATTAAACATATTCTAAAGTATTTGAGGAGTACGAAAGATATGTTTTTGGTATATGGTGGAAAACCAGACACACAAGTGAATGTTACAGGTTTCTGTGATGCGTCCTAGCAATGTGATAAAGACGATACGAAGTCTCAGACGGGTTACGTTTTTGTTATCAATGGAAGAGTAGTTGATTGGAAGAGCAAGAAACAAATAACAATTGCAATGCATGTTACTCAATCTGAGTACATGGCTGCTTCAGAAGCTGCAATGGAAGCTGTTTAGATTAGGAATTTTATTGAAGATCTTGGAGTGATGCCGTCAATTAAAAAACCTATTGATATGTATTGTGACAATTTTGCCGCAATAATATTTGCCAATGATCCTGGAGTCATGAAAGGCGCCAGACACTTTATGCGTAGATATCACTACGTCCGAGAATAAGTTGAAGCTCGGGAAATCAAATTGATAATAGCAGATCCTTTGACTAAGGCATTGCCTAGACCAAAGGTAGTTAAGAATGCCAAGGCGATTGGGCTGCAACTAGCTAGCGAACTCATGCAATAAATATGTGATTAGTATTTGGATAAAGGATGTTATGACATTATTATATAATGTAATAAAGATTGGGTTTCGTTTATTTTTATTATTTAATAAGTGTATCATATTTTACATGTTTTAATCCATAAATAAAAGTTATGCTAAATGTCCGTTGTTGATTAATAATATGGGAATATTATTAAACTAAGACAAATCAAAATAGTGATAGAGTATACTTGAAAGTATATTGATCTATTTTAGATGATATTCGATGAATCGAATGTAGGACTTAGCCCAACTATATGTTATTACTTTATGGATCTTTGTCATTAAGTAAAACATAAATAGTTATCCTTAGATTTGTAATACCAGGAAACTGTTATAACTCTAGTGCATCTTTGTGGAATAATCTAACACTAAAAGTAACTGGTAGCTATAAGGATTATTTTCGGAAGTGTTGCACAGTTCATAAGTTTTGCTCGTAGTTAATATGGAATTTATTTCCTCCAATTTCGTCTTGGAGTTTAATATAGTTGGGCCCCTCGTGGGATTAGTAAGATGTTTGTGTGGCCACACCCAAATTTGTTTTGGTAATCTTGTTAAATCTGTGAACGAGAAACAGAATGGTTAATGAAAGGAATGACTGAGATCCATATACTTATTAACGTTGTATTAGAAATTAAAAGGATAACAATAACGATGCAGAATCGTTAAAAGTTTTTGTTCAGGAGACCTTACTCGAGTTGTACTAGAGACATTGCTAGTGTAACTAGACACTAGTCAATGTGATCACGATATTTGAAATATGTCCAAGTGGGAGCTGTAAGTTTATGGACGTATATTTGATAGTCGTGTGATAGGATCGAACTCGAGATTACGAGATTGCACACAATATGTAAAGAGTTAATTTAATTAATAAATATATTTATCATATTTATTAATTTATTTAATAAATATATTTATGTATTTATTAATTTAACCGAGCAAGTAACTATATTACTTTAACGATCATTAAATAATTAATAGTTAAGTTATAACGAGTGTTAAATAAACATATATTGTGTAAAAACAAAAGGAAAGAAGTTTAGAAGATTCCGGAACACCCCTTAGGGGTGTTCGACCGTCGGTTATGCCCTAGGGGGGGGAGGAAAAAGTTGCCTTATATTTATTGGGCTACAATGGGTTGGAAGTCTATAAATACACCTCCTAATCCCCTCATAATCACAACATCATAAATCTTTTCCCCTCTTCTTTCTCTTGGTCGATCGCCACCCCCACCAACAAAAGGGTTTTGGTTGGTTTTCTTGGTCGATTGATTGTATACTTAATCTAGTCCTAGCCCCTCTCTAGGGTTGTTGGGTAGATTAATTACAAGCGTTGTAGCTCGGTTTTCACGTGCTAGAATCACGTTTAGCTTGTTGTATTACGTGTGTACAAGAACGTAATATAGTCTTAGACTATATCTTGGTATACACGGTTTAAACCCGAATCGGTGATTTGTTCTTCGTCTTGTGGAATTGCTTTAGCGTAAAGGTATGTAACCCTAATTCGATTAATTATAATTGAGTTATTAATTATGATCTTGTTAAATCGCTTCCGCTATATGTGTTTTGATCTCGTTTAGGGTTTTATATAATTGTTATGATACTAATAAACCTTCAAGCATATATCACACTTGTGAAATTTATGAGTTGTTATACGCGGTGCGTCAGATTTTACGTTGATCTCCAGCTTCATGTAGTATTTGTCGAACGAACAAAACAGATGATGCAATTACATGACCTTTTCTTTTTCATTACTTACTTTCGTGCGTATATGGTTAATGTAGATAAAGATCGTAACTTATCAAATGTGAATGACAAAGAAGGAGTACAGTTAAAAAATAACAAAACCACAACAACGAATTAAGCATTCGAGAATAGAGATATCAATTGTCAAAAGACGACGTTTAGAAAAGATGCAAAAGTATTACTCACTGCTACATTTGATGACATAGTGAGTCTCCAAGTGGCTGAAAAGTAGTCTCAACTTTAAGTTGCTACCACAAGTGATCTTAACATAGTTGTCTCAACCATCTCGTATCGGGAAAATTTCTTCATGTGAAAATTGCGACCACATGTGGGGCCAGAAAAATTCAATGAGAAAAATAGTCAAAGTAATCTAGAGATCACAAATTTGGTAGGAACTTATTTAACAAATAAAAATTATGCAAATCTTACATGGTAGACAATACTATGCATGCCCTCGTTCAAATGTTAAATATCAAAAAAAATATAGAATATATAAATAATTTGCTTATCAAACAGATATTCCATATGATTTTCTTGCTATGTAACAGTCAGGAATCGAACATAGAGGATGTGGATATTTTATGCGAATGGATGACTTCATGCTCCGTCTAAGTTCTTCGCCTGGACATTTGTCTTCTCCAGGACCTTCAAAACGTCCAAGTTATTATCTAAATTATTCGCTTGGACCTTTTTCTTCTTTGGGGCCTTCAACACGTCCAAGTTACCATCCAAGTTCTTCTGGAGCTTTCGTGAATCTCGGAAACGCAGAGTGCTCAAACTTTAAGTTCTTGGTTGAAAGAATAAAAACATTAGAGGCATATGTAAGGATGGTAGAGGGAACATTAGAGATGGAAAGGCATCCCGAGAACCACACATATGAGTCAGTAGCGATACTTCACGAGCTTTATAATGATATGAAAAACTTTGAATTGGAGTAGTTTTCATTTGCTAAATAATTTTTAATATTAAATCTAATTTGAAATGTAATTCGTATGGTATAATAATGTTTGGAAGTTTATTGATTTGGAATGTAATTCATATGTTTTACTTATCGATCTCGATTTGTAATGTAATTCGTATGCTATAATGAAGAAACTTGGTTTGTTCACATATCTCGATCTTGGTTGGTTCACATATCTCGATAATAGATTGTAAACTCTGTTTAATATTTATTATTTTGTCGTGACTAAAAGTGTATTTCAAAGTCTAAGATTAAAAAGAGGTTGTTTTGTCGTTCAGTGGGTTTATAACCACGATATGGGTTGTGGCTAACATCACATCAACACGACTTTTAATATTTTCGTGATATGTTTTTTGGTTTAAATTTTTCTTGGAGACGCATTCACGGGGAAAGATTAGGCCACATCAGCCAAGTTTTATTTTACACTTTGAATTATTTTATATTTAATCTTTTATATTTTTTTCACCACATTTTTTACTTGTGTAATAAACAAAATTACTCTGTACTTTCATTTAATAAAAGAAATATTGAAACCACATACATGATAGCTATGTTATTTTTTCAAAATTAAATATCATTTACGTTAAATAGCACAAAATAACTTATTTTTTTATAAGTAAAATGTTGAGACCATATATGTGGTCACTAGCTTATTTTTACAAAATAAAAATATGTTTAACTCAAAAATAATTTATACATATGTTGCTACTACATATGTGATCACTATCTTATTTTTTGAAAATGAAAATGTATTTAATATAAGAATAAGGGTGATTTTTTATCCATAAAACATTGCCATCACATATGTGGTCTCGATTTAAGTGGGACCGGTTATCTATTCTTTGACCAAAAACTAAGTGAGAATGTGGGTCTAGACCTCTATTTTGCTATTACTTTTGTGGTCTCCATTAAATTTAGTAGCAACCTTACTATATTGTTGTAGTGACTCCTGGCGATCTAAATGGAACTATGGTATTGTCAATTTAAAAGTAATCACATTACCATGTGATGTAGCTAACATTATGATAAACTTTAGCTAACAAAAATAAAATAATCACACTGTTTTTGTACAATCATAACCATGGTTTGAAAATAATCATCTCATGGTATCGTGAGTATTTAGGATGGAGGGTGTCACGGCATACATGCGTTAGTCGAGTCTTGCTGGCACTCTCGCCGAGCCTCGTCAACCTTCTTTGCCATATCGCCTTTCTCATTTCGCTGGGCCATCGTCGCTGCAGCGATGAGGCTCCAACGAGGGGAGAGAAGAAATATAGTTGTTGGCTATTTATTATTTTGGACAAATTTTTTATTTTAAAATTTGATTTTTTTAAAAAGTAGCCGTTGGCTACTTTTAATTTTGAAAAATATTTTTTTTACCCTAAACCTATTTATATATATATTCCTCATTTTAACACTTTTAACACACGCAATTCTTTTTATTCTCTCTAAACAACAAAAAAATGTCTAACATCCCAAATAACAAATTCTCACAACTCAATTTCACCGGGCTCCTCAACACAAGTAACACCTCGACGCCATCGTCGCAAAACTCCATATCATCTTCTTCCCAATTTCCATCTTCTTCCCAATTTTCATCCGGCTCCCAATTCCCATTCACTCCTTTTACTCAAAACTATTTCCCCCAATTGACACCGGAAAAATTTTACCAACAACAACAAATCTTATTTCTGAACACCCAATTTAACAGCCAATTTTACACAAGTGAATAACAAGTGTCGGAAACCTAGTTTAAAGTTTCGGCGTCACGATCAACAGCCGGAAAAGGGAACCGCAAAAAACACACAACCAATAAATCAAAATCCGTTGATTTAGATGTAGATGACGATGACATTGAATTTGAGGAAGCTTCATCTCATCCACCGGCACGTTGCATGCAGGCCGAGGAGGTATCAAAATGTTGGCTTGGTGTTTCGGAGAACACCGACATTGGAAACGATCAAACCCTTGAATGTTTATGGGGGCAGATTGTTCGATATTTCAACGAGCAAACAACCGGGATGCAACGCACAAAGAACATGATTACGGGAAAATAGAGTCGGATGCATACCGATGCTCCAAAGTTTCAAGCGATTTACGAAGGAGTAAATCGTAAGAGTGTGTGAAATGATGAAGATGTTTTGGAAGCTGCGAATGATGAATTTTGTGCGGCACATAAAAGAAGAAATTTGCTTACGTTCACGGGTGGAGGGTCCTCAGAACCCACCCAAAATTTGCTGGGGAAAAAGGCGTTCCTATGGATGATCACACGGAATTATTCGGTCCTGATGAACGTCCTCGACCCACGGGAAAAGCTCAACCCGCCAAGAAGTCAAGATCTGAGACAAGTGAGGGCACCGAAGGAGCATCGTTGGGGTCATCATCGAAGGAAATACTGGAAAATGAAATGCATCAAAAAATGCTCTCGGCTAAATCCGCGGTTGATGCCCAAAACGCACTCACGGAGAGGCAGATGAAGTTGGCCAACTTACAGTTTCTCGAGCTTGATTACGTGGCAATACTGGAACCAAAGAGGTCGTTTGTGCGTCGACAACAAGAGAAAATCATGGCCCGATATATCCCCCAAAATTAGTAGTTTATTTTTATTGTTGTTTATTATAATATTCGTAATTTTTTTTGTATTTTTTTTAAATTTCGTATTTGTACTTTTTATTTAAGTATTTGTAGTTTTAATTTTATCATACTAGTCAAGTGTTCACCATTTGAAGCATTATACGGGTGAAAGTGTAGATCACCAGTGATATGGAATGAAGTGGGTGAAAGTCAACTGATAGGGCCTGAATTAGTTCTAGAAAACTACAAAAAATATTTTACAGATTAGGGAAAGACTGAAAACTGCTATAAGTCGTATAAAGAGTTACACAGACAAAAGACGCAGAACTCTTGAGTTTCAAGTTGAAGACCGTGTGTTGCTACGAGTATCTCCGTGGAAGGGTATTGTGAGGTTCGGCAAGAGAGGAAAGCTTGCACCACGTTTTGTAGGACCATTCGAGATTGTCGAGCGTGTTGGTATGGTAGCTTATCGATTGAAGTTACCTCAGGAGTTAAGTTGTGTTCACGATGTATTCCACGTTTCCAACCTAAATAAATGCTTAGCTGAATCGGATATTCAAATACCTTTGGAAGAAAATAAGGGTGGACGAGAAAATGTACTTCATTGAAGAACCGATTGAGATTGTAGATCGTCAAGTCAAGAAGCTGAAATGCAGTTGGATTCATATCGTTACGGTTCGTTGGGATTCACGTCACGGTGCTGAGTTTACATGGGAGAGCGAAGATCATTTCAAGGCCAAGTATCTCTATTTGTTCGCGTCTTCTTCCGTCTCTAGTTGAAATCTTAGGGACCAGAGTTCCATTAGGGGGGTCGACTGTGAGATCTCGTATTTTCCTGGTAATTGTTTTATTCTTATATATTCTTCTGATCAATGGTAATACTTTATTCGAAACTATAAAAATTTTATTTCATTTTTCCATATTTATTTAAATAAAAAAAAAATTTAAAGCACCCGCGTGCATTTTACAAAAAGTTTACTCAAATTGACGGAACGAGAACCGGTGGCTAAATATTTTGACTTTAGTAAGTGACAATATGTTAATTATTAGTTGACATTAAATCTAGACCGATAACGGGCACGGTGTTGAATTCTTGTATTTTTATGTTTTATGGGTGTTGGACTGACTTTTCGGGTCAGAACACCCTCATGATATATTTTTATAGCCGTCTTCTTTAATTTTGCTCCTTAGTACATCCCTTAGCTAAAAATGAGTATATATTTAGTGTTTATTTTTCGTGTTTTACGTATGACATTTAAATCGCGTAACTTTTAGAATATCGGGTTCCGATAATACCCGCTTTAACAGGTTGCGGGACAAAAAGTATACTAATCTTATGCCATATGTTTTATAAAAGAGAAATTTAAAGTTGATGACACTTATCTAATAAAGGATACGTGTCTTATGCCTTAAAATCCATCAATAAAATACAATTAGTGTAGTACATATCTTATCCCATCCTTTCCGAATATCAAACTTCCACAAGTCTTCAACTTTGTCCACTGATAGAATTTCATGCATCATTTGTAAGGGTTGCGATAGTTTCATGCTCCAGTTTTAAGAATTTCTACTAAGTACTTCCATGTATTAAGTTTGGGGTACCATTGTTGAAACTTGAAGCATCTATACACTATCTTGCAAATTTTTATCATCTTTGTAAGGATTATTAATCTTTTTGTATTATTTTATAAGTAATTCTTATTGATATACCTATTATATTGTGGTGTATTTGTTATTTCACATATTTAAGGCATTGTATAAGAGAATAGGCATATTGTATAAGAGAATAGGCATTTTTCTAACACTAGTAAACTTGTTTTTTAACAAGATATGGGGACTATTTTTATATCAGTGGTAAAACGTGGGTATTTTTACAAGATATAGTAGGTTTTGATATTGGAAAACCATCTAGGAGGATAGGCTTGTGTTTTGTGATAATTTGGTCTGGTGGTGCGTCTTATGACGATTCTCGGATAGTGAGTTACGACCAAATTACAAAAATGTGTTCAAATCAGACCTACTGTTTTTGGGGCCTGTTTTCTCATAAAATTTGTATACCAACCCCTAATATGCAAAACTAAAAGTTGTAGGTATAATCATATAGAATCAATGTGCATTGGGTGGTTTCTCAGTTCTTTACGGCTTGGAAATGGCGACCAAAACGAGTAAACTGAAATTGAATGAAAAAGGCAGTCCACACTTCTAGTGATAAAAATGAGATTTGAGCTATGTTAAATATGATTTGAGAGCTAATGAACTTAGGATCAGCATAGTACACAATATTAAGGTCATTTTAATATAAATAACTCATTTAGACGATTTATGGTTTAGGAGAAGCGACCTAATAAGCAGAGCATGTCGGTAATTTATCAAGATTGAACTGTATTAATAAAACATAAAAATGGGCTTATTTATAAAAAAGAGACAACACTTTAAAAATAATAAATGTTTATTAAAAGTTTTATAAAAAGTTTATACAACATATACAATGCCTAAAACATATTAAAAATACACTATTTACATAAATATGACTTATTTCTTGTACCGAGCCTAAGACACATTTCGTCATCTTTAGGTATCGCGTAGTAGTGTATCAGCTGTTGACGTTTATTTCCGATTGACGTTTGTGAAAATTATATCAAGTGAGTTCATAGCCCCTTTTACTATTTATAAAATGTTACTAAAACGCGGGGTGAGATTTCATGTTCGGACACAAATTTTTAAATTGTATGCTATCGTGAAATGTATGATTACCAAATGAGTACCGATTATTATTGCTTTTAGTATTCATAGCCACTAAGTTCCCCTCAATATCATGAACCGTTAATAATTCACAGTTTGCAAGCGCGAATGTTGTAGATGGATCCATCGGGATTGACAATCCCCGTCCCGTATTACTTTGACGCACATACATTTGTTAATACTTGAGTATTTAGGCTGAATACTCAATAGGGGACTTTTATACGTTAAGCTTCGGTGTCATGCGCGAATAGCAATAATAAACATATTGACTATGGATAATGTACATAGTCATCCCCCCATTACTTGTTTTATAAATTTTATTGTGTTCCATTATTTAGTTTACTAAATCTATGAATATCACTCAACTTTTGTTGACGTATTTACATGTCTTAATCTCAGGTAATAACGCTTAATATGCTTGGATGGGATCCCGTAGTATGTTAGCAGCTTAGAAGTTCTGTGTTGTAATTATGCTTTTGATGTTGTTAAAGTTGTCAAAATCCATCCTGTTTATCTTTTGGTAACTATAAACTTTAAAAGCATGTTGTAATGGTTCTTTATTATGTTGTAAAACTTTTGGTACCTAAGTTTAAAAACTCTGATAGTCGTAATGTAATATATGTCTTTTATTACGTCATTTTTTGTGTCATTAATTCATTGTTGCTTATACCATGACGTGGCACCCCCATGTTGCCTAATTGTCCCGTGTCTGATTTCGAGGGTGCTACATTTTTTATTTGTATTGGTTAAATGGCCTGATACTATCGTCGAGGATTATAGCTATGTTGTAACGAGCGTCAGGGTTGTACAGGGTTGTACACTTGTACTACGTTAGCAACTCTATTTTGTAACAAGTTGACGTACAACTATAACTGTAATGTAACCGTTAACTAAAACCTCGTATGCACTAAATTTCTACGTTGGTTGAACACTTGATCACGTGTCTAAAACAACACATAGGATTCAGCAATCCACAACGAAGTGCGGGCTATAATCCTCGCTAAGAGCAAAATAAAGAGAGTTATTTCTCATGGTAATAGACACTATGGTAAAAGCATTTATGTTTGGTTTATTAATGACGAGAATGCTAACATGCACTAAAAGAGTCGCAAAGTTCATGAATTTCAAATAATGCAAGATAGAAAAAAGTATTTATAATAATTATGGATAAAGAAGTTGAGGTTGGAAGTTGACCCATTTAGTTAAAAAGAGGAACGGATTAAACCAGCATACAACATTTTGGTTAGCTGTTCTTCCGGTTGTGGTAGTGGATTTGATCAGCGGTGGGTGGAAGGGATGATGGGTGAGGTGGCAAAGTCAAAAATGTTAACGGCCACTTGAAAAAATCTAATGACATGGAAACTAAAATTAAAGTTGCAATATTTGTCGGTACCAATAAATTTCGCAGGTGATAATAGTATTTAACTCACCATATTTTTAATATGTGAAAATTTTGTAAAGTACGTCGATAAATTATGGCTTTAAGCTTATTAAAAAATATAATAGTTTAAAGTTTACATGTAAGTCAGTATAATTCATTAAGATTCTACGACTAAAATTTATTAATTACATTTTTTCAAGCTTTTCTTCATCTCAATTTATCAAAATGTGTCCCTTTTTAAAGCCGTTAAAGCTGCTCTATTTTGGCACATATTAAAATTACAAAACACTTCGTTTAATTTCTTTTGAACAAAATTATCTCCTAAAATACTCTTGAAATGATATCAATTTTTATTCTATAAAAGATTATGTTGAAAACAATGTTTATATTTTAAAGAAATGTTTGCAACATGTGTTTATATAAACATTATCGATAAAGTTTTTTTTTTAAATATAACGTAGAGCTTCCTAAGGGTAGGGTCGGAACCAGAGGTTTCTGCATGTTTTCAAAAATTCAATGTGAATTTTTTGATGTACTATTAATTTTTGAAAAGTTATCGATCTTTGTAAGTGTATTTTAAATCAATCGGTCTATTAAATGTGTTACAGTCAATTTTATTATATTACGATCGAATATCTTTTATACATCCCGATAATATTTTATCTTAGTTATGTATATGAAAGTAATGCAGCAATCAAGCCAAACTTGTATCAAGCAACTCAAGCTCAAGTTCGAGTTTGGTTTGATCAAACTAAGCTTTTATCAAACTCGAGCCCAAACTCAAGTTTAAAAAATAGCTTAAAACATTTATCAAGCTCAAATTCAACCTTTTGATAGCTCGGCTCGAGCTCTTATCAAACATTTTTTAACTTCATAAAAAATGTGATCTTATAATAAATTTATATAAGCAACTTATGATTAATTTAAATATAAACTTAGAGCATTAACAATGCACAGTTTTGAATGACTTGAAGAATTAATTGCATTTAATGATTTAGATTTTAATGACTAGAGTTTTGAGCAAAGACTTGGGCTTTGTCAAGCCATTGGAAAAAGCTTTTCCAAAAGTTATTGATGCAATACATAAAAAGCCATTAAAAGACTTTTAAAAGTAGAAAAAGTTTTTGCCTATTTGACCCATTGTAAATGTTCTTAGTTATAAAATTTATTTTATTAATAAATAATATATGTAAGAAGAATTTTTAACTGTGATCAAATTCATAATTTAGTTTATCGTATTTTAAATAATTTTTTTTTAGGACAGATACAATTCTTTCCGAAAACAATGTAACACGTACGGGGGTGTTTTCAAGGATGTATAAGAAGCTACCAGTAGTTTCCTGTTTCCAGTAGTTTGCCTCTAGAAACTCCTTTTTCTCCCTTCCCGCTTTCTCTAGAATATACTTCTTGAGAGCTATATAAACTATAGCATCAACATCTTCTATCAATCATCTTTTAATCACAAAAACATCTAAAAATCTCTACATTCAAAAAATAACTACTGTCATGGATATCGCTACTTTGATGGGCCTAGAGTCACCTTTGTTCCTTCACAACCTTCATCACATCCTCGACGATACAACCAATAACAGATCCACCAAATCTGAACCAACACGTGCATACGTACGAGACGCAAGAGCAATGGCAGCAACACCTGCAGACGTGAAGGAATATCCAAACGCATACGTCTTCATTGTGGACATGCCTGGTTTGAAATCAGGTGATATCAAGGTTCAAGTTGAAGACGACAATGTCTTGGTTATAAGCGGTGAGAGGAAACGAGAAGAGGAAGAAAAGGAAGGCGTGAAGTATGTTCGAATGGAAAGAAGGATTGGTAAGTTTATGAGGAAGTTTTCTTTGCCAGAAAATGCGAATACCGAGAAGGTTTCGGCTGTTTGTCAAGACGGAGTGCTGACTGTTACTGTTGAAAAGCTTCCTCCACCCGAGCCTAAGAAGCCGAAACTGGTCCAAGTTCAGGTTGCTTGAAGGAATTAGGATGTGTTTGTGGTGGTAAATGTTTTTATGAATAATGAGTGTGATGTTATTATGAGAGTATGAGTAATATGGTTTGTTTAATTGCTCTGTTTTGCAATGTTGTTTCTATGATCGCCTTTTCGTTTTAAGTATAATGGTTTTTGAGAAATGCTGTAATACCTAAAGATCAGTCGAGTGCTATGCTATTTGTAAGTTAAGATGCTTTTTATAAAACAGATAGTATAGCATAAGTTAAAAGCTAAGTAATTGCTGATACAGAAAAAGAAAAGTTTGATACCAACATTTGGTTTGATGCTCCCGTAGGGCAGGTTTAAATTATTGGGTGTGCAATAACTTTGTGATCCATGAACAATTAGCAAGGCCCATGTTTCTAGCCTATGACCTCTCAATAATCCGAAATACTGATGTATCCATTTTTATCAATAAGATGAACTAGATGAGTATATACACCGATGATGCCTTATCCAATCTTTCAGTACTGCAAACATGCAACATGCTTAATCAAACATGCTTACGCTTAATTAGAGTGCGTTTTTTTTTTCGATTTGACCAATTTTTTTTTGTCTGATTTAACTGATTTATATCCGATTTGAGCTTTTTTCTAAAAAAAGTTGGTATGTCGAACAATATCAATCCACACTTAAATTAAGCGTTGATTAATCCACGGTCTAAGTCCATTTTTGCAACACTAAGTTTATTACTTATTTTGGGCAAATTACATAAAAAGGTACTCATTTTAAGTTGAAATTCAATTTAAGATATGAGTTAATACACAAATCTGTTACTCCCAAATATTTATTTAATTTACAATTTTTTTTTTAACAAAAAAGTTACTCAAGTATATGCGCGAATTTTTTATGGTAATTAAGCCAAATAATTAGCTTGTTTGTAAATGTTCATTAACCCAGAAAACAAATCTATATGCTTGAGTAACTTGTTTCTAATTGTTTTAAAAGTTAAGTAACCTTAGTTAATTCATGCGTATAATTGAGTAACCTTTTTGTAACCAAAAAATCTTTAGTAACTTACGTGAACATTTGAGAAAACATTAGTAACATATTTGTGTATTAACTCTTTAGGTATCCATCTTTTTTGGTATTAACATTTTTTCCTGTTGCAATGTAGAACAATTAAAAAGTTTAAGGTTATATAATAACGATCGTTTACTTTATTATTGTATTTTCAGTCCTTTATATTCACGATCCTTTGTAATTAACTTAAAATACGTTTTTGTACACTTTTCATTCGTTTTCTACCTTCTTCGCCGTGTTTTTATCATTTTCTTCCTTTTTTTTAACAATTTTTGTAAGTTTTGCGTCGTTTTCGCTTGATTTTACCAATTTTGACAGTTTTTAGCGTTAAGAGAAATGGCAATAGACATTATATTAAAAGCATTTAAGTTTGGTTTATTAATGACGAGAATGCTAACATTTTATACTGAGAGAGTCGCAACAATTTATGATTTTCAAATAATAAAAGATAAAAAAAAAGTACATTTAATAAGTCTGGCTAACAGAGTTGATGTGGGAAGTTGTGAGAACTCATATTTTTCTCAGTAAATAAATTATTTTTTTATTCGTACTTCTCGATTTTACAATGTTTTACTTGTTCCTCTTTACTTTTTTCATACGTAAATTCTGAGATCTCGAAAATTTTAATTAAATTATATTTTAATTATTTTTCTGATTATTCATAATATTTTATTCAGAATATTATAAAACTTCTATATTTATTTTTCTAAATTTATTTACTATAGTAACCCGAACTTTAAAATTAATATTTAGACCGAGTTCTAATACTCTTTCAAATATTCGGATCAATATTAATTAATCGACTTCTATTTATCATCTTTGTTTTTATAAAAAAAAATTGAATTCTCGATTAACCGCAAGGTTAGGACTTTAACGCATCAAAAACGTGCCTTTTGTTATTTATCGGCAAAGTATACGTCCGTCATCAACCGTAAATATTCTCGTTATGACATAAAAATGTTTTTCTTGTCATTATTTTAATTGTTCGTTTTACTGACGTTGTTCGTAAATTTATGATGAACTTTTAAGTGTCATTCGTTTATATGACCCGTTAGCGTTTATTAAATAATTAGCCCTTATTTATATATCGAAATATAGATGTTCTCCAAATGTCGAAGTTTTTATTTTATATTGAGCGTTTATTTTTCGTGTTCAACGCTTATTTATCAAGTCGTGTAACTTTTAAAATATCGGGTTTCAATAATACCCGCTTTATCAATCGAGGAATAAAAGTTACCAAAAACAAAATATATATATACAATCACGGAAACGTGTCCTCATGATATAGACTGTGTTATGCCATAAGGACATTTGGTAGTCTCACTTACATGTGTATTTTTACACTAAAATACTAAATTGCAACTAATCTCTTATTTTATTACATAATAAAACTCACTCACTCATTTTTACTTTCTTCTAACGTCTAAACTACAACAACAATTCATACATTGCTCAAAAAAAACTACAACAACAATTCATACATTGGCGTCAACTTCGTATATAGTTTTTGAGCACTAGATTGAAGGTTGATAATTATAATACTTGCTTTGAGGTTTACATCATCATCAATATTATAATAAACATCTTTTGAAAGAGTCATTAGGGATGTGTGCTATATGTTAAGGAGTTTCAATAAGATTTTTGGATTGAAGTATGTATTGGTGGTTTAAGTGTTGGTGTTAGCAAGACTTTTGTTGATTGATCATTGTCGTTGATGGTATTTCTCTTTTCTTTGTAAGATTCATACTTTTTATTAATTTTTTTTTCCATCAATTTTGTATTTGTATATGTAAATCATGTTATACCTCTGTAAGTAATTAATGTAATAGTGTATTTGATGGTTTTAGACATTATATACGAATTTTTAACAATAAAATGTAAGCCAATATAAGCTCAACATACACTTGTAATGACTATTAGGTCATTATAGTGTCTGATATTAATAATAGGTTTGAAGTTTAATATTGACATTGAAATGTACTAAAGTCACATGAAATTGTAATCGGCCACTAATGGGCTTAATAATCGTAATGGGATAATACATGAAATTGTTTCAAAAGTCTTATGAAAAGTTTTATAAAACTTATACAATGTCCAAACTTACTAAGTGAACTAATTACATATAAGTATGATTTATTTCTCGTTTCAAGGCTAAGACGCGTCTCGTCATGTTAGGTCCCGCTCGATCATATGTCGACCGTTCGGTGTTTCGTTCTCGATCAATGAGTAACTGTTATATCGTGATGTCGTGTATCGACTATTGGACGTTTGTCCCTTGTGCTAAGTGTAATACCTATATCAGGTGAGTTCATAGCCCCTTTTTACTACTTATACATTGTTTCTAAACGCGGGGTGAGATTTTACATGGTGGAACACATTCATTTAAAACTGTATGCTATGCAGAACTTGTATGCTATCCAGAACTTGTATGCTATCCAGAACTTGTATGCTTTCCAGAACTTGATGATTTCCAACAGATTTTCATTATTATTATTGCTTTTAGTTATAGCCCTTAAGTTTCCTCTCCTGATCATGAACCGTTAATTTACTTGTGTTACTATGCGCGAATGTTGTGGGTGGATCCATCGGGATTGAGAATCCCCGTCCCATGTTGCGGTTGTTTAACCATGACGCATTTTATTTGTTTATACTTGATTATTTAGGCTGAATACTCACTATAGGAACTTACATTGAGTTAAGCTTCGGTTCATGAACTAAATAGCAATAATAATGGTTTCGGACTATGGTTATCGTACGTAACTATTTTCCCTATTTCTTGCTTTACAAATAAATGCTTGTGTTCCACACCTTTACTGCTAAACCTATGAATATCACTCAACTTTATGTTGACGATTTTACATGTTTAATCTCAGGTATTATTACTTAGCTTTGCTTGGATGGGAGCCCGAAGGATATTATCGCAGCTTGGAGATTTCTGTGTTACTTTTTAAAGTTTGGTTTTGGTAAAAGCTGTCATAAGTTTATCCTATATTTTTGGTAACAACATGTTACAAAACCATGTTTAAATAATAGATTTTCCGCTTATAAAACTCTGGGACCTTTGTTTAAAAACTCTGATCTTTTTGTGATGTAATGTATAAGTTTTTATTACGTCAACTTTATGTCAACAGTATTTCATTGTTTCTTGTACCATGACGTGGAACCCCCTTGCTGCCTACGTGTTTCCTTGCCTGATTTTGGAGGTGTCACATATTGGTATCAGAGCGATGGTTATAGGGAACTGAGTCGTTTTCAAAACTTAGTCTATAATCGAAAGTTCAAATATTTCATTTCCTAAGTGTCAAACACAGAATCTGCCATTGTTGTTCAATATATGTGCGGGTAACTCTCTAATCCTTATTATTTACTTTTAATTATCATTATAGTATTTCATCTCTTGATTACATCTTGAAATATTACATGACCCTAATGACGATAATTAATATATCTTTTCAAAGCCTTGTGCTTCATGAATTATCATTGGATATTACTTGATTACATATGCTCTTACTATATTTCTTGAATTCTTGTTCATGTTATCTTGATCTTGTTACTGTGATTTTATCTTGTTATAACGTTACATACTTGTATTCAGAGTGTGTATGCTGATGACTTTTTATACTCACTTTTCTGAGTACTATTGCTATCTTGTTTATGCGTGATACGACTGACCTCATATACTCGTTCGTTTTGAACCGTCTGTTTTTCTCGACTCACTGTTACATGTTGTCGTATTCTCGTAATACCATTGTTCGGGATTAAATAAGTGTTTCTTTCAATGAAACTTATTAGTTTCATTTTACTACCGTGCATGTTACTTTCATTGTTAAACCTCTTTAAAATATCTATTTAGATATACAGATTACTTTCCGATCATTTGTGATTTGATGTCTTGAAAAATAGTCTATCGACCATTGTGTAGCTCAATGTGTCTTCGAAAAAGACTAAAGGACACCGTGTGAGTCACACATCTTGAAGCATTCCTTAATCCGTGTTGAATAATATCGTGAGTTTTCATGACCTTGATTGACCTTTACGTCACCGTTTTACCCGACACTCGTATATCGATTAAATTTTATTTCATTGACCATTCTACGTTTCAACTTCGAATTTCAACGTCCGTTAGTACCTTAAAAACACCATCGTCATCTTGTAATTCATCCTCTATTATGTGGCGATTGTTTGAAATACGATACTACTTCTATAAACTTGTATCCTCCTTTCATTAAACCTCCTCTCTCCAGGAGTGCGACTTGTTAATGTTCCGTTTCTTTCTTGATATGTCTTGTGATTATCGAAAATCACATTGCCAAGAGACCTTCCTACATTGCATCTTGAAATCTAAGACACGGATGTCATGCGCCGTTTTTGGTTTCTTAGATTATCATTGGCATTCTTGAACATTTCTATATTATGCTTTTCTTTGTATGCTAATTATACAATTTATTCTCTTTCGTCTTTATGGAACCCACAAGTCATGTGTGTACATAAATTCTGGGTTATTATGAAATTTACATTTAATTTCAAACCATGTCGAAAAATATACTTTGTACAGAAACTTTACAGGAAATTTATTAGTGTCGAGAAAATATTTTTATAACTTTGGACATAAAAATATATATTTCTACTTGTTGAGACATCCGTTTAGGACATAATATTTTACCAGTAAACATTAAAAAACGAGCAAGTTACGCTCATATGAATTTTGTAAAATTTAAGAATAAATTTTAAGTATATATGAAAACTTGGTGCTGATGTAAAACTGTAGGGGCGTAATTCTGGTATGATACAGTTGTCGGTCGAAACACGAAAGTTGTCTGGAATGTCAGTTTACGTCTATCGCGAAGGAACTAGTGTTGAAAATGATATTCTAGTTTCTTAAAATATACTTATGTCGAAAAATTTTCGATGTGCACACTACAGATTCCTTTATCCTTTAATTTATACATGGCTTATTTGTCATTATATATTATGTTTCTTTTCTTCTATCGTACCACAGATTTGGGTCGAGGTTTGAAGTTCTTGTTTTCACATCATTCGTTATCATTTTGGCACATGAATCATGACGATTCTGGCAAAACGTTTTGAAACCTTATCACCTTGTAACCATTTCATCGATTGTCTTATCAATTACTCTTTATTACTCTCGTGTAACCCACTCGCTATTTTAAAAGTTACCATATAAACTCAAACTGGTATTGTATGCAAATCATCTTACAAAATGTTCCACTTGGGCCTTATTAAATACCTGAATATTACCTTATAAAATTAATTGACATTAATTTTACGATGTATTTTTACAAATTGTTCTATTTTGTTCTTATAAAGAAATCTTGTAACATTAAAATTGTTGAATTAAATATCTAGTCTATTACTTACTTGCGAAAAGTTTCATAAATTATTCTGATTTCTATTTTGGTATTATATATATATACATATATATATATATATATATATATATATATATATATATATATATATATATATATATATATATATATATATATATATATATATATTAAATATATGACACATAATACTAGTTTGACGAAACTGAGCATCGCATTGCTAGTCCTAAATTATGCATGGCCTGAGCACCTATGCTTAATTTAGAAGGAGCCATGCAAGACTGAATAGTGGCACCTTAGATATTTGACCAAGAATCAACTTTTTAATTATGTTTCTTAAAAAGTTAGATAAATGTAAGTTTTAAAAACTTTTACATCTTATACGAGTAGCACCAGTTCGCGACATGCACATATGAACCCTTATCTTTTCTTGAACAAAGTACATGCCTCCAGTACATATTTCCTTACTCAACGATCTTTGTTTACTTTTTACCTCACCTTCCTTCGTGATGTAATTCTCGTTGCTTCTTGTCTAATTTCTTACCATTGATACAAGACTTGAAAGTTTCAACGTTGTTATGCTTCTACATCAATCGACCTTCTCTATCTATTTTGGTTGACCTCCGAAACGTCTCTAGACACGTATAATAATTTATGACTGGACGTGAACAATGATTTCGTGTACTTGTCATGATGTGTGTTAGACTACATCGTCTTGAAATTTATTCGTGTGAACCACGTATTGATTAACCTCTCATTGCTAATGTTGTTCATCTTACTGAAATTACTTTCAAGTGACTTCTTAAGGATTTTCTTTGATTCGAAAATTTGTTGTGTGGCTTTTCTGTTTCGATCGTGTATAGATCACCGAGAACCTAATAAGCCATTATTGGTGACACCAACCACACTCTAGATAATTACTTGCCAATCATTTGTTTCTTATTATCCTTATCATCGATGCGTCTATTCTATCATGTTCATTAAGAATTGATACGAATTATGTTTTAACCCCTCGTGCTATTTCTCGCATACTAGTTATTGATTATTGATGAGACTGCTTTTATACATAGTCTCATCGTCCAAAACGGGCTTAAAATGCATAAAATATCATTAAAACTGCCAAATATATGCTCGTGTTTGTTGCTTGTGTATTTTAGGTACGGATATTGAGGAAATGACAAAAAGATCACAAGAATCATCAAAAACGAACACGGAAACGAAGCCGCACAATGAACCGGACCCGAATCATGAATTTCCAAAAAGACCTTGAAGTTTGAAGATTGTACAAGTTTGGACCCTCAAGAATTGAAGACTTGTCAATTTATACCCTTGCAAATCTCATTTATTGCATTTGGGTCCCTAAATTATCAAGATGTTACATGAACAACCCTTGAAGATTGAAGAAATTGCATTTAAAGTCCTTGTTTAAAGTTGTGACAACTCTTGTGCCAAAATTGACAAGCTGCCCAAAGTATTTATAAAGGAAAATGGGGTTTTGCTATTTATTACAAAGTGAACAAAACAAGAAACATGGGGGGCCCAACTGGCCAGACAACCAAACTCACACACCCACTCATAAGCCTACACGTCACCAATACCCGACCCTACCCTTTTACCCAACCCAAATACCCGTCCAAAACCCATAACCCAAACCCACCACCAGTTTATTAAACTGGTCAAATAGTCAACACTATTTTCCCACTAAACATCATTTTAAAAACTCTTAACCCCCAAAACAGATTAAAACCAACCCTTAATCACCCATAAACCCTAGCTAATCCCAGGGTTAATTAACCTCAAATCAAAGGGTTTTTCACCCTATGTTTCCAGATCAGTGATTGATCCCACCACAACCAAAACCCACTCACATTGTCCCTCTCCCGTGACCCCTATGTGGACCCCCATGTTCCCCTGCTTACCCAAAAATGGCAAAAAGAGAATATCCAGCATGATCAACGAACCAAATTTCAAACTTTGTCCCAAAGGTATTCATTGAACGACTCAGATGAAAAAGAACAGCTGGCCATCACATGTTGCTCATTTGACCAAGAATTCAGTCAACAACAAAGGGCTTTTCAGGAATTTCATGCCATTAGGGTTTTAGCATTTTTTAGCATTCTAGATTATTCTTCTAGCTTGTATAAATGGGACGGCTTGTGTCCCATTTTCACTTGTTCCAGATTTTGATTTCACCTTAATGTAATTCCTTTTTTAAGTTATAAAAGTTGGTATATTTGAGAAATTGTAATTCCTTTTTGTGTTTTAAAAATTGGTGTTTATTGTACATGAGATCAATCTGACTTCCACATATTTCTTGTTATCCAAAGTTTTTCAAATATTAAAGATTTTCAGAAATTGGTTTTATAAGCTTGTTTTCTAAAAAAAAAGGTTTTCATAAGCTTGAAGCTTGTGACTGGGTGAAGTGAAAGTGAATCCTAGTCCTGAGTTTCAAGGCTTGATGGTTTCAAAGGTTTCAAAAAGATTTTTGAAGAAAAATCAGTTTTTCCATTTTTTAAGTTTTACTGTATCAAAAGCCATAGGCTATAAGCTTATGGCATTTGATACTTGAATTGTCTGCTTGTTGGTTGTGATTGTGCAGGAACAAAAGGCAAGTAAGGTACTCTTTTTCAGTCCTGTTTTTGAAGATATAAGGGTGTTTTGGACTGTAGTTGTCCTCACCCACTCTCTCTACAACAACAAGCTCCTCCCATAACCCTAGCATAGCTTTTAAGCTATAAGGAGATGGCAATGCAACCATTGAGGGGCCTGGATGTGGGTCCCTCTAGGTAAATTGGCCTTGAACCCTTGTTTTTAAGTGATTTTGCATGAATTTGTAAGAAGCTCTATATGTGTTTGTTTAGTGGTTTGTTTAAGCTTAGTTGGTAATATTATGCATGATAGATTAGGTTAAAATCAGACTTGTGTAGATTGGGATAGCTTTGCTTTGTTAATTTTCATTTTCAGAAAATTAAGGAGTGTTTGGATTTGAGTCTTAGCTGGGAATTATTGATAGCTTTTGGTTTAAAAATTATCTAGACAAGCTTAGGTTGTATGAGCCACATGTTATCAGCAATGGGATCTTAGTTTGGGTAGTGTTTAAGTGAAATTGCATGATAAAAATTGGTAGTATAGCATAAAAACAGTCAATCCATTTTTTTGCCTAATTTTTTTGAAATTTGTGCCTTCAATCTTGGTAATTGTTAGATGGTAGGATAAAGTAGGGTTTGTAATTGATTGTATGCTAGTTGGTAGGGTTGTGTGCAAGATTTAGCCAAGTGAAAGTCGTTTTTGTGCAAAGTAAACCAGCAACTGTTCATCAGATACCATATAAGCTTAATCAGTAACATTTTGGTGCTTGATTGTGATATTTGTGTGTTAAACTTGCTTGTTTTTTAGCATAATCTAACTCCCTACACTCCACTGAGTGTAGGGGTGCCTTGTTATCCAAAGAAAATCTCAACAAAGAGCTTTCCTAAGCTCATAGGTCAACTGACCTATTTTTACAACTAGCAGTGGGAACAAAATTCCCACTGGTAGTGTAAACATTACCACTGCTATACAAGCAGACAAAATCAGGCACATGTCACTTTCAGAAAGTTGTATTTTTTGTCTTTAGTGCACTTAATTAGGAATTAGGTTTTGAAATTTTTTTTATTATTTTTCTAATTTAATTTGTGATTTTTCAGTTCAATTAGTTTTTAATTTACTGTTCATTTAATATTTTTTAGATTAAATAGCTATTTTTAATTAACTTTTTACTTTCTGTTTTTGTCTTTTAGTGACAAAAAGATTTATTTTTCAGTTTTAAAATTTTTCTTAGATTTAGAAAAATAATTTAAGATTTTTAGTTTAAAAAGCTTTTACTGTTCACTTTTTATTTAATTTTTAGAATTAATTTAGTTTAACAAGGGTTTTTATTATAACTGTTTTTGTCTTATAGTGAAAAACTTTATATTTTTCAAACTTTTTCATTTTTCTACTCTTCTTTAGAGTAATTTAGGATTTTTAAAATTGTCAAATTATTTTTAGCATTATTTAATTATTTTTATGATTATTTTAGTTTAAAAATAGTTTTTAGTGAATTAAAAATAGAAAAATAGTTTTTAAAATTTAGGAAAAATACTTTTTAGTCTTTAGATAATATAAGTAAGTTATTTGTTCAATAAAATAATATTTTGGACATTTTTTTAGTTATATTTAATTTTAGGGCTTTAATTAGCATTTAAAATTGAATATTTAATTAATAAAAGGTTTTAAAATATTTTTATTGGATTTTATTCTTATTTATATTATTTTAGACTTGTTTTTAACTTTTAATTAATTTTTAGGTTAAAATTTTTAATTTGTAGCTTTTTACGGTTTTACGTGAACGCCTTTTTCGTCTTAGTTTAATCCGTCTAAGTAACCGTCATTCTCTTCTCACCCCATTTCTATTTCCTTTTTCTCTCAATAAAATCACAAATCTAATCCAAGTCATTACACACATAACACACTAGCCTCCTCGAGAACGAACTCACTTTAGGGTCATTTACACACGGTTTTCCTAAATCGTCGTGCTTACTTCCCTATTTGTTGCTCTTTTCCTAAAGGGTATACAAAAACTCAAATATCATTTTGGCGCTGCTGCCGGGGAGGCGTGTTTTGTTTTGATTGGAATTGTTGTTTTTATATACTAACCATAAATAGTATTTGTATTAGTAGCACTATACTAATACGTATTATCGATTTTCGGTTTTTGTGTGAATATTATTACTATAGTGTATACGTAGAACAATAAATTCACAAGTACTCCAAATACGTGAGCAATCACAACCTTGACTTGGGAGGTCATTACCCAATCATTGTATTCGAATCTCAAACCAAAGAAAAAGGCAAAAATAGATAAATACTTTCGTGAAGCTCGATTTTGAAAAATACAAACTATAAGGTGGGTATAAGGCGGTTGTATTTCACGACCTAAAGGAAAAAGGCTCTTAAGTGCTTCGCGCCGCCTCGTTTCCTCCGCTTGCTTGTGCGTATTTTGAGATTGAAAGCTAATCGAGGGTTTTGCCGCCCAAAGTATTACTAAGTATCATATATATTTTCTTCGTTTCATTTGATTAAACCCTCTTGAACGTTTTGGTGTTCCACCAACGTTCTAAAGTCATCGAAGGCGTTCACTTCACGTGATCGTTTTCATTCCTTGAGGCTTCTTTAATCGAGAGATTCAATTAAGGAGGAGATTTGTAGATTTGTGTCTACTTAAAACATTCCACAAATTCCAAAAAGGTTAATACAATCAAAAACCCCAAAAAAATTGAAAAATACAAAACACCAAAAAGAATCTTCTTTGCTCGTCCCCTCGTTTTACGTGACGTTTATGCTAACTCGTAATCAAGCAAGACGTGCACGTAAACGAAAGAACAAAACTCCCACTCCAAATCATTCTAGTGAGGAGTCTCCTATTGACGAACCCATTGTAAGAGAAGCACCAACCATGGCGAATCGAACTATGATGGAGTAACTTCAAGCACCCACCGAGGGTTATGGAGAGGCTATTGTGATTCCCGCTATCCTTGCAGAGAATTTTGAGGTGAAAACGGGTTTGTTGTCGATGATCCAAAACAACCAATTCCGTGGTGATGAGAAGGACAATCCACACAACCATATCCGCCAATTCAATCGTCTTACCGCCACTTGCAAGTTTAAATATGTCTCGAATGAATCGATTAAGACGATGCTTTTTCCGTATTCCTTAGTGGGGCCCGCTAAAATTTGGTTAGAGAAAGAGCCACCCAATTCTATATTGACGTGGAAGGATCTCGTTTCAAAGTTTGTGAACCAATTTTTTCCGCCCTCTAAGACTACGCATTTGAAAAACGAGATTTCAAAATTTTCACAAGAGTTTAATGAAAGTTTTTCAACGGCTTGAAATAGGTTTAAGGAGATATTACATGAATGTCCTCATCACGGTTTTTCCGACTTGCATCAAATTGACACGTTTTACAATGGACTTAATGATCATGAAAGGGATTATTTAAATGCCGCCGCGGGTGGTAAATTTTTGTGTAAAACGGTTGAGGAAGCTTTGGTAATAATTGAAAATAGGTCTAAGGTTTATAGCCCTCGTAACACACCGAGTGTTGCCAAATTGGGTTTATCATCGTCATCATCGTCTCGTAGCATTAATGCCTTACATGATGAAGCTAATGAGGAAAATCGGTTTTTCGATAGGTTTTCAACTCTTATGTCCCATTGGAAAGCTCAAGAAGCTTCGAATTCCGCTTCGGTTAAAGCGGTTGCTAAGATTTGTTTGTCTTGTGGTGGAGCTCATGATCTTTCCGAGTGCATTACCGCGGATGGTAACACTTCGAGTGCTTATGTAGCCACGGGAACTTATAACCAAAACGGTCAAGGTTCCCGCCAAAATCAAGCTCCACCAAATTAAAATGCTAATAACTATCGAAACAACAACCAAGGTGGTAATTATCAAGGCAATCAACGTAACTACAACAAGGGTAATTATCAAAGTGGAAATGGGCAAATTTCAAACCAAAACCAAAACCGTGATTTTTAAACTACCACACAAGGTTTTCAAAATGATTACACCAAAAATATTCAAGGAGAATTTTTGAATTATGCCAAAGCAAACGATGCTAAGTTTGATAATATGCAACGTGAAATGGTTAGCTTAAGATCCGAGTTGAAAAACGAGCTTAAAAACGAACTTGCTAATGAACTTAAGACTCATGCTAATAAAATGGAAGGAAATGTTCAACGTCTCCAACAAAATCAACAAAAAATGGAGCAAGGTCAACATGAGATTAAGCAAGAATTGTTGAAAGCGGATGCTAGGCAATCTAAGTTTGAAGACCGAATGGGAAAAATGTTTGAAGCTATCATGTGTAAACCTTCTTCTTCGGGTGGTCTTCCTAGTGATACCATCGTGAACCCGAAAGGAGAATTGAAGGTTATTACTACTCGTAGTGGTAAAACTTTCAAAGAGCCCATTTCTCGTCCAAGTACTTCTATGGAGAAGGAAAAAGAGAAAGAACCCGAGATGGTGGTAGAAAAGGAGCAAATTCCAAGCCCACGAAGTACCGCTCAAACCACACCTACGGTTGAACCAATACCAATCATGAAACCCAAGATTCCAAGGCCTTTGCCTATGCCCCAACCCACACCACCCTTACCTTACCCTTCAAGACGAAACAAGGAAAAGGCACAAGAACGAAATAATTATCAATTTGAACTTTTTATGAAAATGTTTCGTGACTTGCATTTCAATATAAGTTTTGCCGACGCCTTGGTCATGATGCCTCGATTTGCCGCGAACTTCAAAAGTATGTTGAATAACAAAGAGAAATTGCAAAAGTCGTCTAGTTGTTCTTCGGTTTTTCTTAGCCGCATACCTCAAAAAGTCGGTGATCCCGACAAGTTTTTAATCCCATGTGCTATACAAGACATGGAAGAATGCTACGCCTTGGCCGATCTTGGTGCTAGTATTAATTTGATGCCTCTTGAGATATTTAAGTCTCTCAATCTTCCCAATCTCACTCCTTCAAGAATGTCAATCGAGATGGCCGATCATTCTACGATTCTAGCTTGTGGAGTAGCCGAGGACGTCTTCGTGAAAGTTGGAAAGTTCTACTATCCCGTGGACTTTATTGTTGTTGACATTCCCATCGATCCTAAAGTTCCTCTAATTTTAGGTCGATCATTTTTAGATACCTCGAGAGCACTTATCGATGTGCATGCTAGGAAAATCACTCTTCGTTTCAATGAGGAAGAACTCGTCATAAATGCAACTCAAAACTCCACACTTTCTCATGTGTATTCTATCACGTCTTTGTACAATGTCAATCCCATCAAAAACATTTGCAAAAGGATTTCAAAAAGAGTTTTAGGAGTTGATGATAAAAACGATTTTCCGTCCCCTCCGCCGGTGGAGGTTAAGAGTGTTAAGCCTACGATTCCAATCACGAATGATTCTTCGGATGATGAATGTGTTAATCCTGATGGGGAAGTTTTCTTTGTTGACAAACGTTTTGAGAACTTACCACCACCTTTACCAAAACGGTTTTCAAATGTGAGAATTTTTAGTGTGACTAACATTGCTTTAGAAACACCAAATATTTTTGACATCATTAAGTCGGGTTTTCATAAGGAGAGTTTAAAAGATGAAAAAGGGAAAGATTTTAAATTGGATTTAAAAGATTTTTCTACAATTCTAACTCCGTCATCACCACGTGTATTGAGTACTACAAGCTCGTCTTCTCCTTTTGACGATGCTTTGTGTGGACCTAGTGTGGGGGAAGCCCCTTATGTTCCCTCCCCTTTCTCCACCGAGGACGAGATATTTGATCCCGTAATTGCTTATAAAGGGAAATCTCGGTCTTCCACTGATGCAATAAATGGAAAATCTTTCTATTTGATTGGTGCGAGTCTACCTCGAGTATCTCAATGTTTTTATGACTTACCCATTGTCCCACCCTTCTATTTCTTCTCATCTATTTTCTTGAAACCCTTTGGGTTTGTGTTGGCACACGATGAAGTGGCATTGATTTGTTTTTCCAATGAAAACGAGAACGCCATCTTCGATCCCGGTATTTTGCACCATCAAAGGACTTTGTCCTTAATACCGGTTGTTTTTGGGCCTTGTTTATCATGTAAGCCCCACTAAAAATTGACCACACCATGATTATCCCTAAATGATCACATTTATGGGGATTCGAGTCGAGCTTTTGACTCGGTTATAAAAAACAAGGTGCCTCGTGGGGGAGACCCATGCTTATCCATGTACATATTATTGCTTTCTAATTAGTTTAATGTGAGGGGATTTGTGCCCTTCCAACCTTTGTTCCGTGGTTGTTTGTGAATTGTGGTTTTTAGATCATGATCTTCACGATTGGAGCCTCTCGTGTTCGTTTTATGGGAGCACTCGATCGTTTGCTTTGAAGACTTTCTCAATATCTATATGATATATCCTTTGATGTTCTAACCTTAGGTTTTTAGCACACTTCATAAACGGCTATTAATTTATTGGTTACACCCTTTCCATGCTAGATTAGGCATTCGACTACGTCTCTAGTATGGGGGTGTTTGCACCCCTAGACTCGACACATTGAGGACAATGTTTCACTTTAGTATGGGGGGTGAATAGATACTTGCCTTGCCAAACCTTCACGCTTTCCAAAGTTTATCTTTTTGTTATCGTTTTGTTGCAAAATAAGGCTAAAAATGGCTACATTTTAAAAAATTTCTCATGTTTTATAAGTGTTTGAAGACACGAATGTAGTTTTTCCGATGGCGAGAATAAGTGTAATTTTTGACTCGATCGTGCGTGTTGAGCACTTAGCTTTGATTCCTTAACTTTTAGGCTAAGTCTCTTAAATGAGGACGAGAAATGATAGGGTTAATTATAAGTTACTATGCTAAACGTAGAGTACTCGTATTCTTTCAAAAACTCATGTGTTCTCGTTGTTTGCTTATTCTCCCTTCACATGTAAATATTTTTTGCTTAATAAATATTGACTTAGCGGTTTAGTTAGGATTGTTGGGTTTCTAGTCTTTTCTAGTAGCTTCCGTGTAATTAAATTGGGAAGACATTAAGGTATCGCCAGCGTCACGGTTTTGAAGTATTGGCACCCTAATAATCAAAAGTTTCACCCAATAATAAGATTTCAAGTGCTCACCTAAATCTAGCAAACAATTTGAAGCCCCACAAGGCCGAAAAATCTATGCAAAATTGAAAGTGAATCAAGCCTTAATCTTCGAAGCTTTAAAGATCCAAAATACGCCTTAGCGTGAGGATATACGTCTTTGGCTAATAAAACCACCGATGAGGCGGATAATAAAAGGCAAGGCAAGACCGAAGTCATAATAAAAGCTTCATGGCGAAGTTGAATAAAAGATGGAGGTAAACCAAATATAATAAGGCCCTTCCGTTAGGGGGCGTATAAAAGTCTTGGTAATAAGTCTCATGTTCAAAACCGTTATAAAACCGTGTCGATCGATTCTTCTTGTCAACTTAATTTTTTGACATCGTTGTGTATTAGGAGGGGTTATTGATTTGATGGTCTTGGTTACACCGTTAGGACTCTATTTTTATACCTAAATCTCTATTATCGCATAAGTCAAACAATGTATCCTCGTGAAACATTCAAGACAAAATAAAATATAAGAGATACAACTTAGGAATAATGGGAGGATAAGTACGTGATTAGGGCATATGAGTAGTGTTAGCATTACTAACTTATAATGACAATGATCTCGTTGCACGCTTGGCTTGGAATTGGGGTGAAAATCGAGGACGATGAAATTATTTCAAACGAAGCATTCACGTGTTCTTATTCTATGAACCTAAACGTCCCATTTTGCGATGAAAATCATACATTATGTCTAAAACGCAAGTAGTAGTAGTAATAGAAGTAGTGTAGCTAGTTTATCATTCAATAAAAGTGAATAAAATGAATTTTAGAGATGCTACGATACTTTATTCTAGCATTGCGTGAGGGCACGACAATGGTTTAGTATGGGGGAGTGATGAGACTGCTTTTATACATAGTCTCATCGTCCAAAACGGGCTTAAAATGCATAAAATATCATTAAAACTGCCAAATATATGCTCGTGTTTATTGCTTGTGTATTTTAGGTACGGATATTGAGGAAATGACAAAAAAATCACAAGAATCATCAAAAACGAACACGGGAAACGAAGCCGCACAATGAACCGGACCCGAATCATGAATTTCCAAAAAGACCTTGAAGTTTGAAGATTGTACAAGTTTGGTCCCTCAAGAAATGAAGACTTGTCAATTTATACCCTTGCAAATCTCATTTATTGCATTTGGGTCCCTAAATTATCAATATGTTACATGAACAGCCCTTGAAGATTGAATAAGTTGCATTTAAAGCCTTTGTTTAAAGTTGTGACAACTCTTGTTCCAAAATTGACAAGCTGCCCAAAGTATTTATAAAGGAAAATGGGGTTTTGCTATTTATTACAAAGTGAACAAAACAAGAAACATGGGGGGGCCAAACTGGCCAGACAACCAAACTCACACACCCACTCATAAGCCTACACGTCACCAATACCCGACCCTACCCTTTTACCCAACCCAAATACCCGTTCAAAACCCATAACCCAAACCCACCACCAGTTTATTAAACTGGTCAAATAGTCAACACTATTTTCCCACTAAACATCATTTTAAAAACTCTTAACCCCCAAAACAAATTAAAACCAACCCTTAATCACCCATAAACCCTAGCTAATCCCAGGGTTAATTAACCTCAAATCAAAGGGTTTTTCACCCTATGTTTCCAGATCAGTGATTGATCCCATCACAACCAAAACCCACTCACATTGTCCCTCTCCCGTGACCCCTATGTGGACCCCCATGTTCCCCTGCTTACCCAAAAATGGCAAAAAGAGAATATCCAGCATGATCAACGAACCAAATTTCAAACTTGGTCCCAAAGGTATTCATTGAACGACTCAGATGAAAAAGAACAGATGGCCATCACATGTTGCTCATTTGACCAAGAATTCAGTCAACAACAAAGGGCTTTTCAGGAATTTCATGCCATTAGGGTTTTAGCATTTTTTAGCATTCTAGATTATTCTTCTAGCTTGTATAAATGGGACGGCTTGTGTCCTATTTTCACTTGTTCCAGATTTTGATTTCACCTTAATGTAATTCCTTTTTTAAGTTATAAAAGTTGGTATATTTGATAAATTGTAATTCCTTTTTGTTTTTTAACAAATTGGTGTTTATTGTGCATGAGATCAATCTGAGTTCCACATATTTCTTGTTATCCAAAGTTTTTCAAATATTAAAGATTTTCAGAAATTGGTTTTATAAGATTGTTTTCTAAAAAAAAGGTTTTCATAAGCTTGAAGCTTGTGACTGGGTGAAGTGAAAGTGAATCCTAGTCCTGAGTTTCAAGGCTTGAAGGTTTCAAAGGTTTCAAAAAGATTTTTGAAGAAAAATCAGTTTTTCCATTTTTTAAGTTTTACTGTATCAAAAGCCATAAGCTACAAGCTTATGGCATTTGATACTTGAATTGTCTGCTTGTTGGTTGTGATTGTGCAGGAACAAAAGGCAAGTAAGGTACTCTTTTTCAGTCCTGTTTTTGAAGATATAAGGGTGTTTTGGACTGCAGTTGTCCTCACCCACTCTCTCTACAACAACAAGCTCCTCCCATAACCCTAGCATAGCTTTTAAGCTATAAGGAGATGGCAATGCAGCCATTGAGGGGCCTGGATGTGGGTCCCTCTAGGTAAATTGGCCTTGAACCCTTGTTTTTAAGTGATTTTGCATGAATTTGTGAGAAGCTCTATATGTGTTTGTTTAGTGGTTTGTTTAAGCTTAGTTGGTAATATTATGCATGATAGATTAGGTTAAAATCAGACTTGTGTAGATTGGGATAGCTTTGCTTTGTTAATTTTCATTTTCAGAAAATTAAGGAGTGTTTGGATTTGAGTCTTAGCTGGGAATTATTGATAGCTTTTGGTTTAAAAATTATCTAGACAAGCTTAGGTTGTATGAGCCACATGTTATCAACAATGGGATCTTAGTTTGGGTAGTGTTTAAGTGAAATTGCATGATAAAAATTGGTAGTATAGCATAAAAACAGTCAATCCATTTTTCTGCCTAATTTTTGTGAAATTTGTGCCTTCAATCTTGTTAATTGTTAGATGGTAGAATAAAGTAGGGTTTGTAATTGATTGTATGCTAGTTGGTAGGGTTGTGTGCAAGATTTAGCCAAGTGAAAGTCGTTTTTGTGCAAAGTAAACCAGCAACTGTTCATCAGATACCATATAAGCTTAATCAGTAACATTTTGGTGCTTGATTGTGATATTTGTGTGTTAAACTTGCTTGTTTTTTTAGCATAATCTGACTCCCTACACTCCACTGAGTGTAGGGGTGCCTTGTTGTCCAAAGAAAAGCTCAACAAAGAGCTTTCCTAAGCTCATAGGTCAACTGACCTATTTTTACAACTAGCAGTGGGAACAAAATTCCCACTGGTAGTGTAAACATTACCACTGCTATACAAGCAGACAAAATCAGGCACATGTCACTTTCAGAAAGTTGTATTTTTTGTCTTTAGTGCACTTAATTAGGAATTAGGTTTTGAAATTTGTTTTATTATTTTTCTAATTTGTTAGCCTCAAAATATTTAGTCAAACAAGAATGTTCGGTCATAGGTTTCTATTGTAATATTTAGTAGAACGTTGTAATAAGTAGTTATTTAGTCGTGGTTCACGGGCTTGGATTTAAACTAATTAAAGTCCAAAAGACAAGCCCGGCCCAATATATAGTCCATTAAAGCCCGCATGTGGGTGGACTATATATACTACCCTCCTAGCATGTTAGGAGGGTGGATGGTCATTTGTAACAACTTCTTTTCTTAATCTAATCTCACCAAGTTAATCATCTCCTCTCTACTTTCTCTCACTACTTTCTCTCTCTAGGAATTCATCTCTTCTTCATCTATTTTCTTTCTCTCTTCATTGCTTAATCATCACAAATATATGGGACAACATTTGGTATCAATCGCCATGGGGTAGATTTGTGATTCATTGTTGTTATTATATTTGATTCGAATGATTTAATCCATAAATCATCTCGGATTTAAATTTTTTTTGTTTTTTGTGCTCTACTTCTTCATCTACATCTTCTACATAGTTGTAGTAGTGATTTGGTATATTTACTTTGGCTAAAAACACAAAATTTTTTGGTTTTTTGATCATTTTTTGGCTTAACATCACGTATTGGTTGAGTTTTGTCCGAGAAAAGGGGGATATATTCCGATTAGTTATTCCGATCTGTGCAATCGGAAAAGGGTTTTAACATTCCGATCAGTATTCCGATTTGACTTTCCGATCAAGGATTATTCAACAACATTCCGACCAGCTCTTTCCGATCAACATTCCGATTGGACTTTGAATATTCCGACTGGACTTCAAAATATTCCGAGTTGCATTCCGATTAGGTTATTCCGATTGGTTATTCCGATTAGATCATTCCGACAAGGATTCCGATTAGTACATTCCGATAACATTCCGATTGGTGCATTCCGATTAGGGGACATTCCGATGATGTGTTTTGCTAAATTTTGTTTGAGTATTTTTTAGACTTAGCCACCATCTAGACTAGTTTCGGAATATCGTTTACACGAAGATCAAAAAAAAAAAAAAAAAGAGAGACCACCAATGCTTGTTTTAGGACATTTCTATGCTAGTTTTAGGACATTTCTATCAAGTAAATTCAAATTTTTCCGTCAAGTAAATTCAAATTTTTTCCATACTAGTTTTAGGACATTTCTACCTCAATTTCAAAATTTGGCGATACAAAATTTTTTGGTCTACCGTTTTTGTCGGACTGGAGAATTTATTGTTGGACTGGAGAAAAATTGCAATTTTCGGAATTTAAACCACAACAACAATCACAACAAATCTACTTAAGATCCATATTCACTTCATCATTTCAGAGAATTTTGGGATGGATTCTACTGCAGAATAGCGTGTGACGAACAACAACATCATGGTCGCGGGTAATAAAGAGAGACCACCAATGCTTGTGGCTGGTCGATATGCTCAATGGCAATCACGCTTTCTTCGCTATCTTGATACAAGACCTAATGGTGATGCCTTGAGACAATGTATTAACCATGGCCCATATGTCTTTTTTGAAATTGATGTTCCTTATACACCAGCCACAGACACATGTCCAGAAGTACCTGCAACAAAGAAAAAGGAAACTTTATCTGACCTTACACCCGAGAAACGTGCTTGGCATGATGCAGAAAAGAAGCGATCTATATGATCCTAAGTGGAATTGGAGATGATATTTATTCCACAGTCGATGCATGTCCTACAGCACAAGAAATGTGGACGGCCATTGAACGCTTGCAACAAGGAGAGTCTCTCAACAAGCAAGATGTCAAAACAAACTTGTTTTGGAACTTTGGTAAGTTTACTGCATTGGATGGAGAATCAATTGAGTCCTATTATTCAAGATTTTACAAAATGATGAATGATATGACAAGAAACAACTTGGAAGTCTCCACCATGCAAGTCAATGTGCAATTTTTACAACAACTCCAACCAGAGTGGACACGTTTTGTCACTTTGGTGAAACAACAGAAGCAGTTAGACAAGGTAAACTATCACACTCTCTTTGATATCTTGAAACAATTTCAGCATGAAGCAAATGAGATTCGAGCTAAACGAGTTGCAAAGACGGCTAATCCACTTGCTTTATTAACTACCACTCAAAATGTCCAAGATCATCGATCTCGTGCTCCTAAGCCATACTCTAGCCCATCATCCTCACCACGATATTCCACATCATCCAAGTCTTCATCATCCACAAGATCACGCGGCAAAGCACCAAGAGCACCTTCACCACCATCTGAGTCATCTTCTGAAGAAGATAGTGATGAAGATCAAGCTCAGACGAATCGTGAGATGAAACAACAAATTGCTTTCATTATGAAGACTTACCAGAAGATCTACAAACCCACCAACAACAATCTTCGAACATCATCTAACATAAAGAACCGATATGTTGCGAGTCCTCCAAGGTATGACACACGTCGACGTGGTGAAAGTCCTTCTAGGTATGATCGACATAATCCAACACATGTTGAGGGTTCTGCAAGGTATGATCGTCAAACTGCCAAGTATGATACTCAGAGGATTGCTGCTACTACTGGGAATAGGGAAACTGTTGGAACTCAAGTGGTTCAACAAAGTGGGATTCAGTGTTATAATTGCCAAGGTTATGGGCATATGGCAAAGGAATGTAGGAAGCCGAAACGGGTTAGGGACTCTAGCTACCATAAGGAAAAGATGCTGCTATGCAAGAAGATGGAAGCAGGGGTCAAACTGTCAGCTGAGGAAGGAGCTATGCTTGATGACACTGATGATGAAGCCTCCGACCAGGAATTAGAAGCACATTACTCGTACATGGCACATGTTGAAGAAGTTCTCAAAGTCACTGAAGATGACAATGGTCCTATCTTTGACACTGAGCCAATCGATAAGGTACACACTACTGATGAATATAATGTGTTTGGTGATATTCCTGAGCATAGTGATCTACCCAATGCCATTAATGACACGTGTATGATGGAAAGGTTGATAGTAATACCACACCCGATTCATCAGACATGTGCAATAATGAGTCTGAGGATGATCAACATGCAAATGAATATGATGAAGAGGAACGTATTGCGCTTGCTAATTTAATTGCTACTTTACAAAAAGATGTCACTGAAAATAAAAAGAGTCAAAAGCAATTAAAGAAGGCAAACGCTACGCTCACTCAAAGTTTTGAAGAATGCAAAGCTGCTCTTATCAAATCTACTGAGATGACTGAAAGCTATAGAGATGAGCTCCTTCAGAAAACCAAAGAGCTTGAGGGGTACAAGGGAAGTGCGTTAAAAAGTCAAAAGGACGATTTTGAAAACAAATATAATACCACTCTTGAGTTATTAGCTAAAGAGAAGCGTCAATATAATGTTTTCTTAATGGATGAACGTCAAAAAACGTACCTTGCCAATACCAAAGTTAATGAACTTGAACAAAAGCTCTCTATGACAACTACTGATTCTGATAAAATTCTAGAGGATAAGAAACAAGAGGTAGATGCGTTAAAACAAGACTTCAAAAGTAGATATGATAAAGAAACCGAAAAAGTTACGAAACTAGAAGCACAAGTCGACTTTTTGAAGAACGTTGTTTATAAAACGCATGATTCTATTCAATCCGTAAGAATGCTAGCACCTCCATCGATGTTTAAGGGTCAAGATAGCTTTGCAAGTCCTGAGTACCTTGCCAAAGCTCAAGCTGCGAACCCGCATCTTTATCTTGATGAGACTGAAAGGACAGATCTTGATTGCATGCCTCTAAGTGCCAATAGTGAAGAGACTGCCCTTTGGGATGCTGATAGTCAACCATCAGTTAATAAGGAGTTTGTGAAACCATATAATTATTCTTATGAGAATAGTCTTTATGGTCTATTCCACAAACAAACTCAGAAATCTCGTGAGGAAGTATTTTTAGAATGCCGGCAAAAGAGAATTCAATAGAAGAAAGCGCTTGCCACTAAGAAAACAAACGTTTCTAAGTTCATCAACTACTTGCCCCTAGATGCTTCTAAAAGCAAGAGTAGGCAGATATTTGGGTTTCTTACTCATTACATAGATAATATTAAGTCCATTGTTGATAATGATTGGAAACAACGACAAAATGACGAGTGGAAGAAACCAATTCCTCAAGACATAACTGTGCTTGTCAAACAAATCTTAATACCGAACGCGGCCACACTAAAAGAAAATGTTCTTAAATTCGAAAGCTTAATTCGGTCTGAAATGTTTGATGATTTACAATATGTTGAGTCTCTTGAGAAAGCAATTGATGATCTTCAAATGGACAAGTCCGTTTTTTCTGATGAATATGATTTACTCTTGCAAGAATGCGTTTCTAAAGATATTATGTGTGCTTATTTTACATCTTGTGCTGATATTGATGAATATTCTGAAGTTGCATGCCAATATCTTGATAAGATCAAAGAATGTGAACGTCTTGAAATTGAGCTTTCGAAACGGAAAGAAAATGTTGACAAAAAGGCTTTTGAGTTACTTCAACACAAAACTGATTTCCTTCAAAAACATTGTCATTCACTTGAACTTGCTTTGCAAAAAGACGTTGGTCGTTTTCCACATGATAATAAATTGCAAGAAAAACTTTCCCAAACATTTCGAGAAATGAATGAACAGAATTTGGAAATTAAAGAGTTGAAAGCTCAATTACAAGACAGGGACAGAGCGATAGCAGAGTTACAGAAACTCATTGCTAAAATGGGTGGGAAAATTGTGGAACCTAGCATTAAGAAAAATGTTGTTAGACAACCCAATGCCTCTAAAGAGAATAGATCCTCTATCTTGGGAAAACCATCTGCTTTATCTAATTCCTCGTTTGCAAAACCTGTGTTTGCCCCCAAGATGGATGGAAAGGAAAGGTTACCACAAGCTCAACCCATAAGGAATCCTATAGCACCAAGCGTTAGGCACAATAATGTCATTAAACCAGGGATGTATAGAATGTCCACTAAGCCCACAAACAAAGATACTCACTCGCCTCAGACTTCTAGAAACACTAATATTCATGTGTCTTCTACTACAGGAATAGTCTCCACTACTAGTGTTAGCCGGCCTCAGCTTAAGAGCACTCAAGAGAATGATAAGGTCTGGAAACACAAGAATCAAGGGAAGATGAAGCAAGTAGAAGAACACCCTAGGAATTTGAATGTTTTTAAGAATAAAAAGTCTGTTATCGCATGTAATGACGATCTGAATGCTGTGAATGATTTGAATGCTATGAATGTGAAATTTGTTTGTGTCAAATGTGGCAAGTGTGCTAATGCTAATCATTCTATGTGTGCTATAAATAAAGTCAAAGGCGTAGATACTAGAACTAAGAAGCAAGTTGCAATGCCTATTAGAGCTAGTAAACCCAAACGCAAAGTGAACCATTCTGGTGCAACCCCCACTAAGAAAAGTAATGCATCAGACTCCACCACTAAGAATCCTAGAAGCAAAATTAAGGAATTATATGAGTCTGCCAGTAAGTCTTGGAAATGGTGGTTTGCTAATCAATGTCCTCCCGGATATAAATGGATGCCTAAAGTTAGGACAGAAAATGTGAAAACGAGTGTTAGTTTGCCTTTAAATGTTGATAAGGACACTAATGATTCTACTATCACAACTACTGTGGTATCCAATTTAGCAAATGCTTCATCGTGTTCTAACTCTTCTGCAGGTGATACAAATAATTCTCTTCATAATGGATTCCGGATGCACGAAGCACATAACGGGGAATCTCAAGCTTCTAATTAACTTCGTGGAGAAGTTCCTAGGTACGGTCCGATTCGGAAATGATCAATTTGCACCGATCCTAGGATATGGAGATTTGGTTCAGGGGAATATCACGATTAAAAGGGTATACTACGTCGAAGGGCTCAATCACAATCTTTTCTCGGTTGGTCAATTCTGTGATGCGGATTTGGAAGTTGCTTTCAGAAAGAAGACATGTTTTGTTCGTGATTATGATGGGAATGACTTACTTACCGGTACACGGGGTACTGATCTTTACACAATTTCACTTCAAGACACAACTTCATCAACTCCAATTTGCTTCATGGCTAAAGCTTCAACGACTCAGGCATGGTTATGGCATCAACGTCTTTCTCATCTCAACTTTGATACCATTAACTTGCTTTCCAAGAAAGATATTGTGAGAGGCCTTCCAAGCTTGAAATTCATCAAAGATCATCTTTGTTCTTCTTGTGAACTTTGTAAAGCTAAACGAAGTAGCTTCAAAACAAAGACAATACCAAGCTCTAAAGGACGGTTAGATCTTCTTCACATGGATCTGTGTGGTCCAATGGGTGTTCAGAGTATCAATGGAAATAAATATATTCTGGTAATTGTCGATGATTACTCAAGGTACACATGGACTCACTTCTTGAGGTCCAAGGATGAAACACCCGACGTTCTCATCAGCTTCCTAAAATTGATACAACATGGTCTTCAAGCTCAAGTTAAAGTGGTTCGTACTGACAGAGGTACAGAATTTTTGAATTCTAATCTGAGAAAGTATTTTGAAGCCGAAGGGATTGAACATGAAACATCTATTGCTCGAACACCCGAACAAAACGGCGTTGTTGAAAGACGAAACCGTACTTTGGTTGAAGCTGCTCGAACATTATTATCCGCTTCAAAACTTCCACTATACTTTTGGGCCGAAGCCGTGTCAACCGCATGCTACACACAAAACCGCTCCTTAATTATCCCAAGACACGAAAAGACACCATATCACATAATTCATGATCGAAAACCTTCACTCAACCACCTTCATGTTTTTGGATGTACGTGTTACATTATACGAGATGGTGAAAATTTGGATAAGATGAAAGAAAAAGGTGATGCATGTATTCTTGTGGGATATGCAACTCAGTCTAAGGGATATAGAGTGTTCAACAAAAGAACAAAATTGATTGTCGAGACAATTCACATCCGATTTGATGAATCTCAAGAGATGGCACTTGAACAAAACAGTTTAAGTCCCGATCTACAATGACAAACGACTTCCGTTCACAACCGCACGGAACTCGAAATTCAAGACCACAGCAAGGAACCGTCAAGTTCAACGCTGGTTCCAGAGAATGTTCCTAGAGCTGATATGACAGTCGACACGACCATTGAAGAGTTGGAAATGTTATATGGACCAATGTATGATGAATATTTCACGGGGGAGAAACAAGTTGCATCGAAGTCTTCCGCTGTCACTCATGATAAGAATGATGATACCTATCATCATCAACACAAGGATACAACTTCATCTACTTCAACACGGGTTGTTGCAGATTTACCTCCTCAGAATATCACATTAACAATAGATCCTACAACATCCACAACTACTGTCATTGCTCCAGAGAACACACATCAAGCAGACGATGCATTATCTGACGAAGACGAATTTATCGACGACAACTAGAAACCGATGGCGATGTTTGTATGTTCGCACTCGCCGTGAGTACTGCTGAACCGAAAAACATCAAAGAAGCCATGGCTGATCATGCTTGGATTGAATCGATGACGGATGAACTTCAACAGTTTGAAAGACTTAAAGTCTGGGAACTGGTTGACAGACCATACGATGTAACACCATTAAATCTTCGATGGATCTGGAAAAACAAGATGGATGAAGAGAACACGATCATCAAGAATAAATCTAGGCTAGTGGCTAAAGGGTATGGACAGAAAGAGGGTATTGATTTTGAAGAATCATTTGCACCAGTAGCTCGAATGGAAGCGGTCAGGATTTTCCTTGCTTATGCTGCACATAAGGGATTCATTGTCTATCAAATGGACGTAAAGACGGCGTTTCTTAACGGTCCTTTGAAGGAAGAAGTCTATGTCACGCAGCCGGAAGGATTCGTCAATCCTCATTATCCTGACAAGGTGTATCGTCTCCACAAAGCACTATATGGACTCAAGCAAGCTCCAAGGGTGTGGTACGACGAGCTCGCAAAATTTCTGCTCTCCAAAGGTTTCTCAAAAGGTTCCATTGATTTAACTTTGTTTACTTATAAATATGGGGATAACATTTTGCTTGTGCAAATTTATGTTGATGACATTATTTTCGGGTCTACAAACCCAAATCTTTCAAAATGGTTTGAAAAAGTAATGCACAGCAGATTTGAAATGTCTATGATGGGCGAACTAAAATTCTTTCTAGGAATTCAAGTTCACCAATCCCCAAGTGGTATCTTTATTAACCAAGCTAAGTATTGTCAAGAGATAATCACAAAGCATGGTATGACATCATGTGACCCCGTTGGGACACCGTTATCAACCACATCCCTAGATGCTGATTTGGAGGGATTACCCATAGATCAAACGAGATATCGTTCCATGATCGGGTCCCTCATGTACTTGACAGCAAGCAGACCTGATATTCATCATGCTACGTGTTATTGTGCACGATATCAAGCACGACCCACTGAAAAGCACCTCAAGGAGGTTAAACGGATCTTTCGGTACCTTAAGAATACCATTCACATGGGACTCTGGTATCCGAGGGAAACCGGTTTCTTTCTAACGGCCTATTCAGATTCTGATCATGCAGGGTGTCTTGATACACGTAAAAGTACTTCTGGTGGTGCACAATTTCTAGGTCAAGACAAGCTTGTGGGATGATCTTCCAAGAAGCAGGATTGCACGTCACTTTCATCAGCCGAAGCGGAGTATGTGTCTCTATCTGCGTGTTGTGCTCAAGTTCTTTGGATGAGAACACAACTCACGGATTATGGTTTCCATTTTGATAAAGTACCTATGTACTGTGACACAAAGTCAGCCATAGCCATCTCCTGCAATCCGGTACAGCATTCCCGCACGAAGCACATTGATGTCAGATACCACTTCATAAAGGAACAAGTTGAAAGAGGTATCGTTGAACTATACTTTGTTGGAACGGATTACCAATTAGCTGACTTGTTTACAAAAGCTCTTTCGAAAGAGAGGTTTGCGTATCTAGTTAGGCAAATTGGTATGAGATGTTTGACTCCAGCAGAACTGGAGGTTCTGGCAAAGAAGCCTGCTTGATTCATTTATCAAACATCTACCTGTAAATATTAATCAAAAAGCAAAATACAAAATTAAAAAATCTTCGATAATCCAAAAATATTCTTCTCGACATGTCTTTCAGTATCGATAATATGGACGTACCTAGAAATGTCGCTCAATAACGACACGGGTGTGTACATAAAGCTCGAATGAAAGTTGTAAATATTTTTCAAAACATGTCATTTCTATCTTTTCAAAAGGAAATTGTCTATTTTGGACAATATTTCCAACAACGGGTAGAGCAATCTATCTTGGGTTGAGCTTGTCACAAAACATTCAACGTTTTGAGCTCAACACAATGGCTTGTAATCACTTTCAGATTGCAACCCGGATCTAAATTCACGGGGGAGTGTACGCTTTTGTACTCTTACCCTTAGCAAAAGAAGTTAAATCTTCTTACACTTGAGTGGATTCGTCAAGACATTCAAAGTCTATGAACTCAAGCTTATGCTTTAGAAAAACCTTTTCGTCAAAAAGAATTGATTTTTCAATTAGCGTTGAACACAATTTTTTCAAGAATTTCTCAATTATACTCAAAATCTTTCAAAAATTGTGTGTTCAACAACTCCTATCCTCAAAAGTTTAATGTGGATCAACTCCTCGTAATGACAATTCCATTGGATCAATTTTTGAGGGGGAGCAATTCAACTTCATGCAAAAGATTAACACATTTTTCTCCCGAAGATTTTCAAGACTATTTTTCAAAATATATTTTAATCAAATTTGGTATCTCTAATATCAAAAGATTTTATATATTAGAGATAGGGGGAGAAAATGTGATTAAAATGTGATCATATATAAGACTCAAGCACTTTAACTCTTACCCACATGTGCGAAACACTTTCGATTATCGATGCACATGTGACGGGGGAGCTTTTCTGAAACGACAAAACTAGCAAGGTGTTAAATGCTTTTCAAACACTTTGTTAGAATTTAAAGTGGTTTTCATGGTTACGATCAAATAACCACAACATCTTTAATTCATGACGTTATTGGTGTCAAAAGGGTGGTTAGGTTTAAGTCCTATGATCCAACCAGAACCGGAGGGATCTTCCCAGGGACAATCCAATTGATTATTAGAAGTCCTTAGGAAAGATGGAGTAGAATGTGAACGTAGCTGAATGCCGACTAAGTACTGATGATAGCACTGGAACAATCACAACAAGGTGCTATTAATGATGTCTTGGTAAGCATTAAAGGGGTTGAAGAATGAAAAAGAAATGTAAGGATAAAGGGTCTAAAGAAAGAAGCCCTCCATACAACTTAGGCAGAAACCGGGTCAACCCATCATGAAGACAAACTCATCATGGACCCAGTGATGTGAAGCACAACCCTTTCCTAGCTACTCAGGCTTCTCTCAAAAGAAGTTTGTTTTATTGTCACGGAGATCAACACGACTTCTATTGACTTTCTCACTCCGAGATAGTTGATATTGAATAGGTGGCATCTGCTCCAGCCTCCGACCACCAGAAGTGCACAAATCGAGTCTAGAGCCAAGAGATCAATCAAATCTCGTTAGGACACACGGATGAAGATCAAGAGAGTCCTACGCTATATCCTTGCGATATTGCTAGAACACTCAGAGTGATACTACTTAGTATTCACAATGATGAGTGGAAATCCTTCCAGTGTTAACATCAAACAGCACTGCGGTAGGTCATATGCAAGATTCTTTATGAATTCAACATATGTAAAACTGAAAAGCAACAGTGGTTTGATTCTGAATTGATTCAAACTTGTTTCAGGTTTCTACGCAATATCTTTATGGTCTTGCCAGAACATTCAGAGTGATATTTATTAATATTCACAATGACGAATGGAAATCCTTCTAGCGTCAACATCAAACAGCGCTACGGTAGGTGACTTGTGAGATTCTTATGAATCAAACTTGTGTCAACTGGAAAGCAACAATGGTAAGATTCTTAATGAATCAAACTTGTTCCAGGAATTTGAATTGACGACTTTAATCAAGCGGATATTTATCCAATTGATTCACTCTTTATGTTCGCAGTCTTGCTTTGAGACGGTCGAGTAAAAAGAACGGCTAGTACAGCCGCGAAACCCTGTCAAGGAGATTCTTAATTGAATCTACCTGATCACAGGTACGATATTTAATATCGTATAACGGTCTTCACCGACCGGAGGTAAAACGCTACCGATTTAGGACGAATGTCAAAGCCATTCAGTCCGTGTCTATGTTTTGTCTCGAGAAGGTGGCGTCACGGTGTACTCAGCAAAGTCAAAGATTCACAACCACATATTCATGCCCAAAGACTTATCCAACAATTGATAGTGTGAGCATGTGGACAAAGACACAAGATCGCAAGATGGCAATGACAAGTCAAGGATGATTTGAAGATCTCAAGACTAAAAGACAAAGTCGAAAGACAACGACAAAGGCTCAAAGATCATAGCATGAAGGAACAAAACTACTGTTACACGTTCAAGACTCATTTATGACGAAATTCATAAATCTCCATTGGAATCCAAATATCAAAGAGGAATGACCTCACATTGGGGGAGATTGTTAGCCTCAAAATATTGAGTCAAACAAGAATGTTCGGTCATAGGTTTCTATTGTAATATTTAGTAGAACGTTGTAATAAGTAGTTATTTAGTCGTGGTTCACGGGCTTGGATTTAAACTAATTAAAGTCCAAAAGACAAGCCCGGCCCAATATATAGTCCATTAAAGCCCGCATGTGGGTGGACTATATATACTACCCTCCTAGCATGTTAGGAGGGTGGATGGTCATTTGTAACAACTTCTTTTCTTAATCTAATCTCACCAAGTTAATCATCTCCTCTCTACTTTCTCTCACTACTTTCTCTCTCTAGGAATTCATCTCTTCTTCATCTATTTTCTTTCTCTCTTCATTGCTTAATCATCACAAATATATGGGACAACATAATTTAATTTGTGATTTTTCAGTTCAATTAGTTTTTAATTTACTGTTCATTTAATATTTTTTTAGATTAAATAGCTATTTTTAATTAACTTTTTACTTTCTGTTTTTGTCTTTTAGTGACAAAAAGATTTATTTTTCAGTTTTAAAATTTTTCTTAGATTTAGAAAAATAATTTAAGATTTTTAGTTTAAAAAGTTTTACTGTTCACTTTTTATTTAATTTTTAGAATTAATTTAGTTTAACTAGGGTTTTTATTATAACTATTTTTGTCTTGTAGTGAAAATTTTTATATTTTTGAAACTTTTTCATTTTTCTACTGTTCTTTAGAGTAATTTAGGATTTTTAAAATTGTCAAATTATTTTTAGCATTATTTAATTCTTTTTATGATTATTTTAGTTTAAAAATAGTTTTTAGTGAATTAAAAATAGAAAAATAGTTTTTAAAATTTAGGAAAAATACTTTTTAGTCTTTAGATAATATAAGTAAGTTATTTGTTCAATAAAATAATATTTTGGACATTTTGTTAATTATATTTAATTTTAGGGCTTTAATTAGCATTTAAAATTGAATATTTAATTAATAAAAGGTTTTAAAATATTTTTATTGGATTTTTATTCTTATTTATATTATTTTAGACTTGTTTTTAACTTTTAATTAATTTTTAGGTTAAAATTTTTAATTTGTAGCTTTTTACGGTTTTACGTGAACGCCTTTTTCGTCCTAGTTTAATCCGTCTACGTAACCGTCATTCTCTTCTCACCCCATTTCTATTTCCTTTTTCTCTCAATAAAATCACAAATCTAATCCAAGTCATTACACACATAACACACTAGCCTCCTCAAGAACGAACTCACTTTAGGGTCATTTACACACGGTTTTCCTAAATCGTCGTTTTTACTTCCCTATTTTTGCTCTTTTCCTAAAGGGTATACAAAAACTCAAATATCAATTATTATTCGTTTCGTACTCGTTTCCTATCTTGTCACATTTTGAAAAATCCGAACATGTCCCATGTTTACCATTCGATGCATTATGTACCTTTATGAATTTCTATAAATTATCATAAATTGTTACTAAATTTTTTTTTACACATTTTACCAAGCGTTTGAATTACCAAAATAACTGTTTCAAGTTAAATACTATATCTATACATACTCTTTGGTAGACCTACAACTAGTGTCCAAAAAGGATGTAAAGCTTATCTTTTAAAGTATTTGATTCTATCATACTTTACTTTCAATCTAATAAAATTATCAATTTAATTATAATTTCTAACAATGATTCTAAATAATTTAGAAATTTAATTTTCTTTAAACGGTAACAATAAACTTGAGTCTTTAACAATAATTCCAAACAGTCATCGAAAAGTTCTTAAGCCGATCAAGATAACTATTCTAAACTGTTCTACTTTTTGGCTTTGAAACCCTGATCAAGATAAAGATTTAGCAGCTGCTTACCTACTATATATATATATATAGTTTGATTTTAAATCACTAAACCTTGTAAAGTTTTATTTTAATCAAAACAATACTTAAGCTAAATTTAAAAGTACAAAATCCTAGACAGGTAATTGTAACAACTTGTATTTTAAGTGTTCATATGTAAATCATATTTCCCCTCTATTTTTCTAATAAGTAAATTGTCATGTTTTACAGTTGCGTGAATTGCGATTCCTTGTTGATTAACAATCTTGATTCATTTTAGTGCACCTTGTCTATTTAAGCAATACTTATGTTCATTCCATCTCTTGATATTTCTCTGTACCGAAAGGTTATTATTCTAATCTAAGTTTGAAAATTTATTCGAAAAAGAGTTAAGAAACTGAAGCATAGTAAATTCTAATTGTTAAGGTACGCCGTGGTGCGGAAATTACCTGGGAAGCAATGAATCAGTTCTACACTTTGTATCTCCATTTGTTTGCATTTTCTTCCGTCTCTAGTGGAACTCTGGGGACCAGAGTTCCTTTATGGGGGCCGACTGTGAGAACTCATATTTTTCTCGGTAAATAAATTATTCTTTTATTCGTACTTCTCGATTTTACAATGTTTTACTTTTTCCTCTTTACTTTTTTCATACGTAAATCCTGAGATCTCGAGAATTTTAATTAAATTATATTTTAATTATTTTTCTGATTATGTATAATATTTTATTCAGAATATTATAAAACTTCTATTTTTATTTTTCTAAATTTATTTACTATAGTAACCCGAACTTTAAAATTAATATTTAGACCGAGTTCTAATACTCTTTCAAATATTCGGACCAATATTAATTAATCGACTTCTATTTATCATCTTTGTATTTATAAAAAAAATTGAATTCTCGATTAACCACAAGGTTAGGACTTTAACGCATAAAAAACGTGCCTTTTGTTATTTATCGGCAAAGTATACGTCCGTCATCAACCGTAAATATTCTCGTTATGACATAAAAATATTTTTCTTGTCATTATTTTAATTGTTCGTTTTACTGACGTTGTTCGTAAATTTATGATGAACTTTTAAGTGTCATTCGTTTATATGACCCGTTAGCGTTTATTAAATAATTAGCCCTTATTTATATATCGAAATATAAATGTTCTCCAAATGTCGAAGTTTTTATTTTATATTGAGCGTTTATTTTTCGTGTTCAACGCTTATTTTTCAAGTCGTGTAACTTTTAAAATATCGGGTTTCGATAATACCCGCTTTATCAATCGAGGAATAAAAGTTATCAAAAAAAAATATATATATATATACAATCACGGAAACGTGTCCTCATGATATAGACTGTGTTATGCCATAAGGACATTTGGTAGTCTCACTTACATGTGTATTTTTACACTAAAATACTAAATTGCAACTAATCTCTTATTTTATTACATAATAAAACTCACTCACTCATTTTTACTTTCTTCTAACGTCTAAACTACAACAACAATTCATACATTGGCGTCAACTTCGTATATAGTTTTTGAGCACTAGATTGAAGGTTGATAATTATAATACTTGCTTTGAGGTTTACATCATCATCAATATTATAATAAACATCTTTTGAAAGAGTCATTAGGGATGTGTGCTATATGTTAAGGAGTTTCAATAAGATTTTTGGATTGAAGTATGTATTGGTGGTTTAAGTGTTGGTGTTAGCAAGACTTTTGTTGATTGATCATTGTCGTTGATGGTATTTCTCTTTTCTATGTAAGATTCATACTTTTTATTAATTTTTTTATTTTTATTTTTTTTTCATCAATTTTGTATTTGTATATGTAGATAATGTTATACCTCTGTAAGTAATTAATGTAATAGTGTATTTGATGGTTTTAGACATTATATACGAATTTTTAACAATAAAATGTAAGCTAATATAAGCCCAACATACACTTGTAATGACTATTGGGTCATTATAGTGTCTGATATTAACAATAGGTTTGAAGTTTAATATTGACATTGAAATGGACTAAAGTCACATGAAATTGTAATCGGCCACTAATGGGCTTAATAGTCGTAATGGGATAATACATGAAATTATTTCAAAAGTCTTATGAAAAGTTTTATAAAACTTATACAATGTCCAAACTTACTAAGTGAACTAATTACATATAAGTATGATTTATTTCTCGTTTCAAGGCTAAGACGCGTCTCGTCATGTTAGGTCCCGCTCGATCATATGTCGACCGTTCGACGTTTCGTTCTCGATCAACGAGTAACTGTTATATCGTGATGTCGTGTATCGACTATTGGACGTTTGTCCCTTGTGCTACGTGTAATACCTATATCAGGTGAGTTCATAGCCCCTTTTTACTACTTATACATTGTTTCTAAACGCAGTGTGAGATTTTACATGGTGGAACACATTCATTTAAAACTGTATGTTATCCAGAACTTCTATGCTATCCAGAACTTGTATGCTTTCCAGAACTTGATGATTTCTAACAGATTTTCATTATTATTATTGCTTTTAGTTATAGCCTTTAAGTTTGCTCTTCTGATCATGAACCGTTAATTTACTTGTGTTACTAAGCGCGAATGTTGTGGGTGGATCCATCAGGATTGACAATCCCCGTCCCATGTTGCGGTTGTTTAACCATGACGCATTTCATTTGTTTATACTTGAATACTCACTAGAGGAACTTACATTAAGTTAAGCTTCGGTTCATGAACTAAATAGCAATAATAATGGTTTCGGACTATGGTTATCGTACGTAACCATTTTCCCTATTTCTTGTTTTACAAATAAATGCTTGTGTTCCACACCTTTACTACTAAACCTATGAATATCACTCAACTTTATGTTAACGATTTTACATGTTTAATCTCAGGTATTATTACTTAGCTTTGCTTGGATGGGAGCCCGCAGGATATTATCGCAGCTTGGAGATTTCTGTGTTACTTTTTAAAGTTTGGTTTTGGTAAAAGCTGTTAGAAGTTTATCCTATATTTTTGGTAACAACATGTTACAAAACCATGTTTAAATAATAGATTTTTCGCTTATAAAACTCTGGGACCTTTGTTTAAAAACTCTGATCATTTTGTGATGTAATGTATAAGTTTTTATTACGTCAACTTTGTGTCAACAATATTTCATTGTTTCTTGTACTATGACGTGGAACCCCCTTGCTGCCTACGTGTTTCCTTGCCTGATTTTGGGGGTCTCACAGAAGTTGGCCCATTTAGCTAAAAAAGGAATGGATTAAACAAACATACATCAGTTTGGTTAGCAGTTTTTTCACTTGTGATGTTGGTTTAATCGACGGTGAGTGAAAGACGATGAAGGAAGAAGATGAAGACGAGTAAGGTGAAAAAGTTAACAAAAATTAATGCTACATTAAAATATTAATGACACGGAAAATTAAAAAAAATATATCATTTGCAATAATTGCCAATACCAACAACTTTCGTCGGTAATAATGATATTTAATTCACCATATTTGTAATATGCAAGAATTTTGTAAAGTACGTTTGTAATTTATGACTTTAAGCCTATTAAAAACCATAAAACTTTAAAATTTACATTTAATCTTACTATCTTATAAAACATAATACATATATGTATCTATCTTATTATTAATTTTTTAAATGATCTAATTTTTTATACAAAGTGTACAATCTTTAATGTATACAACAAATAAGCAAAATACATTACATACACTTTTTAATGCAAATACATATTTTACAATTTTTTTAATACACAATTAATTCTCTTACTAAAACACCTAATTACATAAAAATACAAATACTCATGCAATATGTAAAATTAATTAATGCATAAACAAACTTATTGACTAGTCAACAAATTTAATATTATTTTTAAAAGCACTCGTAATCCATTAAATACACTAATATGTTATTTATTAAACACCCACAACGTAAAAAATACATTTTATTATTTGCAATGTACAAACTGATAAAACACACAAGTTTCATACAATTTATATGGTCATGCATAGTGTTTTAAGAACCAAATTGGACCAACAAGTTTAGTTAGCAAATAAAATCCATCCGAAAATGAGCCAGATAAAACCGGCCAAACCTATACAAATAAGTGAACCAAACCTGATCGGAATTTTTCTTTATATTTTTCTGCGATTAATCACGGGTTCCCTGCGACCTGTCACCGTATCGTGCGAGTACCTATTATTTAACATAATTCATTTACGATTTTAAAACTAAATTTTTATTAATTACTTACTTTTTGCTAAAGTTTTTTATTTTACAAATTTAAAACCTATAATTTGATGTAATAATTTTACGTTAAATTTATCAAAATTCGTCCATTTTTTAAATTTGGAATTTTTGTGATAAAATTTCTCGATTTTATCACTTATCAAAACAAAACTACTTGGTTCAATTTCTTTTGAACAAATATATTCACCTTAAAATTAATTTTTTTGTTTTTATAATAGATTATATTAAAAAAAAAAAAAAGCGGTTGCCTTTTATATTTTAATGAAATATTTGCAACCTGTGTTTATAGGAATTTTATCGGTAAAGTTGTTTCAAAACTATAACAGTAGAGCTCGCCAAGTGTAGGTTGGAACTAGGAGTTCTTGCAGGTTTTCAAAAACCTCATGGATTTTTTTTAATGTATTATCATTTTTTTTTTAAATCAATTGTTTAAAATACATTTTAAATTCACTCTATCTATTAAAATTTGTTACTATTAAAATCTATTGTATTACGATCCCCAAAGTTTTATACATCTGAAAATATTAGTTTTAGTTTCGTTCCTGAGAAAAAAATTGTTTGATAAATTATTATAAACTTTATAAAGTCTGGATCATATTTTATTTTTATAAAAGACATGTACAATATTTCCGGAAATAATGTACAAATCATATTACACAGGTGTTTTCTAGGATGTATAAGAAGTTACCAGTAGTTTCCTGTTTCCAGTAGTTCGCCTCTTAGAAACTCCTTTTTCTCCTTCCCCGCTTTTTCTAGAATATGCTTCTTGAGAGCTATATAAACTCACCATCACCATCTTCAATTATCAATCATCGTTTAATAAAAAACATCCAAAAATCATTAACGTTCAAAAAAACAATAACAGTCATGGATATCGCTACTTTGATGGGCTTAGCCTCACCTTTGTTCCTTCATCAGATCCTCGACGAATCCAACAACAACAAATCAACCAAATCTGAACCAACACAAGCTTACGTTCGCGACGCAAGAGCAATGGCAGCAACACCAGCAGACGTGAAGGAATATCCAAACGCATACGTCTTCATTGTGGACATGCCTGGTTTGAAATCAGGTGATATCAAGGTTCAAGTTGAGGACGACAATGTTTTGGTGATTAGTGGTGAGAGGAAACGTGAAGAGGAAGAAAAGGAAGGTGTCAAGTATGTTCGAATGGAGAGAAGGATTGGTAAGTTTATGAGGAAGTTTTCTTTGCCAGAAAATGCGAATATTGAGAAGATTTCGGCTGTTTGTCAAGACGGAGTGTTGGCTGTTACTGTTGAGAAGCTGCCTCCACCCGAACCTAAGAAGCCAAAATTGATTCAAGTTCAGGTTGCTTGAGGGAATTAGGATCTGTTTGTGGTGGTAAATGTTTTTATGAATAATGAGTGTGATGTAATGAGAGTATGATGAGTAATGTGGTTTGTTTACTTGCTCTGTTTACTCTATTTTGTAATGTTGCTATAATGGAACCTACGTGCCTTTTTGTTGCCTAAAAATGAGTCGTATACTATGTTATTTGTAGTTAAGATACTCGCTCTTTGTAAACCAGAAAAACAAACGGATAAAATGCCAGACACTAGCATACAATTGAATATATGTTTGGTCTTAATTCATATGTTTGGTCTTGATTCATATGCTGCTCAGAAAAAGCGAAGTAATTACTGATTGAATTGTGCAATAACTCCACCCACAATGCGAAAGATTGTTTAACTTTAGTGATCCATGAACAAGGCCCATGTTTCTGGCCATTGATCGAGCTCGTGAGAATCCCTAATATAATCTTTCGACAATCAAATTCAAAGTATCCAAAGGGCAAGGTATAAAAAGTTATTTCTCTAAATTTATCACCTTCGCCAACTCCTTCATTTAACTTTTAGGAAGCAAGAGGTTGTTTGAGGTTGATCAAGAGGCAATATATGCCACTGACGTTTTCAATATTTCTCCTCCTTGGAAAGCATGTGACTTCTGATGTCTCTATGTAGACATGTGGCGAAAATTTGTTCTTTGACTCTAGGGCAATTTATATCTTGTTGCCGATGTTTTGGACACCTATTTGGACGTCATCTTCCTGACCATTTGGTTAGGCCATCAATTGATTTACTGATTTAAAGTTGGTGGATTGATAATATGGGTTGATGGTGACGGATACTGATAACATTGACAAAAACAAGACGGCCATCTTTGATTTGTTAAAATATTTTTAGATTTCAATCAGATGACATTTCTTGAGTTTATGTAAACAGGTAATTAAGTGTCTATTTATCAACAAGGAATTGGCAATTTATCAAATATAGCAAGCAAAATCACCATCAACGCTAGAGTCAAGACAACAACATATTGATGTTGATATGTTGTACTTTTTGCTTTTAAAGAATTTTATTTAACATCACAAAAATTTAGATATTTATGCAAAGATTTTAACTCAAAAGTATGTCTTGCCATTGTGTGACTCTTATCTTCGTTAACAATGGCGCTTTATGTTTTCATGATCGAGATTCTACATGTGTTCTTTACATCTTCGTAAATCGAGTTCATAATATATGGCCTTATCATTAATATGTTATGGAAAGACAAAATTTTAAATAAATTAAATGAGTTAAATGAAACTTTGGAAAATAAGAATAATCTACTTGCACTTTATGCTATCTACATTTTACATCTTAAACGTACAAAACATAAAAAGTAAAATAATAAAATAAATTGGATTTATTTGTAAGTCTTAAACGTGCACGAGATTTATAACTGATTTATCTATAAGATAAAAATATATAAGCCTAAAAGGCTTCTTTCTATTTCTTGTACTCGCACAAAAATCAAAACAAATGATACAAATCAAATTAAAAAACACAAAAAAATCACATAAAATAAGACAACTTTAAAACATAGGTTTTTCTATCTCGTGCCATATGCGCACATAATAAAAAAAACAAAAAGTACGCAGAATTAATAAGGATCAACATTTTGTAGAACCCTGTGTACTTTTCTGCTGCACTTTGTATCAATTAATCATTGGTCGAGAATTTGACGAGTTGTCTTCTTCATGCGGCAGACTACGACTTTAACCCTACAGTGAGATTGATGGCCGGCCTTATAGATTATGATCCACCCGATTGAGCTTTACGATCGGTTGATAATGATGAGGACCCTATTAAAAGTCTAGGTAAGAGATACAGGCAAGAGACTCAAGTAAGTCTCAGGAACTCCCATATGCTAATAGCCCGTTAGAAGGGATGGAAACCTTGTTTCTTTTTTACAAATTTTCTTTACAAAATGCAACTTTTTTTAGTAACCATGTTTTTTATACATTAGCCAATTAATCTATAAGGTTTGAACTTACCGTTACACAAATTTAAACTAGAATTCTGGTATCATACATTAGACGACTAATCCACATTTACACAAAGCTCAACCAAAGACGGCATAGCCAATTCAAGAGTGTATAGCCATCATATTAGAGTGATGACCGTCGGCCCACCCTTAAGTGGTTTCAAATACATTACATAAAATAGGAGATTAGGATCAAGATACTAAACATGGTTCAACATTATCATTTTAATAAGTATCACATGTATTAATCCAAATTACATGTTAATGTAAACACCGATACTTTGGAATTCTAGAATTTTGTATATATTGACTTTCAAGGAGGATTACAATATATAGAGAATACTACAACAACCTACCACCATTTACGGGACAATACATGGAAACTATTCTATCTAGTATAGGAAAATATTCTATATAACAATTTACATGATTCTAGAATAAACATCTCATATAAGCTCTCGTCCACACTCCTCCTCAAGCTGGAGTATGTCGAGCATTCCCAGCTTGTCTAGAGAGCGGTTAAATACTTTACTACAAACTGCCTTCGTTAACATGTCAGCTAACTGGTCCTTTGAGGAGACATACGGTAGTTCAATTGTCTTCCTTAGTGATCTTTGATAAAGTGACGGTCCACCTCTACATGTTTAGTACGATCGCGCTGCACTGGATTTTTTGTAATCTTAACTGCTGCTTGATTATCACAATATAGATTCATAGGAGTCTTTTGTTCTATGCCAAGGTCCCTAAGGACTCGTTTAATCCATATCATCTCACATACCCCATGCACCATACCCCTAAACTCAGCCTCTGCACTTGATCGAGCTACCACTTTCTGTTTTTTACTTCTCCAGGTGACAAGATTCCCATACACAAAGGTGAAGTACCCAGCCGTTGACTTCCCATCACTCTTGTCACCTGCCCAATCAGCGTCTGAATACCCTTCTACTTTCAACTCTTCGGTTTTTCCAAAAAATAGTCCATTACCAGGGGCTGATTTGAGGTATCTAAGAATGCGAAACACAGCCTTCATGTGACTCTCACTCGGCGAGTGCATGAATCGGCTTACCACGCTTACCGCGTAAGCTATATCGGGTCGGGTGTGCGAGAGGTAGATTAATTTTCCTACAAGTTTTTGGTATCTCTCTTTATTAGCAGGTACTTGGTCGGACAACAAGGTCAAACCGTGGTTAACTTCAATGGGAGTATCAATGGGTTGACATTCTAGCATCCCGGTTTCGGCTAATAAATCGAGTACATATTTCCGTTGACACATGGTGATGTCGGTTTTAAATCGAGCCACCTCGATACCGAGGAAATACTTAAGATCTCCCAAATCCTTAAGTTCAAATTATGTGGCTAATAGTTTTTGTAACATCTTAATTTCATCTTCATCATTACCGGTAACCACCATGTCGTCTACATATACAATGAGAGCTGCCACCTTTTTTCCATGGTTTTTCACAAACAGATTGTGATCGGCGTCACTATGTTTATACCCTACCTTCTTCATGAAGTTTGAGAACCTTCCAAACCCAGCCCTCGGTGATTGTTTTAGGCCATACAACGCCTTTTTCAAATTGCACACTTTATCCCCACAACTTATCCCCGGTGGGGGGTCCATGTATACCTCTTATTCCAAGTGTCCATTCAAGAACGCATTTTTCACGTCAAATTGCTTAAGCGGCCAATCTTGTGCAGCTGCTATTGACACCAAAATCCGAATCGTATTGATCTTCACGACAGGGGCAAAGGTGTCTCCATAATCAATCCCATACTTCTGGGTATACCCTTTTGCTACGAGACGCACTTTAAATCTATCGATCTTACTGTTTGCATCTAGTTTCACGGTGAAAATCCAACGACACCCGACTGTTTTTTCCCCGAAGTTATGTTACAATGACCCACGTGCCATTCAACTGAAGTGCAGGCATTTCCTCATCAATTGCCTTCCGCCACCTCGGGTCTTTAGAGCTTCCTCAATCGTCTTTGGAATGGTCACGGATGTCAATTCCTCAACGAGTGTTCTTTATGTTTCTCCCAACTTATGAGTTGATACATAGTGGTTTATAGGGTATTTGGACTTCGAGGAAAGTTCTGGTACGTACTGTTTCTTTGGGACCCCCCCGATTACTTCTTACCGGATATCGTGTTTCTTGGTCGTGTACCTGCGTTTCATTGCTATCCTGCACTATGTTGTCGTCATTAGGCATAAAAGTTTCGGGACCAGAAAACGTACCTTGTGTCGGATCCGGCTCGTGGACTATCGGAGTGGGTTCGTTTGTACTATCCGGAATCACTGGTTGAGTTTCTTGATTTTCTGGATGGGCCGCCGGTGTTTGTGGATGATGGGCTTCATTAGACCTGGTTTCTGGATAGGCCTCATCAGACCCGTTGTCTGAGGATTCATCGTCTAGAAGCTCTCATGTCATCTCACTCATGTTACCCTCAAAAGTACTCAACATCTCCCCCTGAGGGGACACATCGTGATTATTGAAGGGAGTTGTTTCATGAAACTTAACATCTCGCGTAACATGTATTTTTCTTGTTGTAGGATCATAACACCTATATCCTTTTTTAAATCAGCGTACCCAATGAACATACATCGGATTGCACGAGGTTCAAGTTTACCGATATTCTGAAAGACATATGCTGTACACCCAGATATTTTTGGTTCCAAGTTTGGCCCCATAGGTACATCTACCAATTTCTGTAGATATTGAAGTGGAGTTTGAAAATCAATCACTCGTGAGGGAGTTCGATTCATGACATATGCTGATGTACGAACAGCTTCACCCCAAAACTGTCGGGGCACCTTCATGTCGAACAATGATGCACGAACTATTTCCAGGATTTGTCGATTTCGCCTTTCCGCCACGCCATTTTGTTCCGGGGTATTTGCACACGAGGTTTGATGTCTTATGGAATTATTTTTAAAAAACATTTGTATTTCGTTATTTATGTATTCCCCTCCGTTATCCGACTGTAAAACTTTTATATCACATTTATACTGCGTTATTACTAGATTGTAGAATTCTTGGAAGGCCTTACATACCTCACCTTTATGATTAATAAGTGAGATCCACACCATCCAAGTGCACTCATCGATAAATGTTACGAAATATCGTGCCCCGTTAGGTGTGGATATCTTTGCTGGCCCCCAAACATCCGAGTGCACAACCATAAAAGGAATTGAAGACTTGTTAGTACTAGGAGCATACGAGATACGATGGTTCTTGGCCAATTAAAAAATATCACAATTAAATTCAATATCCTTATTCAAAAAAAGTTCAGGTTTAAGTTTCTTAAAGTACCCAAATGACAAGTGTCCTAGCCTCCGATGCCAAAGCCATGGCAGTCCTTTCTTTTCATGTTCTAGAACCATTTCCTGAGCCTTTGCTTGTTCCTCTTCAAGATATTACAAACGTCCTCTCCTAGTACCAGAGCCAAGCATCCTGTCCGTTTCTATGTCTTGAAAATAACATTTTTAGGCCAAAACGACACATAGAAATTTAATTCATCAACTATTTGACTGGCAGATAAAAGGTTGGATGATAATGACGGAACCACCAGAATCTTATCTAGACTTGACGAGTCTGATAGTTTTGTCGAACCCTCGCATGTAACCGGAGCTACACCGCCATTGGCTGTTTTGACGGCGCTTTGTTGTGGTGGGTTTTTAAACAGAAGTTTAGTTTGATCATTTTTCATATGATCGGTGGATCCGATGTCGATAATCCATGTGTTATTTTGAGTTAGGGTTATTGTACATACCGTTAAGGCTTGATGATTCTGTGTGTGCCGCTACCAGAGTTGAGTATCCTGTTTTCACATTCGACGTCGCCGGCTGGCTTGGTTTCCGCCTAGGTTTCTTGGTAAAATCCCATCACCCGGGATATCCAATGATCTCGTAACACCTTTGTTTTGAATGACCTGCTTCACCACAATGAGTACACACGAAAGTATTACCTTTGTTCGATACTTTCCCTTTTCCGTTCTGATTTCGTGATGAAGATGGACGATACTGTCCGGCTCGTTCTTCGCGTCACCATTGTCATACGTTGGTTCTGATCTTTTCGTACGTATGCGTAGCATGCTTCGAGGTCGAGGGGTGGATCTTTCCTCAAGATTTCCCCTCGAGCTTGGTTAAATTCGAAATCAAGGCCAGCAAGAAATATGTGGACCCGGAGGCGTCCCAATATTTTGTGAAGAGAGAGAATATTCTCCACCTTTTCTTCATGCATGGAAAGGCAAGAGTCTATCTCTTGGAAAATTCCCAAGAGTTCGTTGTAGTAGGTGGAGAGAGACCTACCGTTCTGCTTCGTGCTAAAGGACCGCCGATTCAACTCAAAAAGCTGAGTCTCATCTGACCCGTCGTAGAAGGTCCTTGCCACAGCCTCCCAAATCTCTTTGGCGGTCTTCCATCGGATGAATCAGGGAATCAGTGAGGGACTCATGGAATCAATAAGCCAACTTTTAACCTTATTGTTTTCCATGAGCCAGTTTTCGATCTCTTTTTCTCCGGTTTCAGGAAGCGTAGTAGTTCCGGTGAGGAACCCTAGTTTGTTTCGAGCAGAGATACGTATTTCCATCAACTGTGACCATAGTTGATAGTTCGAGTCATCCAGGGTAATCCCTGTAGGGAAAGGGACATCCTGAACAATGATTCGGGTTTCGGTGAAAGGGGTTTCTTTTCCAGCCATTTGGCTTTCAGATTTTTCCGAAGGTTGGTTTATAGGTGCTCTGATACCATGTAAACACCTATTCTTTGGAATTCTGGAATTTTCTATATATTAACCTTCAAGGAGGATTACAATATACAGAGAATACTACAACAACCTACCACCATTTACGGGACAATACATGGAAACTATTCTCTCTAGTATAGGAAAATATTCTATATAACAATTTACATGATTCTAGAATAAACATCCTATATAAGCTCTCGTCCACTGTGACAACCGTGGTTTTGGGTTTGTCACTTGGTCTTACTTTTAGGTTATTTTATATGTGTTTACTTGAATTGTGTGTTTACGTGTTTATTTTGTGTGAACGAGGTTGGTGTGGTTATCGTTTATGGGTATAGAGTACTCATAAGTAAATCGAGGAACGGTTATTTCATGTTCATGAGCTCACAAGTGGTGACTATGAAATGAAAATGGTGATATTGTGGTGTTTACGTATACGTATAAGTATTATAGTAATAGTATTTTTTTTAGGATTTACGGTTTAGCATTTAGAGGTCTCGGGTGAGGTAATTATCCATATGAATATTTTTCGGGATGGTTTTAAGTCATTTAGGACTTAGTTATAAAGTTTATTTCAAAATTTAAGATTTTTTATAAAAGTGTATATTTTACGTCTTTTACGGTAAAACGCGTAAATTTGACTAGTTTTACGGTTTTGAGGTTTTGGAAGCTTTAGGAGCTGAAATAAATTAAGACAAATTAAGGTAATATTAGTAATATATTATTAAACAATAAAAAGAAAAAAAAAACGAAAATTAAGGGGTAGGGTCGGTTTGGTAGACGCAAGAAAATAAAGGGAAAAAGGAAAAAAAGGAAAAAAAAAAGAAAGTGGGCTTTGGGTTGGACTAGGATTCACCCATACCCTATATAATGTATACACTAAAACAAATTCATTATTTTTTTCCTGGAGATGAAGGAAATTCGTGAGTCTTATAAAAAATTAGGGTTCTTCATAAAATTTGGGGGTTTTCATAAATCCAAGGTAAATCTTCAAATCCCTTTTTAATTAAATTGTTTTTATGTTTTCTTTAATAATCTTATGATGGATTTAGGTTAGGGTTTAATATAAAAACAGTAAATTAATGTTGTATTAATCATAACTAGCATAATACCCGCGCAATGCAGCGGCGAGTACCCGATAACTACTTTTTAGCGAACAATTATTACAAATTTACTAAGGTTCAAATTAATGTTAAAGTAGTAAAAAAATTAAATTAAATTAAATAAACTCATAAAAAACGAAAAAACTAAAATTTAATAAAATTATATCAAAATGGATGTTGAATTAAAGAGCACGAGATTTTAGAAAATATGGTGAAATTAGATTATAGAAAAAATAAATATATCAAAAGATATTTCAATTTAAAGATAAAAGGTTTTTGAATTGTTTGTTACTAAAGTTGTTACAAAAGTTTGTTATAAAAACATATGGATGGATGAGATCAATTTAACAAAATATGATCTAAAGGTTTAAATTTTAACCTTTATATTTTAATTTTTGGTTTGGAGTTAGGTTTGGAATTTTAGGTTCGGAATTAAGATCGGAGTTAAGATCGGAGTTAGCCTCTTTATATAATAGTATAGATATGATGATTACATAAATTAGGGCTTGTAATTAGAGGGATTATGGTTAATTAATAAGGTTGATTTTGTTAAACCCGTTTTTAAAAACTGGGCAGATTTTTGAGTCAATTGTTTTGATCATATTGGGAGTTCTATAAACTATTATTTTACGATCCAAGTACCCCTGGAAAGGTATTTGAAGTGGCTTTCCAATGCAAGAACCGAGAAATAAATTGGAGGTCGGGAAGTGGGTCAAAACAGGTTACAACAGTCGGAGGTCAAAACAGTTTTGAATTCAGCCTGTTTTCTTTTTTAAGTTTTGGGTTGTTTGGGGTACTTAGGATTGCATTGGGATCTTCTCACGAACATGAGAGATGGTTTATATATTGTACTAAGTATCTGCACTTTGGCTAAGGTTGTGGTTTAGGGTAAGACCCCTTAATGGTAACAAAATTTTAGTACGTTTAAAATCAGGAAATCTGGAATGACAAAAGTAGATATATGTATATCGGGGCCTTAACAGTAGCTTTAAGGTTAGGTAAAGTGGGAGGTGTTAGCCAACATACGTAAGGGTATGAATATTTCTTTTACAGAAACTATGGGTATGTTTAAGTGGACGTTTGACTTAAAGTTTTGAGACCTAAAAACTAGGACTGTTTTGGGTAAAATATGAACGGGATAGTTATTAAACTTAACCAAGTTAAGGACTTGGTAAGGAAGGGTAATGGGGTGATTAGAGCTTGTCAATGAGGTAAATATGTGGGAATAGGCTAGATGTCCATCATAGGTTAATGAGCCATCTTAGTGATTGGTTCGTGTATTAATTGCGTGTTTTTGGTTTGTTAGCTTGTTACTAGTGCAAGGACTTGTGAAGAAGCTATCAGGTGAGTTTCATAGTCCCATGTTTACTATTGTTTTTGACTTCCAAATGGGATGGAAGAGACACTGTGTTGAATTATTTTCTAAATTAATGTTGTGAATGTTTTAAGGTTTGAGATGGACTTGTGTGTACATTTATGTGATTAACTGCTATGTGATTCTTGTTTGTGTGTGATCTGGATTGGAAAGGTACATATGTGTATGGACGCCTATGGGACCTATGTTAATGATAAGGCGTGATGCCTTGGAAATTGTGATTGTTGGTAAGGCGTGATGCCTTGGAAATTGTGATTGTTGGTAAGGCGTGATGCCTTGGAAATTGTGATTGTTGGTAAGGCGTGATGCCTTGGAAATTGTGATTGTTGGTAAGGCGTGATGCCTTGGAATTGTAATGATTGATTGAACTTGAATGCTAGTTGTTAGTACATGATTGTAGCGCATTGTCCATATGTTTATTGGTTTATGGTATTCACAGCTTATGACTTGTCTTGTGTTGGAGTCTAAACCTATGACTCTCACCAACTTTATGTTGACGTGTTTTAGTGTCTCTTTCAGGTGATACTATGGTTAAGCATGAGAACATAAGTGGCTAGGATTGGAGAAGCTTAGGAATGCATATAGAAGGAGAATCCCCGTTTCCTTCTTAGTTTTATTTGTTCATTTAATAAGTGGTATTGTGGCACACATATGTTTGTTTTGATTATGTTACTTGTTTGTCTTGGGTAAGAGGTAGGACTGTTACCTACTTACCTAGACTCCTGCATTTGATGAGATATTGTCATGACTTTTGTGTCACCATTTTATGACATTTCGTATTTCATATAGTTATCTCTATAGACACGCCATGTTGTGATGATATCCATACGTCGCGCCCCATGTTCCGCCATGGTGGTGTGTGACAGAATGGTATCAGAGACAATGGTTATAGAGAATTAGGTTGCCTAGTCGTGTAGCCTAGTCTATAGCTTAAGGGTCCCTGCATATAGGCGTCATAGGAGTATGTGTGCATTTTATAGTAGTTGATGTGTTTGAATATTATTTTCGCAGTATTTGTTAGGTTATGAACTAATATGGTTCATACTTAACTACATGTTATTTTCTTTACGAGTTTTGATTAGTGCGGGTGGAACCATGGTCGTATACGCTAGTCATTGTTGGATTTCGCTTAATTATGTTTTCATGTTCTTTATACATTTTGAATTTTGTCTACGCTGGTTCAGCTGGACTACGAGTTTATGTGTTTCGTGCATTGACTATGTTATTTTAATACATGGGGTTTTGGATCTTATCTTGTGTGGTTATGTGCTTGTGAGGTGTCGGATTATGTGTTATGTGTAGTATTAATTTCTTATAAGTGTCATCATAGGAGGGAGTACATAGGTGAAAGGGAACATGTATAATTATGGAGGCCTACATAATTATATATGTGCCACAACACCACTGGACTTTCAAGTATGATTGCATGAAAGAGAGTTAATACATGCTTGTATAGTATATGTTGGATGGATTTGAGTGTATGTACGCTTATGCCTATGTATGTAAAATTATTTTCTACTTACCGGTTGTATTTTTGGGATGGTTGCTAGCTCGTTTCTCTTTGAGATGTTCAACTTCTGTAGTAGCGCATTTCTCGGGTCCTCATTTCACGTGTTTGTTTGTACGGTACTTTTGGCGTGAAGGATTTTGAGATGGTGGAGATTTCTTTTTGGGGTAACGATGTCTTTTGTTTCGAGTTATACATGGTAAAAAAAATGAACTTGCAAATTGAAAAAAATGTTGTTGGTAGTCGATGAAATAAGGAAGTGTTCAAATAAGGTGGAATATAAATTCTTTAACATATAAGTATGACTCGGTTATTTTAAAATATTTTGGTTTTGATCACCTAAAGTTATTATTCTTAAGTTAAAAATTTTGTTCTTATTTAGTGAAATATGTTAAAATCATGTAATTAATAGAGTTTTAATTTTCTGGAATTAAAATAAATTAGGTTCTAGTTTTGGTAATTAATGGGGGGGTTTAGGGTTTAAAAATCGTTTTTTTGGTATAAATCGGAGTAGGCAGAAACAGTCGCTAAACTGTCAAAATATGTCGCTAACTGTCAGAAACTGTCGCTAATGCCTAGGCAGATTTTGAGAAAAATCGTTTTGGTCATAACTTATTCGTTTTTAAAGGTTTTTGGGTGATTCAAAAGCCTAAAATTATGTACTCGGAACATACTTTTCAAATATTCAGAAAGTTTCGTAATTGGAAGTCAGTAGCTTGGTCGAATTAATTGTACAAGTGTTGAGTTCAAGGTTAATTTTCGGACAACATGGTTTAAACTCGTGTTTTGGGTATTTTGCGGTAATGAACACTTGAAGGGTTAACATAGAGATGAGTTGGGAAGGAATTTGAGAGTTCTTTAGACCTTATTATACATGGTTATATTTTGATGAGTTTTGATTTATGGTATTTATGAGTAAGACTGAAATCGGGGTGACAGTTTTAAACCCGTTGAGTTATGTGACGGCTCCTAACTTGGTTTCAAGACAGTTCTTGTTTGATGAGTTGCGAGATTTAGTTAGGTTGGTTACATAAATTTATGGTTTTAATAAGTTTCCTCACAGACGCTTAAGGCTCATGTGTTGTTGGTTGAAATTATTTTAGTTTAAACTGGGTTCACGTTTGAACGTAAGGTTTTATCAGGGATATGTATCCTTGTTTTTTTGCTGAGAATAAGTTTGAGTTTGGGAGTGAATCTCGGGACGAGATTTCTATTAGGAGGGAGTGATGTGACAACCGTGGTTTTGGGTTTGTCACTTGGTCTTACTTTTAGGTTATTTTATGTGTGTTTACTTGAATTGTGTGTTTACGTGTTTATTTTGTGTGAACGAGGTTGGTGTGGTTATCGTTTATGAGTATAGAGTACTCATAAGTAAATCGAGGAACGGTTATTTCATGTTCATGAGCTCACAAGTGGTGACTATGAAATGAAAATGGTGATATTGTGGTGTTTACGTATACGTATAAGTATTATAGTAATAGTATTTTTTTTAGGATTTACGGTTTAGCATTTAGAGGTCTCGGGTGAGGTAATTATCCATATGAATATTTTTCGGGATGGTTTTAAGTCATTTATGACTTAGTTATAAAGTTTATTTCAAAATTTAAGATTTTTTATAAAAGTGTATATTTTACGTCTTTTACGGTAAAACGCGTAAATTTGACTAGTTTTACGGTTTTGAGGTTTTGGAAGCTTTAGGAGCTGAAATAAATTAAGACAAATTAAGGTAATATTAGTAATATATTATTAAACAATAAAAAGAAAAAAAAACGAAAATTAAGGGGTAGGGTCGGTTTGGTAGACGCAAGAAAATAAAGGGAAAAAGGAAAAAAAGGAAAAAAAAAAGAAAGTGGGCTTTGGGTTGGACTAGGATTCACCCATACCCTATATAATGTATACACTAAAACAAATTCATTATTTTTTTCCTGGAGATGAAGAAATTCGTGAGTCTTATAAAAAATTAGGGTTCTTCATAAAATTTGGGGGTTTTCATAAATCCAAGGTAAATCTTCAAATCCCTTTTTAATTAAATTGTTTTTATGTTTTCTTTAATAATCTTATGATGGATTTAGGTTAGGGTTTAATATAAAAACAGTAAATTAATGTTGTATTAATCATAATATGATGATTACATAAATTAGGGCTTGTAATTAGAGGGATTAGGGTTAATTAATGAGGTTGATTTTGTTAAACCCGTTTTTAAAAACTGGGCAGATTTTTGAGTCAATTGTTTTGATCATATTGGGAGTTCTATAAACTCTTATTTTACGATCCAAGTACCCCTGGAAAGGTATTTGAAGTGGCTTTCCAATGCAAGAAAAGAGAACTAAATTGGAGGTCGGGAAGTGGGTCAAAACAGGTTACAACAGTCGGAGGTCAAAACAGTTTTGAATTCAGCCTGTTTTCTTTTTTAAGTTTTGGGTTGTTTGGGGTACTTAGGATTACATTGGGATCTTCTCACGAACATGAGAGATGGTTTATATATTGTAGTAAGTATCTGCAGTTGGGCTAAGGTTTTGGTTTAGGGTAAGACCCCTTAATGGTAACAAACTTTTAGTACGTTTAAAATTAGGAAATCTGGAATGACAAAAGTAGATATATGTATATCGGGGCCTTAACAGTAGCTTTAAGGTTAGGTCAAGTGGGAGGTGTTAGCCAACATACGTAAGTGTATGAATATTCATTTTACAGAAACCATGGGTAAGTTTAAGGGGACGTTTGACTTAAAGTTTTGAGACCTAAAAATTGGGACTGTTTTGGGTAAAATATGAACGGGATAGTTATTAAACTTAACCAAGTTAAGGACTTGTTAAGGAAGGGTAATGGGGTGATTAGAGCTTGTCAATGAGGTAAATATTTGGGAATAGGCTAGATGTCCATCATAGGTTAATGAGTCATCTTAGTGATTGGTTCGTGTATTAATTGCGTGTTTTTGGTTTGTTAGCTTGTTGCTAGTGCAAGGACTTGTGAAGAAGCTATTAGGTGAGTTTCATAGTCCCATGTTTACTATTGTTTTTTACTTCCATATGGGATGGAAGAGACACTGTGTTGAATTATATTCTAAATTAATGCTGTGAATGTTTTAAGGTTTGAGATGGACTTGTGTGTACATTTATATGATTAACTGCTATGTGATTCTTGTTTGTGTGTGATCTGGATTGGAAAGGTACATAGGTGTATGGGCGCCTATGGGACCTATGGTTAATGATAAGGCGTGATGCCTTGGAAATTGTGATTGTTGGTAAGGCGTGATGCCTTGGAAATTGTGATTGTTGGTAAGGCGTGATGCCTTGGAAATTGTGATTGTTGGTAAGGCGTGTTGCCTTGGAAATTGTGATTGTTGGTAAGGCGTGATGCCTTGGAAATTGTGATTTTTGGTAAGGCGTGATGCCTTGGAATTGTAATGATTGGTTGAACTTGAATGCTAGTTGTTAGTACATGATTGTAGCGCATTGTCCATATGTTTATTGGTTTATGGTATTCACAGCTTATGACTTGTCTTGTGTTGGAGTCTAAACCTATGACTCTCACCAACTTTATGTTGACGTGTTTTAGTGTTTCTTTCAGGTGATACTTTGGTTAAGCATGAGAACATAAGTGGCTAGGATTGGAGAAGCTTAGGAATGCATATAGAAGGAGAATCCCCGTTTCCTTCTTAGTTTTATTTGTTCATTTAATAAGTGGTACTGTGGCACACATATGTTTGTTTTGATTATGTTACTTGTTTGTCTTGGGTAAGAGGTAGGACTGTTACCTACTTACCTAGACTCCTGCATTTGATGAGATATTGTCATGACTTTTGTGTCACCATTTTATGACATTTCTTATTTCATATTGTTATCTCTATAGACACGCCATGTTGTGATGATATCCATACGTCGCGCCCCTTGTTCCGCCATGGTGGGGTGTGACATCCACAGTTAATACCACCTTTTGCCACATTAAATAGTACTAATTCGAATCTTCAGATATCATGTGTGTGGGTGAATATTCACCAAAAAGAGCAAACAAAAGAAGATAAAGAAAATAGGAAAAATTAAAAAAGAAGCCTTGAAGATATCATAAAGAATTAAGTTACATTATGTATGTGCAACTTGCTATTACTATATTGCCAAACCCCAGTGGCGAGTGGTATCAGGATATCAAGTCCATTATCAATGTTATCATCAAACTTAACGGTTTGTTTATTCTATATAACACACTTTTCTTGATTAAAAAAAGTTGCAATAAGTTTGAAGATAACATTTGATCATAACATGGATCTAAACTAAATTTGTCAAACTCAATGAAGTGAATCATAAGAATCTTGATTTTTGGTAGACAATTTCCTAAGGAACTCATAGGTGGTGATCTATAGTTGTAGAAAATGACAATGAGACCCATCTTGTCCCCAATCCTCAATAACAAGCACTCAATCCACCCATATACCATTACAATCTTCACCATCTATAACTTGAAGCCTCATTTTGATAGTATCTAATGGCATTGTAACCAATTCTGAAACACCACTAGTCATTACGGCACTGGCTGCTTAAACAGCCACCACGGCCTTAGAATCCGGCCTAAAACCAATCCCACTATCATTACCATTTTCGTCTTTTTTCAGTTTAGAACCAATCCCGTCCCAAATGGCGTGATGCGCCATGGAATAAGACGCCCACCAAACCGTGTTCGAATGGACATATGTTAATATTGAGATCCCAAACCCTCTATACAACCCTCGAATCCCATCTGTATGTATAGTGCAAGGCACATTTCTTAGGTATGTTTGTCTGGTTGGTTGATGTAATCAAGATCAAAAACACTAAGAATGCACACAAACCTCCTAAAGTGCAATATAATGAAGATTCAATAGAAATCAACTAGTCCTCAAACGAGTGCTTGTAATGAAAATCAAAGACTGTCCCAACTAGGTTGATCCAGTCACCTCACTACAAGAACACTTAAACACTCAATATGATCAATACAGATTGATCAGAACAAGAAAAGTTATCAAGATGAATAACTTGATAACAAACAATATAAGAATCAAAGAACTATGTGTATGTGTGTGTGAAATAACATAAACGGCTGAGGGAAATATATGAAACCCTAAGCATAAGCTCAGGTTATATATTAAGCTTATGTTTAGGTTAAGCCTTTCATCTTTCAATAGTTGCAATAGTAGCCCTTCCTTCCTGAGTTTCTTCTCTTGTCACTTTTAGTCCCTTACATTTGGTTTGACTCTTATTAGCCCTTGTATTCTCAACACCCTCCTTCAAATCTATCCTTTCTTGATTCCAAAGCAACCAGACAGTTTACCTGCAAACATATTAAACAAACCCAACTTTCCACATAAAAACTTATGTTGAACAAATTCCAAGCATTTTTTGAAGAAATTAGTATCTTACATATTAGAATGAACCTTAACAGGTTTAATAACACCAGTAGAAACTTTTTCTATAACAAAATAAACATCAATCTCAAAATGTTTTGATCTCTCATGAAACACAGGATTAGCTGCCAATTGTATAGCTGATGAGTTATCACAAGATATCTCAACAGGATACATACAAGGTAACTTAATATTGTGCTACAAATTAGCTAACCATATGAATTCACAATTAACACAAGCCATGCTTCTATACTCAGCCTCAGTATAGCTTTTAGAAACAGTGGATTGTTTCTTACTCTTCCAAGACACCAAAGTTTTTCCCTCGAAAAACACAAAAACCAGTCACTGACTATCTAGTTTTAGGACACTTAGCCTAATCAGCATCAGAATAAACAGCAAGTCTAAGATCAGAATAATCCTTAAGATACCTTAAAACTCTAAGAGCATCTTTCATATGAGACTGCAAAGGACTATGCATGTGTTGACTTAAACAATGCATAACATAGCTAATATCAGGTCTGGTATTAGTCAAATATATCAATTTTCCAACAAGTTTTAGATAACTAGTAAAATTAACCAAATACTTATCATCATCAGATTCAATGTGACTCAACACAGAATTTTCAAGCAAAGGAATATCAACAGGTTTAGCAGCTAAGAGACCATATTCATGAATAAGTTCCATACTATATTTTCTCTAAGTCATACATAAACCTTTTTCATTCCTCAAAATTTCAATACTCAAAAAATACTTGAGCTCACCCAAATCTTTGATAAGAAATTTAGTTTTCAAAAGATATACCCATACAGCTTTAGGAAAGTAATCATTAATCATCAAGAAGTACCTAAAACCCTCTCTGCTGTGAACCCTGTAAGGACCCCATAAGTCAAGATGAACAAGTTCACCTAAAAAATTTGACTTATGATCAAACAAGAGAAAGGGCTCCCTACTCAGTTTTCCCTTTTGACGGGCCTCACAGACAGGCACAAATGTGTTCTCAAACATATTTAAATCTTGTTAAGCACAAATAACACTTGGTCAGCAGGATGACCAAGTATATTATGCCAAACCATTTTAGAAGCATGAAAAGCTAAACACATATTAGACATACCTATATTGTTATTTTTATTTATATCAAACACATATAGGCCACTAGATTCACTACCAGTCCCCAAGACAATCTCCTTTTTCAGATCCTGAATAAAACATTTATTTTCATCAAAACAAACAAACAATTTACTATCCTTAATAAGCTTGTTAACAGACAAAAGACTTAAAAAATAACCAGGAACAACCAAGACATCATATAACATCACATTATTAGTCAACTTTAAATTTCCAATATGACTAATAGTAGCTAAAGTTCTATTATGATGACCAACAGTAATCTTAAGATCAGAAATATCAACCACATTAACCATTCCAATAGTAGAAACAGTCAAGTGTTGATTAGCACCAGAATCAATAATCCAACCCATAGTAATAGTTTAAATACTCAGACTAGAATTAGCAAAAAAAATTTAGAAAAATTGACACTGAACCACATATCACCGTTTAGAAATGAAGTTCTACCTGCCAAATTGGCATGAATGCTTCCAGTAGGCTTATCATTGATCATCTTAAGCAATTTTTGCATCTGCTTAGGAGTAAAACCAGAAGAAATACTAAAAGAAGACTACATACCATTAGATTTAACATCCACATTAGCACTATAAGTCTGCCTATTAGTACCACTATTCATTTTAAAACTAGAAGGAAACCCCATAATTTCATAACATTTATCGACAGTATGACCTATTTTCCCACAACTTTTACAATTTAGAATAAGATTAGGCCCTCTATTAATAAAATTTACCATTATCATGAGACCCTTTGGAAAAATTATTCCTAGAGTTGTAAGGTTTCTTAGTATTATTATTAAATCTAGACTTAACAACGAAAGAAGAAGCATTCATTTTAGAATCAACACCGCCAGAATGCTCAGGAATCCTTCTATGGGATTCCTCTCTAGACACTGTAGGGAGAGGATCCCTAGTCAAAAGAGCACTCCTAACAGGCTAGTAACAATCATCCAAACCCATTAGAAATTGCATTAGCTTCATAAGTTGCTGATGCAACACCAATTCGGTACTAGCAGCACAAGTACAAGGAACATCACATGAACATTTAGGTAATTTAGTCAAAGCATCAAATTCTCTTCTCAAAGAGTTTAATCTATGATAATAATCAGCAACAGAAGTACCACCTTGTTTAACATTATTAATCTTTTAAAGTAGATTAAAAAATAACAGACCCATCCATCTTATCATAAGTACTATTAAGTTCACTCCAAACAGTAGAAGCATTATCAGAATACACAAGACCCATATAAACATCTTAAGATACAGAGTTCATAATCCAAGTAAGAACAATAGCATTACATCTATCCCATTGAGCAGACAACACATCACTAGTTACATAAGACTCTTTCAGACAAGAACCATCAACAAAATAAAACTTATTCCTAGCTTGTAAAGCAAGTTTCATAGCACTAGACCAAATTCTCTAATTTTCAGTATCAATTAGCTTAAAAGGAAAAAGAATAGTAGTGGTATTATTATTAGTTTGCACATAAAGGATGACCACCATCCAAACCATTGATAGAGATAAGAGGATTACTACCACCAACAGACATGATAACAAACAATCAAGAACAAAGAAATACACAAATAGACAACAAACAAGAACTAGACAAACAAAAAACGCAAAGCAAAGAATAAGAACAAAAAACCAAATAAGCAATAAGAGATTACAAAACCCTGGCTTATCACCTATCAGTAGGAAGAGCATGTATTCACACTTCTCAAAGGTAAGAGGATCAAGATGTTACCCACTGAGTTTGCAGTGAAATCACCAAAAAAAAACAATCAAGAAATAAGTATCAACTTACAAAGCTGCAAAACTATACAAGAATAGCGGAACAGGTCACCCGTGATCTTGATTCAAGTTAAGAAACACAAGAAACCAACCAAATGAGCCCAAAATCACTTAGAACAAAAAAAAAACAAAAATCGAAATTATGGTTTCAAAATCCCTAATTCCAAAATCATCGGATCTTGCGATAATCAACAATTCCTAACACAGCCGTTAAGAATCACCAATCCAATCACCTCAAAACCACAAGAAAATAAAAAAAACCCCAAATCTTGATCTCAAACCCTAGATCAAGAATCACGATCAAGAACCACTATTTAGAGAACATGTCTCTAATACCGGGTAATCACGATTAAAACACCAAGAGTGCACACAATCAGCCTCTCCAAGTGCAATACAATGAAGATTCAATACAAAATAACTAGTCCTCAAACGAGTGCTAGTAATACAAATCAAAGATTGTCACAACTAGGTTGATCTAGTAACCTCACTACAAGAATACTCAAACACTCAATATGATCAATACAGATTGATCAGAACAAGACAAGTTTATCAAGATGAATAACTTGTTAACAAACAAAATAAGAATCAAAGAACTATGTGCATGTGTGTGTGAAATAACAAAACCGACTGAGGGAAAGATATGAAACCTTAAGCATAAGCTCAGGTTATATACTGAGCTTATGTTTACGTTAAGCCCTTCATCTTTCGATAGTTGCAATAGTATCCCCTCCTTCTTGAGTTTCTTTTCTTGTCACTTTTAGTCCCTTACATTTGGTTTGACTCTTTTTAGCCCTTGTATTATCAACAGTTGAATATGCAATTTCTAATTTTAGTACTTGACTGTTGATACTATATGGAAAAATAATGTAAAATACGTTGGTACAGCTTTAAGAAAACATAAAATTTCAAAGTTTGCAGTTAACTCGATATAATTGATTTAAGATTCTACTACTAAAGTTTTATTAACTACTCATTTTAAGTTTTTAATTTTACAAACTTAAAACTTACATTTTGATGTGCTTTTATTTCTTCGCTAAAAATAGTTATTGTATCTATTAAATATATTCAAATTTTTAATCCGGATTTTTGATTGGCCGATAAAATTTGCTCAATTTTGTCAGTTGTCGACACAAAACAACTGAGAAGATTATTACCCAAATAACTCTTAAAATGATTTAACTTTTATTCTATGAAAGATTATATTAAAAAAACGATTGCTTTTATAGTTTAAAGAAATATTTGCAACATGTGTTCATTTGAGTTTTATCGATTAAGTGTTTTAAGAAAACACAACAATATAGCTTGCTAAAGGTTGGGTCGGAACTGAGGACCTTGCTGGCTCTCGAGAACCTTTGGACTTTTTTCTATTTGCGTAAATTTTTCTAAAAGAACATTGATTTTTCTAAATGTATTTAAATTCACTTGGTCTATTAAAATGTATTTCTAAATATATATTTTTACGGGATAACAATTTTAAATTTAACAAATTAATTTAAAATGTATTTAAAATTTGTGATAATACATTCAAATGTGAATGATATGATAAACTTGGTATTAATTTTCTACCTATTTCTAGATAGGGAAAAGTATATATCATATTTTTAGCATATACCTAATCAACCAATCACAAATTTTCATCTTTTTCATCTAACAAAAAAAATCTATTTTTAAAAACTAAATATCTCACAAATCATTAATTGTTACGCAAAATCAAACATACCATCATGACGAGAATTAAATTATCTTTCTATCATATGGCACATGTATATACTTTTGACGAATTTTTTTTTTCTGAGAAATCATATATGATTCATATCACGTATCATATATTTAAAAAATCATATATGATCCATGATAGGATCATAACTTGAAGATTTATCATTAACGAGATATTTGATTTTTAAGAAAAAAGTGATAAGTTGGTTTGAATAAATTTGATTAGTGGATATGATATATACTAAAAGCATGGTTTATATTAATCACAACTCTTTTAAGATATAGACAACTACTTATGAAAATTAAAAATCGTGAATTATCATTATTGAACATGAAGAACATTACGCCCTCGTTCTAAATTTAAAATCCATGTTTTTTTATATATTATAATTTAATTTTCACTATTAAAAATAGGTGAGGAATTTTGATCAAATTTATTATATTACATTTTCTAAAAATTATTATTATAAATTTTACAGAATTCTTTATTTAATTAGTTGCGGGTAAAACTGTTATTATACTAAAAAGTAAGAGAAAAAATTATTAATAAATGTTTTTTTCGTAAAATATGTGTTTATATTGGAGAATAATAATTTTAAAAAACCTAGAAACATATTTGATTTTAAGTTGTTCCTGAAAGACACAGCTTACTCTATTTTTGTGAAGAAAACTTTATTAATAGAATTTTATAAACTTCAAAAAGTCTCGATCTTATTTTTCTTCTTTTCCTAATGACGAATGACGAATATTCTTTTCCTTATGTTTAAGAAGGTACTAGTAGTTTTTTTTTTTGAACTAATACTAGTAGTTTCCTATTTCCAGTCGTTTCCAGAACTCCATTTTCTCCCTTCCCGCTTTTTCTAGAATATGTTTCTTGAGAGCTTATATAAACTCAACCATCACCATCTTCTATCAATCATCGTTTAATCACAAAATCATCCAATAATCTCTACATTCAAACAAACAATTGTCATGGATATCGCTACTTTGATGGGCTTAGACTCACCTTTGTTCCTTCATCACATCCTCGATGACACCAACAACAAATCAACCAAATCAGAACCAACACGTGCATACGTACGAGACGCAAGAGCAATGGCAGCAACACCTACAGACGTGAAGGAATATCCAAATACATACGTCTTCATTGTCGACATGCCTGGTTTGAAATCCGGAGATATCAAGGTTCAAGTTGAGGACAACAATGTTTTGGTTATAAGTGGGGAGAGGAAACGTGAAGAAGAAGGTGTCAAGTATGTTCGAATGGAGAGAAGGATCGGTAAGTTTATGAGGAAGTTTGCATTGCCTGAAAATGCGAATATTGAGAAGGTTTCGGCTGTTTGTCAAGACGGAGTGTTGAGTGTTACTGTTGAGAAGCTGCCTCCACCCGAGCCTAAGAAGCCCAAGTTGATTCAAGTTCAGATTGCTTGAGGGAATTAGGATTAAGTTGTTTTTATGAATAATGAGTGTGATGTAATGAGAGTATGATGAGTAATGTAGTTTGTTTACTTGCTCTGTTTACTCTATTTTGTAATGTAATGTTGCTATAATGGAACCTACGTGCCTTTTTGTTTTAACTTTTATGTATTTGTGAGAAATTGTTGTGATGCCTAAAGATGAGTCGTATACTATGCTATTTGTCGTTAAGATACTCTCTCTTTGTAAACCAGAAAAACAAACGGATAAAATGCTATACACTAACTTAAGCATACAATTGAAGATATGTTTGGTCTTGATTCATATGTCTGACATGAATAATTTTGTTGCAAATGATACGAATGTTTGGTTAAAATCCACGCAATAAATCCTCCCACAATGCGAAAGATCGATTGTTTAACTTTATGATCAATGAATAAGGCCCATGTTTCTGGCCATTGAGCTCGTGAGAATTCTAAATACTCCATTTTTAGCAATCGAAGTGCATATAATATAAAAATTCAAAAGTAAATATCCGAAGAGTAAGGTATAAAAAGTTATTTGTCTAAATTTATCACCTTCGCCAACTCCTTCATTTAACTTTTAGGAAGCAAGAGGTTGTTGTTTGAGGTTGATCAAGAAGCCATGCCACGTTTTCAAAATTTCTCCTGCTTCGAAATTTCATGACTTCTGATGTCTCTATGTAGAGTGTGGCGAAAATTTGTTCTTTGACTTCAGGGCAATTTATATCTTGCTGCCGATGTTTTGGACACCTATTTGGTACGTGGACGTTATCTTTCTGAACTAAGACTGCCATTGTGTTAAGCCATCATTTGATTTATTGATCTAAAGTTGGTGGATTGATATTTTATCATCGCTGCTAAAGTATAGATATTATCTCTGCCTATCTATCATGAGTCAAGTTGTTAGGCACAGTCTGCGTTTGAGGTCGATGCAATGGGCAAAACGTGTATGCAAAGTGGTTTACACACCTAGCAGCTGCGACTATACTAGTTATCGTTGCTACTTCATCTTTTGTACACATTAGTAGCTGAATTATATTTAGCTAATGCATTTGTTATTATTATCGGGCTTAATTAGCCCATCTTAATTATCTTATTATGCAAGTCATAAAGATGTATTTATACATAAGAACAAAGTGGTCGCAACTGACATAGGGACATCGACTTTTGTAAATCTTGTATAACATTTTTAGTTAGTTTGCTACTAGGAACTTCAAATCTTATAGCTGAAAGCATATATATGGAAATCTGTCAAAGCTTGGTCTAGGCAGTCCTAGGTCAGTCCACGTAGTGATGCCACGCATTAGGGAATAATAATGTTCATTGTATGTAGTAGTGATAATATGGAAATCTGGCAAAGCTTAGCCCGGGCAGTCCTAGGTCAGTCCACGTATTTATGTCACACATTTGAAAATAATAAATTGTTTGACATTGTATGTAAAAGTGATAAACAGAGCTGACAAATAGGACTGCATTTTGTTTATCGTCAATGTAAGAACCTCAGTGAGATCGGCGTTTGGATACGTGTTTTATTTGTATTTTTTGGGCTGCCTTAACTATCTAATGTTCGCTGGATAGGAATAAACACAACCATATAGAAGCATCTGATCTTATGTCCATTAGCTGTTTTGCAGCTTTTTTATTTTCAGCTTTCGGATTACAGTCAATTAGTTGTGTTTTTTGATATGTTTTAAATTATTACTAGATCCTTAATTTCTGCCTTGCCTTTGACCTACCACCTTGACTGATTTGAAAGCCTGAAAACATTATTGGATTTGATTAAGTTACTTTTTGTCCCTTGTTTTTTTGTTTCTTATCATATCTGAACATGGTGAGTCTGGTACTGAAAGTGTGGCTGTGACACTCATGAGTAAGATGTTAATAACCCTTCACACTTACACCCTAATGATTCTATGTTGTTGACTATTGTGTCTGTTAAATCAAAAGGCACCAAAAATTATCAAGTTTAGGTCAATGCTATGTTGTTAGCATCAGATGAAAAAAATAATACTGGTTTTATTAATAGTACTTGTAAGAGGTCAATCACTGATGAACTTTTGGGAAAACAATGGGATATAGTTAATGATGTTGTTTCAGGATGGATTCTTAACTCTATATCTGAGCAACTGTTTCTTGGACAATTTTTTCAAAAAGGTTAAACATGTTTGGAAAGAACTAAAAGAATCATATCATAAGGTTGATGGTTCTATCTTATTTAATCTACATCATACTATTAATACTTTGAAACAAAATGGCTCTAACTTGTCTGACTATTATCTTAAGTTGAATGCTTTGTGGAAACAATATGATGTCATGATTGAGTTGCCTAATTATTTGTGTAATGTTGCTAGTGAATTTATAAAGCATAACCAGCTGTATAAATTAATGCAATTCTTGATGGAGCTTGGTGATTCTTATATGAGTTGTAGAAGTTCTGTTCTGTCTAAAGAAAATTTACCTGATGTTAAGAGGGCTTATGCCATTATTTCTTGTGAGGAGTCTCAAAGAATGGCTTCGGGTAGTGGTTTTGGGCCTTCTTAAAGGGCTCAGACCTCTGTCTTCTTGTCTAATGGGCCTATGAGAAACAATTTTTCAGAGAAATCGGACCTCTAATACTAGTATGTTCAGACCTAATACTTGCAATATCAGACCTAACAATAGCACCACTGGATTTTGACCTAATAACCGCAATGCTGTTAGACCTACTATGTCCTCTAATGTTGAGATGGTTTGTGAAAGTTGTGGGTATAATGGTCATGCCATTGATACGTGTTTTAAAATCATTGGGTACCCTTTTAACTTTGAAAAGAAAAAGGTTGGTCAAAACTTTAAACGAAAAACTCTTTCAAACAATTATGTTGGCTCCACTTCCTCATCTGGTTTTACAGACGAGCAACTTGCTACTTTGCTTTCTCTTATTAAGTACAATAATTGTACTGGAAAAAATGTGTAGGCCAGTATGGCAGGTACTTACTCTAACTCTTGTAAAGTCTTAATTATAACTTTGAGAAGTTTTATTGCTCTAACACTAGTGTTATGTCTAAACTTGATAATAATGGGAAGGTTGTGGATTCTACGGCTAATTAAATATGACCTATAATGATTAGGAGTTAGACAATGTTTATGATATTTCTCATCTCAACATTAAATTTGCTCACGCCAATAGGACTGAAGCCATCATATCTAAAGTTGGAAACCTTAAACTCCCTAATGGTCTGGTTCTATTTGATGTGCTTGTGATACCTGAATACTGTGTTACCTTGATTTCTGTCCACAAAATTGCTAAAGATAATTAAATATCTGTTATGTTTTATGAAAATAAGTGTTTCTTTGTGAATCACGATTTGAATCTGAAAAATGTCCTGAGGATTGGTAAACAATATGGCGATTTATACTATTTAGACACTCAAGGTAGTAAATGTAAAAATTTCAACAGTGTGATTACTTTCTATTTGTCCTAATATGATTGTATTGCATAATTGGCCATCCTGCTGACCATGCCCTAAATGTTTAGAAAAAATCTTTAAATATTGATAAACATGATCAATATGATTTTTGTGAAATTTTCCAAAGAGCTAAACAGACTAGGAAACCTTTCCGTTAAATGATCATAATACTTAATTTCTTGGTGATATTGTTCATTTAGATTTGTGGGGTCCTTACAAGGTGGCTAGCTACACTGGTCATGGATAAATTTTTTAACTATTGTGGATGATTATACTAGAGCTGTGTGGGTGTATCTTATTAAGGTTAAAGATGAAGTTGGTACTTCTATTTTTTTTAATTTGATTAAAAATTAATTTAAAAGGACTATAAAAGTTTTTTGAAGTGACAATGGAACAGATTTTGTAAATCAAACATTTAACAATTTTTTAATGATAGGGATCATACACTAGACATCTTGTGAATATACCCCATAACAGAATATGATTGTTGAAAGAAAATATAGGCATCTTTTAAATGTTGCTAGATGACTTATGTTTAAGGGGCAGAATTCCTTTGAAATTTTAGACTGAATGCATTCTCACTGCTACTTATCTAATTAACAGATTTCCCTCTTCTATGCTAAATAGAAAATCTCCCTATGAAATGATATATAATACTGTTCCTAATCTCTCTTATATCAGAATGTTTGGTTATCTTTACTTTGTTACAATTCTTAATAGTCATGATAAACTCACCAATAGATCTGAAAAATGTGTTATGATGGGTTACTCTAGTTCTCAAAAGGGTTACAAGGTTTATAGTCTTAGCAGGCATCAGTTTCTTGTCTCTTGAGATGTTAAGTTTTTTTAGTCTGTTTTTCCTTTTAAGGATTTTGTTTCAAAAACTAATAAGGATAGGTCTACTAATGCTTTTCAAGATATAAAGTTGTTAAAATTTTTTGATCTTGATAGCCCTAAGCTTCTTAATGATGATAAGAGAGTATGACATAAATAGAGTGATAGTAGTCATTCTACACCCTTCGGTGACAATGTGAACATTCTTGGTTCACCCTTGATTGAGGCTCAACACCATAGCAGTGATGACAATGATGTCAGTGTGTTAGAGTATAAGGCTGCCACACTTGCATATAAGCCATGTGTGGCACGTGCCACACATAGTTACGAATGTGCTACACTCACTTTGAAGAAAAGTTTTTGAAGAAAAAGTGGATGTAGAAGATGTTTTGTTGAAGAACATGTACCAGATGATACACAGTGTAATAGTTTTGTATTCTTGTTGTTTGTTTTTACAATGTACTACTATTGTACTAGTTGGAATTTTGCAAGTGGGTGTATTTTTTAGTATTTCTTTTTTGTTTTATTAAATCCAAACTTGTAGTAATACACATGAAATGAAATAATTAATATAAAGATATGTCAAGGTATTTTATTGTAGCTTGTATTACGTTGAATCCTTATAAATTATTGTACTAAAACATACTATTTCCGTCTTATACAAAACGTTTAATCAAATTTTTACCATTTTTTAACTTTAATCTTGAATATTTTTCATTGTAGTATAAAATATTTGATGTAAATTATACAAATAAAAAATACATTTTTAACCCGGTGCATTCATATATTTTCCATATAATATTGTAAAAACACACAAAAACTATTTATCGTCAAAGCTATAAAAGAAAGACTCAAAAAAATTTTATGGAAACATAATATGAGATGAAGTACATAAAAACTAGTTTCACGTTAATAACGAACAACTAAGAAATAATCGTGAAGCGAAGTGAGCCGATACGGTGTCGCACATAGTCGAAAAACCAACACTGCTCAGGGTACTCAAATTTTGAGGAAGTCTTCTAGACCTTCTATTTTTCCTAAAAACTATAATTACTTTGTTGTTAATTCCAAGGTTAAGTATGGTCTTGAGAAATTTGTTGGATATTCTAAACTTAGGACTGAAAACATGTGTTTTGATACCCAACTCAATAAGAATAGTGAACCTAAGACCTACTTTGAAGCCTCTCAAAACCCTCATTGGGTTGATGCTATGAACTTAGAAATGACTGCTTTACTTGAAAATGACACTGTTGTAGAGCTACCTCAAGGTAGAAAGGCCTTAGGTTCTAAATGTCTTTGGAAACTTAAGTTTTTATCCATTGGTGAAATTGAGAAGTATAAGGATAAAGTTGTTGTCTAGGGCTTTGCCCAGAAAAAAGGAATTGACTATGAGGAAATTATAGAGGAGCATAAGAATAAACTTGTTATTTAGTTTTCTTAATTTGTGGTATCTTATATTTAGTATTCTTATTTTGTGTTTTCTAGAAATAATATTGTTATCTTTTTCCTCAAATTTAGTTTTCCTATAAAGTTAGGACTTAGGTTTATTATATGAGATTATTGAGATATGAATAAAAAATATATGACTTTTTAGTCTTCTGTTAATTGACTTAAATCCGGGTTAGAGTTTATTGTTCGATTTTTAACCTAATAATTGGTATTCATGTGAATCAACGATTGTTGGAAGAGTTGTTTATGGTATTCTTTGGAATCAACATATTCAATTATTATCTTTGTTACTTTTTCGCTACATCAGTTGGTATCAAGAGCCGAAGTTCCTGATCAAGATGTTTCCAAGGAGAAGTGAAGGTGAAGAGTTAGAATATCCGTTCTTTGAGGGTGATGGTTCACGTTCTGATGAATGGATAGATTATTGAATCGAGAGTGATGATTATGAAGGACCTCCAATATTTGATGATGATCAATATGAAGAAGAATCAATGCAAGTTTATGATACCGATCTTGAAGATGTCATTGAGGAGGACGAAAGATTTTTTTGGGAAGGAAGATTTGGTGGCAAAGAAGACAACATCGAATACGTTGTAGTTGTGGCTAATGATGTTTGTTCTTCAATGGTCCAAACTACATTTTAAAACTCGTTGTTTAAACCCTTAATAGTTAATTTGGAAGCTTGATTAGGCAAGTACCCAATATATATCGAAACGTTATATTTCTTAGTGGCAAAAGCTTTTCTCCATTGTATTCGTCTTTGTTCACATTTAAAAAACAATTACTCACGAGACTTCTGTGTTTGTGGTTTGAAATTTTCATAAAGACTGTTTTTATAAGCATAATTATATGGTTTAACAACATCTTTATTTAATTTTGATCTACTCTCCTCCGTCAGAGTGACTGTCTCTTCACTTTCAGGCCTAACAACAATGTTATCATGATCAATCTATTCAGACTCATCAAGGTAAAGGTGCGCGTTCTCAGATTGAGCTTGCTCGAGGTACTTAGGACTTGCAAAAGTATCTTTACCCTTAAAAACGAACGAGGAGCCAACATTCTCATGGTTTGAATAGATTGATTTGTTTTATAAACAAGTTTTTTTCAAAAACTCGACTTGTTCTTCAAGGTCCGTTACTTTTTCAATATTTTTTTCTTGTCTAGCTTTGAAATCTTGTTTTAACTTTTCAATCTCTTGTTTCTTTTCATTAAGAATTCTAGCCGTATAGGTGGTATTCATAGAAAGCCTTTGTTTAAATTCGTTTGCGTTAGTTGTTGCAAGATACCTTTTTTGTTGTTTATCAATTAAAATGACGTTATAATTACGTTTCTCTTTTTCTAGTAAATTAAGAGTTTCGTTGTATTTACTTTCAAAATCGTCCTTTTTAGGATTAATAACACGCCTTCTGTACCCCTCAAGCTCTTTATCTCTTTGAAGAAGCTCAACTCTACAACTTGCAAGAAGCTAACTGGATTTTATATGACCAGCTTTGCTTTCCTTAAAGTTTTCAGTAAGTGTGGCGTTTGCCTTTTTTAATTGCTTTTGACTCTTTCTAGTTTCATTGACATCTTTTTGTAAATTAGCAATTAAATTAGAAAGCGCAACACACTCCTCATCATCATACTCATTTGTATGTTGATCATCGTTAGACACATTATTGCACATGTCTGATGAATCGGGTGTGGTATTACTATCAACCTTTTCTGTCATACATGTGTCAATAAGGGTTTGAGTTTGATCACTATGCTCATGTGTATTAGCATTGGCAAACACATTATATTCATCATTGTATACCTTTTCCAAGGGCTCAGAGTCGAAGACCAGGGACATTGTCATAGGAAGGTGTATTGTTGATGCCTATCTCATAGTTGATGCCTTGGTTGCCAGAGCTGCTTTCATCATTCCTCATTGCATTTTTTGTGTTCCCTGATCTACAGCTTTCATTCTCAGTTTCCGATACTATCCCACAACTTGCATTGAACCTTTTATTAATCTCTTGTTGGTGAAATATTGTTTTTTTACTTGGTTTTCAATGGAAGCTATACTATGGGTGATTATATCTTTGTGGGATTGAGCATCCGTTCCATTATGTATCTTGAAGCATTTTTGTGTACGCGAAGACTTGATGAATTCTGAATTAAAGGTCTTTCCAAGTGTCGTCTTGAGTTCAGTTAAAGCGGTATTGCATTCACTACCATGAAGTTTTTCTTTGACAAGATGCTTTTCAAGTTTATCCATTTTTGGGTGAATGTTCTTGTGAAGGTACTTCTGGTTTCACCCAAATTTTGCAAGAGTTTTGAAAGACACTTAAAAGTTGACTGAAGCGCTTTAAGACCGTTGATGGAACTTCCTTTTATGATGTGTGTCCTATGTTGTGGTTGTTCTATCTCGAGGGTTGTCACGTCTTAGCATAAAGTAACTATATCGCTTTTTTCCATGAAGATGGTGTCTCGGTTGATGAAGTAACTTCGGATCTTAAGTAGATATTGTGCGATGAGGTTGTGGTTAAAATTCCGAATATTCAGATTTTTTCTCAGTCAGATATTAAATTCGAATCACAGGTTGAAAATTTTTCAAATGACCAAATTTTTAAATCGAAGCAAAATAGCCTAAAACTAGTATGGAAAAAATTTGAAATAACTTGACCTAAAATTTTTAACTCTTTTTTTTGGAAATTATGCTTCGAGATCAAAGGTGATGGTGGCTAAGTCTAAAAATGGATTGACCAAAAATTTGGCAAATTCCAGTTCTTAAAATGTGATAAACCCGGTACTCAAACCCAAAATTATGGTACTTAACTCCGGTACGAAAAATATGAAAATTCCGGTACCAAATCTCCGGTACACCAAAACTTCGGTACACCAAATCTCTGGTACTACAAAAATCGGTACGAAAAATAGTAAAATTCCGGTACCAAATCTCCGGTACCCCAAAACTCCGGTACTCCAAATCTCCGGCACTCCAGAACTCCGGTACGAAAAATAGTAAAATCGGTACCAAATCTCCGGTACTCCAAAACTCCGGTACGAAAAATAGTAAAATTCCGATACCAAATCTCCGGGACGAAAAATAGTAAAATTACGGTATCAAATCTCCGGTACTCCAAAACTCGCAAAATTCTGGTACAAAAAATATGATAATTCCGGTACCAAAAACCTAAGAATCCCGGTACCAAAACTAAATATTTCCTGAACCAAAAATTTAATAATTCCGGTATCAAAAACTACACAAATCCGGTATCTAAAGCATCATAATTCCGGTACCAAAAAGGTGTAAAATCTGGTATATTAGGGTTTTACAATTCTAGTATTTTGCCAAAAAATACGAAATTTATATCCTTCAAAAAAACGTAATTTTTGATCTTTTCTAATGAAACGAGTTGTACTTCCGGACGATCTAAGCCATAATTAAGCATAAAAATGAAAACTTTTTAATTTTTAAGCCGAAAAATTTTAAATAAAGAAAAAGTACAAAATATGATTTTTTTTTGAATAAAAACCTCAAAAAAGATGATGACTTTGGATGAAAATCAATTTTTTTATTATACTTCTAGCTTATTCAAGGTGAAATAAACTAGAAAGTATACAACTTTTTCAAATCAAATAGCTTAAAAAAAATCGTGTGGTATTTTTGATATATAAACCCATGAAAATCTATGAATAACCACAAACATATCACAAATTTAGCCCGTGACGGATGATACCAATAGTTAACCCATATAGTACTCACTTCACCATGGTTGAATCATTAGAAAATAGATAGAAAAGAGAAGAAAAAGAGATGAAGGTTTATAGAGAGAAAGTAGAGAAAAGATAGAGAATGGTTGGAAACTTTGTGATATTAGATTTCTAGAGAGAGAAAAACAAATGAACCAACATCCTTCTAACATGTTAGGAGTGGATTATATATAGCACGCCTACATGTGAGCTTCTATGTGCTATATGTTGTTGGGCCGAGCTGGTGTAATAAACTATAAAACCTAAAACGTTGCCTATAAGCTAATTGTCAAGTCCGTGATTTTCGACTAACCTACATATTACAACGTTCCTATAACCGATACATAATAAACCTATGACCGACTCATTCTTATTCGACTCAATATTTTGAGGCTAACATATTTTAAAGAAGTGTTTGCAACATGTGTTTATATGAACTCTATTGATGAAGCTTTTTTCAAATATAGCATTAGAGCTTCCTAATAGTGAGGTCGGAACCAAAGGTTCTAACACGTTTTTGAAAATCCTATATGAATTTTTTTAAAAAAAATATCGATTTTTTTAAATGTGTTTTAAATCACTCGGTCTATTAAAGAGGTGGGATCAACATAGAATGTGCATCCAAAAAAGAAAAGATGAAGCAATCTGGGCCATCTAATTTTCCATCATCCAACGATCTATATTAAAAGCACACACCATATATTAACAACAAAAAATAATAAAAAACACACATAACCCTCACACTTTCTCTCTCTACAATCCTTCTCTCCACACACCACCGATCTAACAAACACCTCGATTTACAATCCCTCTCGGCGGAAAATTTAAAACTCGCCGGAATGATATACAAATAACATAACCCTCGCCGGAAACCATCACTATCATAGATTTATAACCTATTTATTCATAAAAGCTTATAACACAAGTTCTATAAACTCGCCGGAAAATAAAAAACTCGCCAGAACCCTAATCAAGCAAAAAATGGATGAACCTGATTTAGATGACGTTATGGTAGTGGTTTCTCAAATCGATTTGAATAAAAATGATGCATCAGAACCGTGTTTTTCGGAAAAAGTAAAAGAAGGTTTCTAGATAAATTTTCGTTCTCAGGTTACTTTGTTAGTGTTAAATTCAAATCACATGTAATTCTGTGTGAATTACACGTGATTGTAATAAAATGGTTTGTTAGTGTTGAATGCAAATTACATGTAATTCTGTGTGAAATACATGTAATTTTTGTAATAAAATGGTTTATTAGTGTAGAATGAAAATCACATGTAATTCTGTGTGAATTACATGTGATTTTTGTCATAAAATGGTTTATTAGTGTTGAATGGAAATTACATGTAATTCAATCTGAATTACATGTGATTTTTACAATAAAATGGTTTATTAATGTTGAATGGAAATTACATGTAATTCTGTCTGAATTACATGTAATTTTTGTAATAAAATGGTTTATTAGTGTTGAATAGAAATTACATGTAATTCTGTGTGAATTACGTGTGATTTTTGAAATAAAATGGTTTATTAGTGTTGAATGCAAATTACATGTAATTCTATGTAAATTACATGTGATTTTTGAAATATAATGGTTTATTAGTGTTGAATGCAAACTACATGTAATTCTATGTAAATTACATGTGATTTTTGTAATAAAATAGTTTGTTAGTAAGTTGAATGCAAATCACATGTAATTCTGTGTGAATTACATGTATTTTTTGAAATAAAAATGATTTGTTAGTAAGCTGAATGCAAATCACATGTAATTTGTGTGAATTACATGTAATTTTTGAAATAAAAATGCTTTGTTAGTAAGCTGAATGCAAATCACATGTAATTCTGTGTGAATTACATGTGATTTTTGATATAAAAAATGATTTTTGGAATAAAAATTCTGTTTTTTAAATACAGGTATGAAAACCCCAAGAGCAACCATTTATGCGCAAGATGAAACACTCGGTGGATCAGTAAATTGGGAGCCTCGTATACATGGAATTCGTATACCAAAAGAGGGAGATACTTATGATACATTGGAAAAAGCTATTGATATGTATTCAAATTATGCTGAAAAGCGAGGGTTTGAAGTTAAAAAGTCGGGACAAAGTAAAACAAAATCAGGAGTGGTAAAACACAAGTACATTACTTGTAAGAAAGGGGGAAAACCAACACGTGTTGATTTTAACACATTGGATCCAAATAATAAAGGTAAACAAATTAGAAACACAATGCACCACGTGACTGGTTGCAAAGCTCAGATAAAGTTACAGTTGAATATTCTTTCCGAAAAATACAAGTTGGTACAATTTGTAGCAAAACACAACCACACTCTTCTACCAACACTATACAAAGAAACAACGAAAAATGCCTCAAGCCGAAAAGATGTTTGTTGTAAAATCTGTAGCAAATAAACTTGGTACAACACGTGCTCACAACTTATTAAGTAGCAACAAAGGTGGTTATGAATATGCTCATGGGACGACCGATGATTTTAAGAATGCTCGGAGGGATGTTACTGAATTTATTGGGGAAAATGATGCGCAAATGCTAATAAACAAAATGGAAAACTGAAAGTTTTATGTGTCGAACTTTACATTTGAATATTGGGTAAAAATGATGAATTGGTCGCAATGTTTGGGCGGATGAAGTTGCAAAGTGCTATTACAAAGAGTTTGGATACATAGTATCTTTTGATGCAACCTTCAATAGCAACAGGTAAGTGAATTGTTTCTAATTTTGTATATTTATATCCTTTTATTAGTTAATAACAAGTAATGTATGAATCACATATAATTCTGGTATAATTCCATGTGATTCATCTCTAAATCACAAAGAAATTATAATCAGATGTATTTCTATTAGAATCACATGTAATTCAATGTAGAATTACATGTAATTCAGAAATGTAGATGTTAATACATTGATATGTTTTATAGGTACAACATGAAGTTTGTACCATTCACTGGCATCGACAATCACAGAAAGTGCGTCACACTTGGTTCGGGGATGATTTTACATGAAGATACCGAATCATATACGTGGTTGCTAACAGCATTTTTGTCCGGCGTTGGAAAAGAGCCTACAATGATTGTAACCGATCAGGATGGAGACATGAAGAGAGCTATTGAATCCGTTTTTAAAACAACAAAACACAGACTTTGCATGTGGATATTTCCCAAAAGATCCCATCTAAGGTATTTTTGTTTAAGTTACAAATTGTTTTACATGAATCACGTTGTTTTGTGTTGAATATTGTAAAGTTAATAGTGTTGAATGCAAATCGTATGTAATTCAGTGTGAATTACATGTGATTTTTGGAATAAAAATGCTTTGTTAGTGTTATGGGTAAATTACATGTGATTTTTGGAATAAAAATACTTTGTTAGTGAATGAATGCAAATCACATGTAATTCTGGGTAAATTACATGTGATTTTTGGAATAAAAATACTTTGTTAGTGAATGAATGCAAATCACATGTAATTCTGTGTGAATTACATGTGTTTTTTGGAACAAAAACATTTTGTTAGTGCTAATTACTTTATATATTCAAAACATATTTGTGAAGAAATATACAAACAAGGAGCTTTCAAAGAATGATTTGATAGGCTCATTTGGAATATGTTCATAGAACCAAAGAAGTTCGAAGAGAGATGGGGATTATTGATAGATGAATTTGGTTTGAAAGAAAACAAGTGGATGACAAAAATGTATGATCTTAGAAAAATGTGGATTCTCGCTTATTTTATCGACTCTCCTTTGTTTGGCTTGATGAGGACGACTTCAAGGTCCGAAAGTGAAAATTCTTTCTTTAAAAGTTTCACAAGCCAAGGGTCAACACTTGTTGGCTTCATGATGTCATACGAATCAGCAATGGAAAGGCAAAGACACAGGCAAGAGAGTTTGGACTTCCAAACGCTTGATGCGGCTCCAACATATAAAACAATGTTGGATATTGAACGTCATGCTGCAAGAATATATACAAAGACAATATTTTTGCTTGTACAACATAAAATAGATGCTGCTAGCCGAAATTGTACGATACAAGGTTTACAAAATAGTGAAGGATGTGAGACTTTCATCATTAGAGACAAAGCGACAAATTCTTACAGAACTATTTACACCAAAACTTGAAAAGAACAAGACAAGGAAATCGCAACAGAGAAAGAAACAGAAATAGACTACAAGGTAATTATTAATTTCATTACGATAATAATTTACATGAATTACATGAGGTTTTACAAAGAAATAAATAGGCTTCTTAAAGGAATTACATGTAATTCATTTAGAATTACATGTAATTGTTATAAGAATCACATGTAATTCTTTAATAATTACATGTTATTCTAAACAAAATCAGATCCGGTAAGAATCACATGTAATATGTTGTCACCAATAAATAATGAATTTACATGTGATCCTAATATAAATTTCTTATGTTTTGGAAAAAGGTACTAAGAGTTATAAAAGACGGGTCAGTTGTTTGTTCTTGTAGACATTTTCTACGATATGGTTTCCTATGTCGACACATATTTTCCGTGTTCAAGAACCGTGATGTTAATGTTATTCCCAAGCAATACATTTTGAGGAGATGGACAGGAGAGATAATACCACCTGATCTTCGAAGGCAAATAAACATATTGGGGAAAAGAATGTAACAATTGAAAGGCTTTCAAACGAGGTGAATTTTGTCGTGGATGATTGTTTATTCTTATTGGGAAAAGATGAAGAAAGGTTGGCAGCTTATCTTGAAAAGTTGAAAGTGATATATGAAGAAATAAAAGTTGATATGCCTAATCCTCCTTCAAGAAAAATGGCAGATGTTATTGGTGATTTGTTTGCAATTTCAGAACCTGATCATATAGATGTGAACAATCCAATGAAGGATACAAACAAAGGAGACCATCCAAATGATGGAAAAAACTAAAAAAAAAGGAGAATGATTGAAAAAGGGAAGAGAAAAAGCGCTTAAAGTTCGAAAGAAACCATTGAAGGTTTGTGGATATTGTAAAGTGGAGACGCGTGAGCATTCAAAAAGAACTTGCCCAAAGAACCCAAAGGCAAAGAAAAAGAAGGTGTCACCACTTATTGATGTTTGAACACTTTGTATTTTCTGCTTTGATAAGATTTCATTTTCTTCATTTAAGTTTCCAGAATCTATGTTATAATGCATTGGAAAATTACTTGTGATTTATGTTTTAGGTGAACATAAATATGAATTACATGTAATTCTGTATCAATTACATGTGATTTTCCATTGATTAACATGTAATTCTGTGTGAAGAGTGATTATGTATATTTATTGTCTTAGGTGAGTTACTTTTTTGGGGAACATAAAAATGAATTACAAGTAATTAAGGTGAATTACATGTAGTTTAAGTGAATTACATGTTATTGAGGTGAATAAGGGAATTGGCAAGGGACTTCAGAGAGTGATTCTGTATGAATTAAATATAATTCTAAGTAAATCTAATGATGCATAACACAAAGACACGGAATATAATATACGCGTAATCTGATCTAACTTCATTAAACAACTTGGAACAACTGTCTGAAACAACTTAGTATAGCCATGACACACCAAGTTATGCTTGATTGAGCATGTCATAAAACACATAACCTAAAATACAAAATATAAAAAGTACGAAATAACATAATGTATCTTGACAGTAAACTTCATAGAAATTTTGATGGCCTAATTTCTTTCTCGCTCCTCCCTCTTCTTTAGTGCATCACAGACCATCTCGAGCTTATAATTACCTTCATTCTTATCAAAATCCAGGGCTAGTACACACATTTTATCAACATGACAATTATGCTCATGTAGGAGCATCTTTGAAAGAAATTTGAAACGTAAAAGTCTCAACATGTCACGTTGGATTCTGGACTCTGGGACAAGCCCACAATCCCAATCCGCAACTGCTCCGCCAACATATGTCTCCATGTGAAGCATTGCGAAGACACCACAATCTCGAGAAGTCTCTTTAGTCATCCAGTTCAATTTTGGAGTTTTTGCTCTCTTCAATTTTCTGATGGAATTATGCTTCTTGTGATTATACAACTGTAAGTGTTTCGCAAACAAATCTCTCTACAAAGAAAAGACAGATAAATATTTTGTAATACAACATGAATCACATGTAATTAACACGAATCACATGTAATTCAACATGAATAACATGTAATTAACAGAAACTTAAAAGAAGATCACATCCATCCTTGTACTTTCCCTCATAAGGTGCTCCCGAACCACTGTTATCTAGAACAGTCATCGATGATACTTTTAGGTTGAAGACAACCACATAAAAATGCCCAGACATGCAGATCGGGAAAAAAACCTGTTTTTAACAAAGTAAAAATTAGAAAGAAAAAATATTATAACAAAACAAAAATAAAATAAAATCTTATTTACCAATTCAACGCCTTCTAAGGCCAGACCACCAACATCGTCTTCGAATTGAGCATAAATTTCCTTTAAAAAGCGATCCCATATAACAGCATCGTTTTCAAGCCTCCATTAATCATCTCTTGAGTCTGAATATAAAAAACATTAATTTATGACAAAAAGAATAAATTTACTTTGTGTGTAGAAAAATAACTTACAACGCATCCTGTTGGAAAGAAGTGCCTTATTGGCATTCGAGGATCTCGGAAACGCTCTTCGTAATTCAGAATTGAGTAAAAGCAATCTAACACGTTTGCATCAACCCAAAGGCCAGGAGCTAGTGTTTCCAAATTAAACGAATTCCAAATACTTTGTGTCCAGAAAATGTTTCAAACACATATTCTCTGTTTAAGAAAAAAATATATACATAAAAAACATTTTCTTGTGGTTTACATTTAATTATACCAGAATTACATGCAACTCTAATTGAATAAATATTAATTTATATTTAACGAAAATGAAAATAACTCACTCCTTATCACCCTGCATTGCAAACACACTAGAGCCTAGAAGAAACTCCTTTCTAGTAAGTTTGGAAAGAACTTTAGTCTTTCTGTTCACATAATGAGATATCAAGAATGCCGAACGTTTCCCAATTTGCTTCCCAGGACTAGGACTTTGATTAAAAACACGAACTGATATTCTATCAGGAGTAGTAGGGGCATTCTCATCAACAGGGGCATCATTTGAAGCATTCTCTGTTGGTTCACCATGTCGACCATGTTGAGCCTGAATAAATAATAAAAAACATACTTAATATACATCAAAAAATAATAAACTTTGGAAAAACAAAAAATAATAGTTTGAAACTTACAGAAAAATACTCATCGGCAAGGCGATCAATCTCATTTCCAACCATTTCTATATTTTCATCTAACCATTGTGAAAAAGAGTCCGGTGTACTCATTCTCTCAAAATCTTCATCAACTTGATCTTGAGCGGATTCTTTTTCAACATCTGTTTCTTTTTGAACAATGGTCTCTTCAATAGTAGGCACCTTATCAAACTCTTTCACAAAAAAAGGAGAAATTTCCAAAACAATATGATCATCTTCGCTAGCAATCTTTTCATCTTCACTAGGAATCTTCTCATCATCACTAGGAATCTTCTCATCATCACTAGCAAGCTTCTCATTGTCATTCTGCAAATTATCATCACCACTACCACCATTTTTATCCTTATGCTAATCATCATCACCACTACCACTCTTGTCACTTTCATCGTCCCCATCACTACCCGTACTACCATCATCATCATTCAGATCACCATTATCACCATTCAGATCATCATTATCATCTTTCGGATCATCACTCTCATCATCACTCTCATCATCGCTCTCATCATCATTGTCGTCTGGATATTCATATACAATCGGATTTATAAAATATTGGAATACTTTATGTGAAGCTCACGAAACTTAGGATCATCTGGATATTGACCAGCACTTACCATCAAGTACTCTTCTGATGACGTATAGTCCCTAGTTGGGCTGGATAGCCCGACCCACGGGTACTACCCGCATCCATCAGGGATGGATTAAAGGCTTGTGCGATGTGCGCGCGTAAGCCCAGTAGGCCCGGTAAGCCGCTGTCGCACATAAGGTTAATTACTTAACCAGGTCCTTGACGCAGCGCGACAGGATCTGACAAGAGTATAATCTATCATATAGATATATTCGCCTAGAGTGAAGAGATATACACTTGCCTTGGTTATACGATAAAGATCAAGCTAATTTAGGTCATTATCTCTTCCTTTGGCCGCAAGAGTAGGAGAGCCCAGCCAGGACTCTCTCGGGTATAAAAGGAACCCCATAGGTTCTACAAAGGTACGATACACACAATACCCTAAGCACTACATACTCAAATCGATTACTTACTCTCACGCCAGAGTCTAATCGTGGGTCACAAACCCGCGGTAAGCTTAACAGTGTCTGTTTAGTGCGTAGGGTCCTCAAAGCAAGTTTCACTTGGTGCAAGAGCCGCAGTCCACAAGACCCCAAATTAAGCCTAATTTGGGTCAAGCTCGGTCTACCCTAACTTTTGTATCAACAAGTTGGCGCCATCCGTGGGACGCACACTAAGCTCTAGCTAATGACGAAAAGCGGTAAGAATGAAGGCCGTCAAGGATCCTCGACGGTAGATGGTCGTATCACATCTGTGAATGCTACTCCTAGATCTACCAGTGAAACAAACACTCGCGATGTAAACAATCCTCCAATCATAAGAACAGGAGGAATGTTCTCAACTCCCCTACCCGTCGCGGGGGGAGAAAGCGTCGAACGAGAGTCAACTCAGCCTCCTCCCAATAAACAAAAAAGAAAGACGCTCCAAGAGGAGGGAGGGGAATTCGTTGCTACGGAGCCACGCATGATGGAAGAGTACATAGCTAATAACCTACAAGCCCTCATCCCTTTGGTTGCTAAACATGAGAAGATGGTAAAAGAAGCAAAGCGCGTGAAGCACGCCGCATCCTCAGAAAGCAATCTGTCAGGATCAAGTGATAACCCCCCTAGAAAAACATATACGCGCAAGTTAATCCTCGGATGACCAAAGCTTCTCGCAACCTTGGAGAAGAGCCAGGAAAAACGCTTTTACAAGGCGCATATAGTATTATGGATGATTGGTAGTAAATTACAACTCTTGCTTAGGAAAACAAAGAGCGTAAAATAGGGAAAGTATCGAGTGATGATTTAGGAAAATCAACACTAATGACCCTTATGGATTCCAAGTTCGTTTCCCAAGGAGGTATATGTGTGTGAGAAATTTGTTAAATGTTTTTTATTAATGATTGGTTTAGAAGGGGATGAGAAAAGAAGATGACGAAGACGTAAAAAATAAAGATAAACACTACTAGAAAGTTAAGACGTAGAACCCTAAAAACCACAAAAATAAAAATAAATTCTAAAAATTACCAAAAATTCACCAAAAATCAAAATAAATAAACTAAGAGTTTACCAATGATCAAAACTTTTTCAAACCTTTTAAATAATTAAATATTCAATTTTTAAATGCTAATTAAAGCCCTAAAAATCAAATAAATTATCAAAAAGCCCAAATAAAGATTTTTCAATTGGTAAACCTCTAAAATGACCTAAAAAGATTAAAAACTATTTTTAGAAATTTTTAAACTAATAAAAACTATTTAAAATGATTTAAAAACTATAAAAACTTAAAATAATTATAAAAATTAATCTAAAAGAGATAAAATTATTCTAAAAGTTGCTAAATTCCTATTTTAATGTATTAAACCTAAGAAAAATGTAAAAAGTTGGAAAATGTGAAATTTTAAAAATAATAATAAAATAATAATAAAATAATAATAAAATAATATTAAAAATCCAAAAATTATAAAAAATTCTAAAAACTTGCAAACTAGTTTATTTTAACCTAAATAATCAGAAAATCAAAGTGAAATTACCAGAATACCCCTATTGGGCCCTCAAATGGGCCAAAACCAAAAACAGTCAACTAAATTGGGCTTTTGGGCCCAAAAAGTCAAACTTGGCACAATTGACTTGGAAAAGCCCTATCTGACTCAAAATTCAATTCTAAGAACAAAACTCTAAAGGCCCAAAAGCTGAATATGAGCTTATCACAGCTTATTGAACACTCAGTTTATTCTTATTGGGCTTTTCAGCCCATTAAGCCATAAGCTAATGCCATAAGCTCTAATTTGACACACAAACTTCTTTTGGGATGCTTATGAGATCTGTAAAAAGAATTTTTGAAAAATCTCACTCAATAAGCCAGAAATAAGCAAAGAAAATTTTCACTAAAAGACAAAATAGTCGTTTTAGAGATTTAGGGCACCTCGGGACTTGATTCAACTTGCAAAAGCTTTCAAATGGACTCAATAAGCAAAATCAATCAACAAAAATCCAATAAGCACAACCAATAAGTCAGAATAAGCACAAATGAACTTATGAAAAAGTCAATGGAGTTGGTTTTCTAGTCAAACCCTAAAGTCAACCACCCAAATGCTCCAGTATGAACAAATGGGTCAAAATATGAGCACCTAATACAAAAACAAAGTTGTTGCAGGTTGGAATAAGCTATTATAGCTTATTGATAAGCTGACACCAGTTTTACACTATCAGTGGTAACTAGCAAGGGAAAGGAGTTCCCACTGCTTTGACTATTTGACCAAGCTTATTTGAGAGTTCTGGTTTGATTCAATTGGAAAAAAGGCACCCTTGTGATCAGTGAATCACAAGGAGTCAATAGAAACAATAAAATCACAAAATGGTTCACACAATAAGCCACAATAAGCCAAACAGTCACCAGATTTGCACCAGATATGGAAATAAGCAGTTAAGCACTTAATAAGCAGATTTAGCCACAATAAGCCCACCAAACTTAACAGGATGCATAAACAAGCTATATAAACTAAGAACAAACACAAAGCAACAAGAATCAAACCCTGAATCAAAGTAAACAACAAGATCAAAGCACAAAATGTTACTGATGAACAATGAACATATGCAGAAACAAGTTTGCTGATATACTTGACACTTGATCCAGTTTCAAGCCTCAAATCCTTCTTCCCTGATGTGATTAACTAAGATTTAGCACTTGTTAGCCCTAGCCTAAGCTTAGATCTAGGTGTCCTCAAAATCCTAGCCAATTTTACCAAGTTTCTAAGATTTTATAGCCAAATTATGAATCTATGTGTTCAAACACAAAACCTGCAAACAGATGAACAATTACACCTAACAAGCAGATACCAACACTTGCTACCACAACACAAGCACTTAACAAACCACAATCCTAACTTATGCAGTAATCCCAAACACTCCTTAATCTACCACTTAACAAAGAAACTTGACATTTTAACTAATAACCTACTGATTTTAATGATCAAAAACACTTAAACAATAGCAACTAACACAATCAAACTCAAAAATCACCAGCTCAAACACAAATACTCAAAATCAAGCACCAAATCAAAAACAGTCATAAACATGAACTTTTGAGAGGAATCTTAATCAAGGGATTATACCTGCCTTCCACAACATCCTAGGAAGGCCAGCTATGCTCCTTGGACCTTGTTCAACAACAAGAACAAGACCAAGGTACTTCAATGAAGATGATGCAAACTGCCTTGGTTGATGGTTCAAAGTAGAACCTCAAGGACTTTATATCTTCAACACAAGCAGCAAACAACTCAACCAAGGGCTCTAATCCCTTCACAAGCTTGGTGTCAACAAGCTTGTAAGAGCTTATAGCAAATGGTCAAGGGTTAGTACACAAAATAAGCCAAAACAGAACCTAGGATTTCAAGGTATTCAAACCTTAAAAACCTTATGAAACAAGACGTGCCTTAACCACAAGATTAAGGTAGGCCTTAACAATCAAATGGAACTCAGAATTAGGCTACTCAAACACCAAACTTTTAATTAAATAAAAAAGAGATTTCACAATTTCAGAAATTCAAATTTTATTTAAACTTAAAAAGGAATTACAAAGATAATAGCCTAAAACTGGAACAAAGGGACTCTCATATGTTGAGGTCTCCTTTTATAGGCAAATGCCTGGCTAAACACTATTCACAAACCCTAGAAGTGAAATTCCCTAAATGCCCTAAGTCCTTCTAGACGTTTTGATGGAATGAGCTGTTCAAATTCATCTTGGACGTTCATTTCAGCTTTGTTATGAAGCAAAGAGTCTAGGCTGTTGATCTTGACACGTGGCATGACTTAGAGGGCAAGTACTCATGTGATGGGTGAAACGGTTTGAATGGTGGGGTCCTTTGGGTGAGTGGGAGTGTGAGTTTAAGGTTGGGATGGGATTTAGAGCTTGTGAATCAAACGTGGGAACAACCAATTTCATTTTACCCTTTGTTGGTAAAAAGTTAATTCTGGGTTCTTACTTGCTACAGTAACAAGTTTTGATCTGTTTTCTTAGGAGAAAGTTGTTTGGCGCGTGTTTAGGGATTTAAACTTCCAAACTTGGCAGTTTTGGTCCTTTTTCTTCCTTTCTTTTGTCACTTGTGAATAAAAGTCTATCAGCGTCTAAATCCTTTGTAACAACTTTTCAGCCTTTGTCATTTTTGGCCCAAACTTTCCAAAAAGTGTTTCAAGGGTTATTTTTGGAACTTTTGCATATTTGAAGGACTGATCTTGGACATTTTTGATCTTCAAAGGTCTTCAATGTATCTTTGGCTTGATGAGGGACCATATTTGACAATTTGGAATTGTTGAGGGACTAATCTTGCCATTTCTTCAAAGTTGAGGGAATTTTTGTGTAATTTTGACAAACTTAAGGGACCAAACTTGTAATTATTAATATACAAGGGTTATAAGTGTCATTTCTTCAATAAATGAGGATCAATCTTGTTTGTCTTCAAGTCTTCAAGGGTATTTGTTGAGTTTTCCATGATTAGGGCCCGGTTCTTTGTACGGCTTCGTTTCCCGTGTCCGTTTTTCCTTATAACTTGTGATCTTTTGTCTTTTTTCACGATATCCAAACCTAAAATACACAAGTAAACAAACACAAGCATATATATGGTATTTTATGACATTTTTATGCATTTAAAGCCCGAAAAGAACGATGAGATCATGTATAAATGCCATCTCATCACTCCCCCATACTAAGCCATTGCCGTGCCCTCACGCAATGCTAGAATAAAGTATCTAAGCATCACCAAAGTTCAATTTTATTAACCTTAATTGAAGAGTGAAAGACTTGTAACATACTATGATGATGTGTAAAGTCATAACATATGATTTTCATCACGAAAGTGACTTTTAGGGTCAAAGAATAGAAACAAGTAAATGTTCCTTAGAGTAAACTTCGTCATCCTTGATTGTCATACATTCCATGCTAAGTGCAAAAACGAGATCATTGTTGGTACAAGTCACAATGCTAACACTACTCATGCGTCCAAATTGTGTAATACTTTTTCTCCCCGCAATCCTAGTTATTATAAAAGGAAATGGGTTACTAGCATTTTTTATCTATTTGTCATGGATCACAAGTGATTCATATTGACTTATTTGAGTAGTTATTAGTCCGAAAGCAAAGTAGCACGATTTGATCAATAGTTAGCCGAAGGACAAAATCTTTTAAAACGGCTTCTCGTGTATCTCCTTAAGTTCATATCTTGGCATAACTCGTTTCACGATTTGAGACCTTTCTCGGACCGATGTCTGGCATGTACTTCATACTTCACATCTTGGGAAGACGTTCTTGAAATTATGGTCTTCTCTTCATATATTTGGAATTTCTTCACTTGACGTTTTTGAGAGATTCTTCATATTGGACCATGACTTCATCATTTTTCTTCAATCTTTACTTTGGATTTTGATATACAACGATCCGCCTCCTTTTCGGACTTGGATATATTTATCCTCATACCTTGTTAGGGTCTTTTTGGATAGACTTTCTCCATGATCTTTAGGGGAGTAATTGATTTTCGTCGTGTGTCTCGATCCTTCATATTGATTTAGGAATAATGATACTTCACATCATCTTTGGATCTTTAGCAAAAATAGAGCTCCTCATGCCTTGTTAGGGCCTTTTTGGATAATCGCCAATCTTCGCGTCCCGCTTCAATAAGTTATGCCTTGGCTATGAACTCTATTCAACCCCGAGCAACTTTTAAACGATCTTGCGCTAGAGGCTAAGTAACCTTTCAAATCGTACGACCTTACTGATTGCAATTATGATTTATTCCTAATGCATTGATCTTATGGGAAGAAAAAGCCACAATTAAAAACATATGAGTTTTTGAAATAACACTTTCATGTTCTACGTTTAGCATGATCACTTGTCTAACTCTATCATTTCTCGTTCTTCACTATATAAAGACCTCTAATTAAAGAGACTCGTGAATACTTAGCCATGCAAGTCAAAATTAAGCCAAATTTGGATTAGCTTTCATTAAGACTATATCAAATCAAAGTTTTGGGTTTTCAAACCACCTATAGGATCTTGCACTTTCTTGGACTTTTTCAAGTTTAGAGAATGCGTTTTAAAGTTCCCTTGATAAGTGACTTTCTAGGATCAATTATAGGAACTTGCGAAAAGTTCTTGTTCTTAACCCGAATGAATTAAGACTTTCGCGTTTTAAAGCTCCCTATATAAAAGTCTAGCAAAACTTGAATTGAGCGGGTTAAGGAATGTAAATGGCTCCAAACGCCCATCAAGTCAAAAATTAACTCTTATTCTACCCATCGGAAAATATACATTCGTGTCTTAAAAACACTTATGAAAACTAAGAAAAATTTTAAAATTTGGCCATTTTTAGCCTTATTAGCAAAACAAAACATTGAAAATTGGAAAGCGTGAGGGCGTAGCAAAGCAAGTACCTATTCACCCCCCCCCCCCATACTAAAAGCAAACATTGTCCTCAATGTTTCGAGTCTAAAGGTGGAGCACCCCCATACTAGAGACGAAGAGTCGAATGCTTAGGATCTAGCATGGAAAGGGTGATCAACAATATATCTAAAGCCGTTTATTAAGTATGCCAAAAGATAATTGTTAGAACAATAAAGGATATGTCATGAATTCGTGAAAAACTTCTTCAAACGAACGATGGAGGCTCACGTAAACGAACACGAGAGTCTTCAATCGTAGATGATGATGATGATCTAGATAACACAATCACAAACAACCATGAGACAACGAGTTGAAAGGGTACAAGTCCCCTTATTAGTGAATAGTGAGCATAAAGGATAAGCATGGGATCTCCCCCACGAGGCACCTCGTTTTTGATTACCGAGTAATGAGCTCGACTCGATCCCCTCAAAATGTGAATATTTAGGGAAAATCATGGTGTGGTCAATTTTTGGTGGGGCTTACATGATTAACAAGGCCCAAAAATCAACCGGTATTAAGGACTAAGTCCTTAAATGATGCAAAATACCGGGATCGAAAATGGCGTTCTCGTTTTCATTGGAAAAACAAATAAATGACACTTCAATAAGTGCCATAAACTCAAAGAGTTTGAAGAAAAGAGATGAGAAGTAGAAGGGTGGGTCAATTGGTAAGACAAACTTTTGAGCTACTTGAGGTAGACTCGCACCAATCAAATAGAAAGATTTTCCATTTATTGCATCGGTGGAAGACCGAGATTTCCCTTTACATGAAATTCCGGGATCGAATATCTCGTCCTCGGTGGACAAGGATGAGGGAACATAATGGACTTCCCCCATACTAGAACCACACAAAGCATCGTCAAAAGGAGTAGGCGAGCTTGTAGCACTCAAAACACGTGGTGATGACGGAGTTAGATTTGTAGAAAAATCAATTAAATCACATTTAAGATCTTTTCCTTTTTTATCTTTTGAACTCTCTTTATGAAAACCCTTTTTGATTATGTCGAAAATGTTTGGTGTTTCTAAGACGATGTTAGTCACACTAAAAATTCTCACATTTGTAAACCGTTTTGGTTTTGGTGGTGGCAAGTTCTCAAAACATTTATCGACGAAGAAAACCTCCCCATCGGGGTAAACATATTCATCATCCGAAGGATCTTCCGTAGAAACCGGCAACTTATCAACACTTTTCAAGAATGAATACTCGTGGTGAGGTGAAGGATTTTTCGATTCAAGCATTGACGGTTTCTTCTTTGTAGGCTTTACACTCATAACCTCCACCGGCGGAGGAAATGGTAAATTGTCTTTGGCGACATTTCCTAAAACTCTTGGTGAAAATTCTTTGCAAACGACATTGGTTTAATCACCATGGTTTAAAGTTGCAATAGAATAGACATGAGAAAGATTGGAGTTTTGTGTTTCATTGATGACAAGTTCTTCCTCATTGAAACGAAGGGTGATTTTTCGAGCATGAACATCGATAAGTGCTCTTGATGTATCCAAAAATGAACGACCCAAAATGAGAGGAACTTTTCGATCGATAGGAATGTCAACAACGATAAAGTCAACGGGATAGTAAAACTTTCCGACTTTAACGAAAACGTCCTCGGCTACTCCACATGCTAAAATTGTAGAATGATCGGCCATCTCGATAGACATGTTCGAAGGAGTAAGAGCCGAAAGCGAAAGCGATTTGAAAATCTCAAGAGGCATTAAATTAATACTAGCACCAAGATCGGCCAAGGCGTAGCATTCCTCCATATCTTGAATTGCACATGGAATCAAAAATTTACCGGGATCACCGACTTTTTGTGGTATGCGGCTAAGAAAAACCGAGGAACAACTAGATGATTGTTGTAACTTCTCTTTGTTGTTTAGCATACTTTTGAAGTTTGCGGCGAATCGAGGCATCATGATAAAAGCGTCGGCAAAACTTATGTTAAAATGCATATCACGAAACATTTTCATAAATAGCTCAAATTGATAATTTTTCCGTTCTTGTGCTTTCTCTTTGTTTCGTCTCGAAGGGTAGGGTAAAGGTGGTGTGGGTTGTTCATTAGGCAACGGCCTTGGAAACTCGGGTTCCACAATTGGTATTGGTTCAACCGTAGGTGTGGTATGAGCGGTACTTTGTGGACTTGTAATGTGCTACTTTTCGACCATCACCTCGGGTTCTTTCTCGATTTCCTTCTCCGTAGAAGTATTTGGACGAGAGATTGGTTCCTTGAAAGTTTTACCACTTCGTGTAGTAATAACCTTCATTTCTCCCCTCGGGTTGTTAATGGTATCACTAGGAAGACCACCCGAAGAAGAGGGTTTACACATGATTGCTTCAAACATCTTAGCCATTCGGTCCTCAAATTTTGATTGCCTAGCATCCGCTTTTAGTAACTCTTGCTTAATCTCATGTTGTCCTAATTCCATCTTTTGTTGGTTTTGCTAAGACGTTGGACATTTCCTTCCATTTTGTTTGCATGAGTTTTTAGTTCATTAGCAAGTTCATTTTTAGCTCGTTTTTCAACTCGGATCTTAAGCTAATCATCTCACGTTGCATGTTGTCAAATTTAGCATCATTTGCTTTAGCATAATCCAAAAATTCTCCTTGCAAATTTTTAGTGTGAGCATTTTGAAAACCTTGTGTAGTGTTTTGAAAATCACAGTTTTGGTTTTGATTAAAAATTTGTCCATTCCCATTTTGATAATTCCCTTTGTTGTAATTACGTGAATTGCCTTGGTAATTGTTTCGATAATTGTTAACATTTTGATTTGGTGGAGCTTGATTTTGGCGGGAACCTTGGCCGTTTTGGTTGTAAGTTCCCGTTGCTACATAAGCACTCGAAGTGTTACCATCCGCGGTAATGCACTTGGAAAGATCATGAGCTCCCCCACAAGATAAACAACTCTTAGCCACCGCTTTAACCGAAGCGGAATTGGAAGCTTCTTGAGCCTTCCAATGGTACATAAGATTAGCAAATCTATCAAAAAACCGATTTTCCTCATTAGCTTCATCATGTAAGGCATTAATGCTACGAGACGATTGTGACGATGATGACGAACCCAAATTGGCAACACTCGGTGTGTTACGAGGGCTATAAACCTTAGATCTATTTTCGATGATTTGTAAAGCCTCATTTGTCGTCTTGCACAAAAAATTACCACCCGCGGCGGCATTCAAATAATCGCGTTCATGATCATTAAGCCCATTATAAAAAGTATCAACTTGATGCAATTCCGTAAAATCATGGTGTGGACATTCATGTAACATTTCTTTAAATCGTTCCCATGCCATTGAAAAACTCTCATTATTTCTTTGCACAAATCGTGAAATCTCATTTTTCAAATGTGTTGTCTTAGATGGTGGAAAAAACTTGTTCACAAACTTAGAAACGAGATCGGCCCATGTCAAAATCGAATTTGGTGGTTCTTTCTCAAGCCAAATTTTTGCGGGTCCATCCAACGAGTATGGAAACAACATCATCTTAATGGCGTCATGTGGAACATCCTTAAACTTGCTAGTGGCGGTGAGACGGTTAAAATTCCTAATGTGGTAATGCGGGTTGTCTTTCTCGTGACCTCTAAACTTATTTGCTTGCAACATTGACATTAAACCCGTCTTAATCTTGAAATTCTCCGCAAGGATGGCGGGAATTACAATAGCCTCTCCGAAACCCTCGGTGGGTGCTTGTAGCAACTCCATCATAGTACGATTAGCCATGACGACTTCTTGTTCTACAATAGGTTCAACAATTGGAGGTTCTTCTACAATCAACGTCTCTTGATTGGCTTGCTTTTGAAGTCGTTTACGAGCTCGTTTTGCTTGATTACGAGTGATCATAAACTTCACGAAGAATGGGAGGTGAGCAAAGAAGATTCTTTTTGGGTGTTTTGTGAATTTTCAATTTTTTTGTGTTTTTGATGATATTTAATTTTTTGGATTTTGGTGTATCTTCGTAGACAACAATCTACAAAATCTCTCCTCGAATCAAACTCTTGATTAAAGAAGCCTCAAAGGAATGAAAACGATCACGTGGAGTGAACGCCTTCGAATGACTTTAGAACTTTGGTGAAGACCAGATTGTTCAAGAGGGTTTAATCATAAAGAAACCAAGCAAATATATTATACGTAATAATACTTTGGGCGGCAAAACCCTCGATTAGCCTTCAATCTCAATATACTCACAAGCAAGCGGGGAAACGAGGCGGCGCGAAGCACTTAAGAGCCTTTTTCCTTAGGGTATATTTTATAATACCCGCCTTATACCCACCTTATAGTTTGTATTTTTCAAAATCGAGCTTCACGAAAGTATTTATCTATTTTTGCCTTTTTCTTTTTGTTTGAGATTCGAATACAATAATTGAGTGATGAAATCCCAATTAAGGTTGTGTTTTCACACTTTTGGAGATTTTGTGAATTTATTGTGATACTTAATACAATATATTAATAATATTTGTACAAGAAAAACCAAGAAAACCGATAATACGTATTAGTAGAGTTCTACTAATACAAATACTATTTGGTTAATATTAAAAACAACAATGCAAATTAATCACGACACACCTCCCCGGCAGCGGCGCCAAAATGATTGGTAGTAAATTACAACTCTTGCTTAGGAAAAACAAAGAGCGTAAAATAGGGAAAGTATCGAGTGGTGATTTAGGAAAATCAACACTAATGACCCTTATGGATTCCAAGTTCGTTTCCCAAGGAGGTATATGTGTGTGAGAAACTTGTTAAATGTTTGTGATTAATGATTGGTTTAGAAGGGGATGAGAAAAGAAGATGACGAAGACGTAAAAAATAAAGATAAACACTACTAGAAAGTTAAGACGTAGAACCCTAAAAACCGCAAAAATAAAAATAAATTCTAAAAATTACCAAAAATTCACCAAAAATCAAAATAAATAAACTAAGAGTTTACCAATGATCAAAACTTTTTCAAACCTTTTAAATTATTAAATATTCAATTTTTAAATGTTAATTAAAGCCCTAAAAATCAAATAAATTATCAAAAAGCCCAAATAAAGATTTTTCAATTGGTAAACCTCTAAAATGACCTAAAAAGATTAAAAAATATTTTTAGAAATTTTTAAACTAATAAAAACTATTTAAAATGATTTAAAAACTATAAAAACTTAAAATAATTATAAAAATTAATCTAAAAGAGATAAAATTATTCTAAAAGTTTCTAAATTCCTATTTTAATGTATTAAACCTAAGAAAAATGTAAAAAGTTGGAAAATGTGAAATTTTAAAAATAATAATAAAATAATAATAAAATAATAATAAAATAATATTAAAAATCCAAAAATTATAAAAAATTATAAAAAATTATAAAAACTTGCAAACTAGTTTATTTTAACCTAAATAATCAGAAAATCAAAGTGAAATTACCAGAATACCCCTATTGGGCCCTCAAATGGACCAAAACCAAAAAACAGTCAACCAAATTGGGCTTTTGGGCCCAAAAAGTCAAACTTGGCCCATATGACTTGGAAAAGCCCTATCTGACTCAAAATTCAATTCTAAGAACAAAACTCTAAAGGCCCAAAAGCTGAATATGAGCTTATCACAGCTTATTGAACACTCAGTTTATTCTTATTGGGCTTTTCAGCCCATTAAGCCATAAGCTAATGCCATAAGCTCTAATTTGACACACAACCTTCTTTTGGGATGCTTATGAGATCTGTAAAAAGAATTTTTGAAAAAGTTCACTCAATAAGCCAGAAATAAGCAAAGAAAAATTTCACTAAAAGACAAAATAGTCGTTCTAGAGATTTAGGGCACCTCAGGACTTGATTCAACTTGCAAAAGCTTTCAAATGGACTCAATAAGCAAAACAATCAACAAAAATCCAATAAGCACAACCAATAAGCCAGAATAAGCACAAATGAACTTATGAAAAAGTCAATGGAGTTGGTTTTCTAGTCAAACCCTAAAGTCAACCACCCAAATGCTCCAGTATGAACAAATGGGTCAAAATATGAGCACCTAATACAAAAACAAAGTTGTTGCAGGTTGGAATAAGCTATTATAGCTTATTGATAAGCTGACACCAGTTTTACACTATTAGTGGTAACTAGCAGGGGAAAGGAGTTCCCACTGCTTTGACTATTTGACCAAGCTTATTTGAGAGTTCTGGTTTGATTCAATTGGAAACAAAGGCACCCTTGTGATCACTGAATCACAAGGAGTCAATAGCAACAATAAAATCACAAAATGGTTCACACAATAAGCCACAATAAGCCAAACAGTCACCAGATATGCACCAGATATGGAAATAAGCAGTTAAGCACTTAATAAGCAGATTTAGCCACAATAAGCCCACCAAACTTAACAGGATTCATAAACAAGCTATATAAACTAAGAACAAACACAAAGCAACAAGAATCAAACCCTGAATCAAAGTAAACAACAAGATCAAAGCACAAAATGTTACTGATGAACAATGAACATATGCAGAAACAAGTTTGCTGATATACTTGACACTTGATCCAATTTCAAGCCTCAAATCCTTCTTCCCTGATGTGATTAACTAAGATTTAGCACTTGTTAGCCCTAGCCTAAGCTTAGATCTAGGTGTCCTCAAAATCCTAGCCAATTTTACCAAGTTTCTAAGATTTTATAGCCAAATTATGAATCTATGTGTTCAAACCACAAAACCTGCAAACAGATGAACAGTTACACCTAACAAGCAGATACCAACACTTGCTACCACAACACAAGCACTTAACAAACCACAATCCTAACTTATGTAGTAATCCCAAACACTCCTTAATCTACCACTTAACAAAGAAACTTGACATTTTAACTAATAACCTACTGATTTTAATGATCAAAAACACTTAAACAATAGCAACTAACACAATCAAACTCAAAAATCACCAGCTCAAACAAAATACTCAAAATCAAGCACCAAATCAAAAACAGTCATAAACATGAACTTTTGAGAGGAATCTTAATCAAGGGATTATACCTGCCTTCCACAACATCCTAGGAAGGTCAGCTATGCTCCTTGGACCTTGTGCAACAACTAGAACAAGACCAAGGTACTTCAATGAAGATGATGCAAACTGCCTTGGTTGATGGTTCAAAGTAGAACCTCAAGGACTTTATATCTTCAACACAAGCAGCAAACAACTCAACCAAGGGCTCTAATCCCTTCACAAGCTTGGTGTCAACAAGCTTGTAAGAGCTTATAGCAAATGGTCAAGGGTTAGTACACAAAATAAGCCAAAACAGAACCTAGGATTTCAAGGTATTCAGACCTTAAAAACCTTATGAAACAAGACGTGCCTTAACCACAAGTTTAAGGTATGCCTTAACAATCAAATGGAACTCAGAATTAGGCTACTCAAACACCAAACTTTTAATTAAATCAAAAAGAGATTTCACAATTTCAGAAATAATAGCCTAAAACTGGAACAAAGGGACTCTCACATGTTGAGGTCTCCTTTTATAGGCAAATGCCTGGCTAAACACTATTCACAAACCCTAGAAGTGAAATTCCCTAAATGCCCTAAGTCCTTCTAGACGTTTTGATGGAATGAGTTGTTCAAATTCATCTTGGACGTTCATTTCAGCTTTGTTATGAAGCAAAGAGTCTAGGTTGTTGATCTTGACACGTGGCATGACTTGGAGGGCAAGTACTCATGTGATGGGTGAAACGGTTTGAATGGTGGGGTCCTTTGGGTTAGTGGGAGTGTGAGTTTAAGGTTGGGATGGGATTTAGAGCGTGTGAATCAAACGTGGGAACAACCAATTTCATTTTACCCTTTGTTGGTAAAAAGTTAATTCTGGGTTCTTACTTGCTACAGTAACAAGTTTTGATCCGTTTTCTTAGGGAGAAAGTTGTTTGGCGCGTGTTTAGGGATTTAAACTTCCAAACTTGGCAGTTTTGGTCCTTTTTCTTCCTTTCTTTTGTCACTTGTGAATAAAAGTCTATCAGCGTCTAAATCCTTTGTAACAACTTTTCAGCCTTTGTCATTTTTGGCCCAAACTTTCCAAAAAGTGTTTCAAGGGTTATTTTTGGAACTTTTGCATATTTGAAGGACTGATCTTGGACATTTTTGATCTTCAAAGGTCTTCAATGTATCTTTGGCTTGATGAGGGACCATATTTGACAATTTGGAATTGTTGAGGGACTAATCTTGCCATTTCTTCAAAGTTGAGGGACCTTTTGTGTAATTTTGACAAACTTAAGGGACCAAACTTGTAATTATTAATATACAAGGGTTTTAAGTGTAATTTCTTCAATAAATGAGGATCAATCTTGTTTGTCTTCAAGTCTTCAAGGGTATTTGTTGAGTTTTCCATGATTAGGGCCCGGTTCTTTGTACGGCTTCGTTTCTCGTGTCCGTTTTTCCTTATAACTTGTGATCTTTTGTCTTTTTTCACGATATCCATACCTAAAATACACAAGTAAACAAACACAAGCATATATATGGTACTTTATGACATTTTTATGCATTTAAAGCCCGAAAAGAACGATGAGATCATGTATAAATGCCATCTCATCAATGGACATACACGAAAGCGCCGCATGCCATCAAACGTGAAAACTTATGATGACACGTCAGATCCAGAAGACCACTTAAAAGTCTTTGAATCCCAGGCAGGTATTGAACAATGGCCAGAACCCGTATGGTGCAATATGTTTAACTCTACACTCGTAGGTAACGCGCAGATGTGTTTCGATAGGCTTCCGCCACGAACAATCAACGGGTATGAAGTGTTGCGGAAAGCATTCAAAAGAAACTATGTGCAACAGAAAAGACATGATAGGAGTGCTGTATCACTTGCCAGGGTAAAGCAGAACCAGGGCGAATACCCGGAAGACTTTCTGGAACGTTTCGAAAGCGAGTGTCTTCAAATAAAAGACTGCCCAGGAATTTTGAAAGTATCTTGCTTCATGGCGGGTATACGAAACAACGATCTAATAAAAAAGCTGAATAAAAGAACGCCTGAAACCTTCGATGGAGTGCTAAAGCGGGTAAGGTCTTTCATACAAGGAGAATCAGCTGCTTCAGAAGTAGCACGAAACACTTATGATCACAGATCTATCCGCGCGCCCAGTGAAGGGCCCACCAAGCAAGGCAGGCCTCTAGGCCTTGATTATTTAGGAAGGAGAAGAGAGGGGCGAACTTATAACACTAGGTTTACCCCCTTAAGTTAACCCCAAGAGAAATCCTCGTATCAGAAGGTGCGAGTTTCCCAAGGCCAACGCCAATGACCACCTCGGTCAAAAAAATGCGTCGGTAATAGATACTGTGAATACCACGATGAGAGGGGGCATGCTCCGAATGAATGTATTCAGGTGCAAAAATATATCGAGAATAGGGTAAAGAAAGACGAGCTAAAACACCTTGTCAAGGAAACCACGAAGGACGATAGACAAAAGGTCGCTAGCGCGAATATTTACATGGTGGAATCATGGCAACGAAGGACCAGACAGAATGTGAGCCAGAAATTCTCGAAGGGAAAAGACATTTCCTTCCCCCCACTTAATGCGAGGAACATCGCAGATGGCATGCTAGTTATAGAAATAAGCATTGGTCAGCACAACATACATCGTATGTATATGGATGGAGGTTCATCAGTAGAAATAATGTATGAGCACTTCTTCCTGAAACTTAGTGCAGAAGTACAGAGCCAAATGATACCTTCAACCTCCCCGCTCATCGGTTTCAGTGGAGAAGCGGTGTGGCCTTTGGGCCAACTAAATCTAGTAGTGAAGGTAGGAGACGATAAGCACTCAACAAACGTCTCCATGAGTTTCCTGATCATACGTTCGCCATCACATTATAACTAAATTATAAGGCGACCAACTATACTAGCAATGAGAGCGGTACCTTCCACAGTTCATGGCATGATCAAATTCCCAGTGGATGGAGGAATAGTAACGATCTTCAATAATGCGATAACTCCCCCGGAGTGTAACGCGGTCACAGAACCTCCACGGGTCACAATGGAACCTAAGGTAAACTCACCGCCAAATCTGAAAATAGCAGTGCATTCGCAGTATCTGGATCAAGAGATTACAATCGGAGGAACATTGTCTGACAAAGGAAAGACAGACTTGTGTCGCCTTTTAAAGGACAACTTAGACATCTTTGCATTGGAACCCAAAGATATGACAGGGGTACCAAGGTCAATAGACGAACACAAGCTCCAGATCCGCGAAGGGTACCCTCTGATTAGGCAAACGAAAAGGGGACAGACTCCAGAACGCAATAAGGTGATACTCGAGGAAGTGAAAAAACTAGTAGACGCAGGAATCATAAGGGAAGTTTACTATCATGACTGGCACGCTGACCCAGTAATGGTGAAGAAACATGATGGTAGCTGGCGCATGTACGTTGATTTCACAGACCTCAATAAAGCTTGTCCCCAAGATTGCTATCCACTCCCGGAGATAGATTGGAAGGTGGAATCGTTGTGCGGATACCCCTTCAAATGTTTCCTGGACGCATACAAGGGATACCACCAAATTCAAATGTCAGGAGAAGACGAGGAAAAAACAGCATTCCATACCAGCCAGGGAGTGTACTGCTACACAAAAATGCCATTTGGACTCAAGAATGCAGGGGTCACATATCAACGGCTGGTTGATAAAGCGTTTGAAAGCCAAATAGGGCGAAATTTGGAGGTGTATGTTGACGACTTGGTAATCAAAAGTCACACAGAGAGCGAGCTTATCCGGGATATAGAGGAAACATTCTTGACACTAAGGAGAATAAACATGAAGTTAAATCCCAAGAAGTGCACTTTTGGGGCAACGGAAGGCATGTTCCTAGGATACATGATTGACCCCAACGGCATCAAACCATGTCAGGAAAAAACAGATGCGGTCATCTAACTCCAAAGCCCAAAGACAAAAAAGGAAGTACAGTTACTGAATGGTAAACTCGCAGGGCTGAACAGATTCCTGTCTAAGTCAGCGGAAAAGTCACTCCCTTTATTTAAAACGCTCAAAAGGTGCATTAAGAAAGGGGACTTCAATTGGACTAAGGAAGCAGAAAATGCCTTCGAGGAATTGAAAACACATTTGGCCTCGTTCCCTATGTTAGTCGCACCACAACCTAACGAGGAGCTGATAATGTATTTGTCTGCTAGACACGGAGCGATCAGCGTAGTGCTAATGACGGATAGAGAAAATGTGCAAACCCCAGTATGCTTCATAAGTAGATCGTTGCAAAGCTCGGAGCTAAATTACACCCCAATGGAAAAATTAGTACTCGCGCTGGTGTTTGCGGCAAAGAGGTTGCGTTGATACTTTTAAGCGCACCCAATAGTGGTCGTAACTGACCAGCCCATAAAGCAGGTAATATCAAAATCGGAGGTCGTAGGTAGATTCCAGAAATAGAGTGTTCTATTAGGGGAACACAACATCACTTACAGGTCGCGCAATGCCGTAAAGGGGAAAATTTTGGCAGATTCCATCATTGAAAATCTAGAAGAGGGCGTTCAAGAGCCAGGTCAAAAGGAAGAAGACCTAACCCCGTGGGTCTTGTTCACTGATGGGTCCTCTTGCACTGACATATTAGGCGCGGGTCTCATACATACCAACCCTGAAGGAATGGAATTCACGTACGCATTGCGTTTTAATTCATAGCCACAAATAATGAGGCAGAATATGAGGCACTCATAGCAGGCTGAGAATCGCAGCACGGATGGGTGTGCACAATCTTGAAGCGAACGTAGATTCTCGATTGGTAGCAAACCATATACTTGGCGAATACGAGGCGAAAGAAGATAACATGGTGCAATACATACAAAAAGCCAAAGCATTGATTGAAGGGTTCAATAAGTTCCAAATATGCCAAGTACCCAGGGGGAGAACAAGAAAGCAGATGCGCTTAGTAAAATAGCATCTACCAGAATCGCACACCTATCAAAACAAGTCATGGTGGAAATTCTCAAGGACAAGTCAATTAAAGAGCAAGAGGTCACGTCGGTCGTAGAGGAAGAAGGACCTACATGGATGACGCCGATTGTGGATTATTTGACGAATGATTCACTCCTACATGACAAAACCGAGTCACGACGAATACGAAGACGTTCGAGGAAATTTGAAGTCAGAGATGGGGTCCTTTACAAGCGATCATTCCTCCAGCCATGGTTAAGATGCGTAGGGCCACGCCAGGCGCAGTACATCATTAGCAAAATCCACGAGGGGTCATGCGGCATGCACGTAGGACCAAGGTTCGTGGTAGCAATAGCGTTGCGTAGCGGGTACTACTGGCCATCTATGCATAAAGACGCGCGAACGCTCATTAATAAATGCAATGACTGCCAGGTGCACAGACCAGTACCTTGGCAGCCCTAGGAGGAGCTCACGCCGATCACATCCCCTTGGCCATTCTTCAAATGGGGAATATATATCGCGGGAACTTTCCCCGTAGCCGCGGATGAGTTAAGTTCCTCATAGTCGCGATGGATTACTTCACAAGATGGATTGAGGCGAAGGCAGTCGCAACGATCACGGGGAATCAGGTGAAAAGGTTCGTATGGGCCAACATTGTATGTCATTTCGGACTGCCCGGTGAAATAGTCTCTGATAATGGAAAGCAGTTCGCAGAGAACCCATTCAAGGATTGGTGCGCGAAGAATGGAATACATCAATGGTTGGCATCGGTCGCCCATCCACAAACGAATGGACTCGTGGAAAGAGCAAATAGGATTTTGGGGGATGGCATAAAAGCACGATTCGGGGAACACAATAGGAAGTGGGTCGATGAGTTGTCGCATGTTTTATGGGCACATCGCACGATGATCAAGACAGCCACGGGTGATACCCCTTTCGCCCTAGCATATGGTACAGAGGCAGTCATTCTAGCTGAGATCGGATTGCAAACACTCCGCACAACGGAGGTAGACATGGTTACTAACGACAATGAGCTGCGATTGAACTTAGACATAATCGAGGAGCGGCGAGAGTTAGCAGCAATCCGCGATGCTAAGTCAAAAGCAAAGATGAAAGGATATTATGATGCTAGGGTGTGCAAGACCTCCTTCAGACCAGGTGACTTTGTGTATCGCTCAAACGTGGCCAGTCGCATTGAGAATACAGGAAAACTTGGACCTAAGTGGGAGGGACCTTACATAGTGACAGATGCATTAGGGAATGGCGCGTATCGATTACGTGACATGGATGGCCGCGACCTACAGAGGCCTTGGAACATATGCCATCTAAAGAAGTGCTACCTTTAGCGGCGGATTTCTTGAATAAATGTATTGTTTTTTCTTTTATTTCATGTATTAAAACTTGTAAGCATTAATACTGTCGTGGTACCTAGCTAGTTCCACGACGCATTCAGAAAACATTTCTTTTTGTCATACATATTCTCTTTTTTATGTCTTATATCTTGCCTCTTGGCACACGCGTGCACAATATTTCCAGGCGAAATAAGAGGAATGAGCCTACCCTAATAATTAGACTCGTCGATTATGTGGGATGCAACCCCATCAACCATGGATCTTGTATCCTTGTTAGGCCCCTTGCTATTTATGACGTCGTAGCAAGTTATGCAGCCAGTAAACTCTGAGACTTTTAAGACACAAACGTGCGCACCTAACAATTGGTCAGTCTCACCTGGTCGTCCTTATGGTAGTAGCGGTATACCACACGTAATGAGCTTCTCAAACCCATATGGACCATTAATGAGTTTACATTAACTCATTAATCAAAGTCGTGTTACAAAAATTAAGCACACTTATCATACATCAAAAAAATTATTGTTTGTTACAAGCAAGAGCAAACATTTCCGCATCAAAAAATAAGCAACACGTTTACAAATCAGTAGAGTGGTTGGTAAGCAAATGGGTCTCGGATGACGACCTCTTCAATTTCAGCAGCGGTGGGCAGTAAGCGGTAGCGAGATGGTCCCTTAAGCTCTTCTCCACTCGATCTAGTGTGCGAGAGTCCCTCTCTAGCAGTGGTAGTGGCAGCACAGGAATAAAGGGCGCAAGATGGGTCGCGCCAACAGATGGTGCAGCCTCTATGTTCGAAAGGGCCCTCTTCGCAGCAGCACGGCTCTTATGGGCTGTGAGCACCTCAGATAGTGGAACTTCCTTCTCAATCCTGAATGGATCAAGCACGTCTCTAGGATACACAAATATAGGTATTATCAGCTGCTCCATGGACGGTTTAAGGTAGAAGTCTGGCAATGCTTCTACGCCCTCCGCTTTGTGGCACACCAGTGTAAGGCTCTCCATCACCACTTCTAGGGGCACCTCATGGTCCTTATCCTGTAATCTAAATGATGGCAGTGGATAGGCTTTCATATCCTACAAAGCTGTTGTTAGATTGGATTCAGCCTTTGGGTCATAAAAGGATACCTCTGCTAGATCTTTCTTCAGCAATTTGGCCTCGTGTGCTTTCACCAAACCCCTGGAAGTACCCTCGTTAATCGCAGCTATCACAGACTTGGAAAAAGAAGTTCGCAAGTAGGGGTCTTCCAGGGCACCCATCGTAGCTAAGCGCAATCCATGGCGCATTAACCATCGCTTCTCAGCCACTTCCTTCACCAAGTGGGGATACATGTCTTCATCAAGCTCTAAGCTCAGTCTCTTTAACTGACCGTTGAGGTCGCTCACGTCCTCCTTCACCTTGGCGCCCAATGCATCAACGTCAGCTACAAATTTATTTTTCCCTTCTTCGAAGGCCCCCATAGTACCTGGTTGGAGGCCTTTAGTTGGTTGAGCTGGGCGCGCTCTTCATCTAGAACGTTGGATAGCCTGTCCCTTTCCTCTGTTAAAGAATGAAGTAGGGTTGCATCCTTTCTACCTCTCTCGATCTCCTGGTTAATCTTTTCTTGCATATCCCCCAGTGCGATGGACTTTTCTTCAGCGATTTGCCTCAATCTTTCCTCTGTGGTGCGAACTTGGGCAGAGAGCTCTAGGAATCTCTTCTTAAGGTGTGACATTAATGTCACATGTTGCAATGCTAGGTAGTTGGCTTCATCAGCCAGGAAAGTGTCGCTCATTCCTTCCAATTTTTCGTGCTGCCAGGGGGCACAATGTTATCCAAGAATTTAGTTCCCATTTGGGAGCAAAGACAGGGTCTTGAAGGAACGAACTTCCCACTGCTGATGAAGTCTCCTTTGAGGGGAAGTCGTGGTCTCAGCTTTCGCAAAAGACTTCTCTGGGTCCTCACTGATACATAGGAATGGTGGTAAGATAAAAGTGACAAAAGACATCATGGAACTTACACTACGAAGGTGTGGGAAGAATGTTACGTTAGGTTGATGGTGACTGGAGAAGTGCGAGGGGGAGTCTTCGCGAGGTTCTCCTCGAACTCTTCTTCGGTTGTGCGCACCTCCGTCCAGGAGGGACCGGCCCCGTTGCGCGCAGCTTCGCGAGAAGCCGTTGGGGGCTCCTTTGTCTCTTCCCCAAGGTAGATGTGTCTTCTTCATCAAAATCGTCTTCGCCTTCCTCAGCATCCGAAGACAGCGATGAGCTGAGGAAGGGCGATGGTGGTTGTTGCACTACTGGTGGTTGTTATGCTGCTAGTGGTTGTTGTTGTTGTTGTTGTGCTGGTGGTGAAGGTGGTGGTTGATCTGCGCCTGTGTCATCATCTTCTTGGGCAGCGGATGCCTCTCCAACTTCCAAGTCAATTGTGTTCTTGTGGGCACGTTCTGGGAGGGATTCCTCATTTTCTCTCACAGGACGAGAATACACCATTAAGTCTTCTGGAAATTCACCACGAACGAGCTTCAAAAGATCCATAACAGCGCAGCACGAAAACAAACAAACAGAAAGATAAAATTTAGTTTCTTGGCACAGGAAGGAACTTACATAATGCTACAGTGGATGGGAGGAAGAACCACTAACCCTGGCCGTCCTGGGTGCAGAAGACGGATATCCTGTCCGCGCCAAAATTGGTGCGCGGCTTAGTCCAAGGGTGACTAGCATACTCTCTGGATACGGCAGTACGAGGATACGATTGTTGTTTAAAGTCTCCGTGTCTTCAGGATCATAGGAGTTGCGGCCAGGTAAGGGGTCCTTCCACACCATATCGGGGGTCATAAAAGGAAAGTGGAAAGGGAAGACGGCGTCGTCAAGCCAGAAGAATTTGTCGTTCCAGTCTCTTAGGGAGTCTACTTTTACGTTATAACATTGTATTCCACCTTTCCGCTTTGCTAAAGACACCCAGCCATTGGCTAATTGCCGCTGGTAGAATACACGAAAAAGGTCTACGGTGGGCTCTATGTCTAGGGTGCGGCAGTTTATTTCAAAATTTGAAATTTTGGCCGCCCCTATGCAATGCAATTGAGAGACATGGGTCTCATAATGCATCAACACGCTAAGAAGGAAGCGTGACATGGGTATACGCTGGTTTGCATAGTCAAAGAACCGGGTGTACACCCCTATCTTTCCCGCAGGTGCGTGACTTATATTATGTCGAGGGTTAGGAACTTCTGGGTGCAGATAGTTAGGTATATAGAAATATGTGGTGAATTGGTCTAGTTTCTCTATGGTCAAGGTTGACGTAATGGTGGATAATTGTTTCACCATGGTGTTGTATGTGTCAAATGGTAGTTGCGCAGATTACCTTCGCTGAAAATCTGGTGGTGATGGCGTGTGTTGAAGACGTTAATGGAGGTTTGAGAGTTTTTTGAAGGGTAAAAAGTCAAAAGGAGGCGTCAAGGGTATATATATATATATATATATATATATATATATATATATATATATATATACCTACTAAATTACTGTTCACGGTTAGATATGTGCCACGTGTTTCCCACTTGCTTGATCTAAGGGTAGAAGTTGAAGGGGTAACTATGACATGGCAGGCGCTTTTTCCGGTTACCAAGGAGGTTAGGTAAAAGGGGGGATTAATGTCTTCTTGGCGGGAATGTTTGAAATCTTTGTTCATATCTGGACTATGCGAAGGGTCTTGTTGATTTATAGTCTGGTAGCCGCGGTTGGAACCTACGACCACTAGACTACGGGGACATGATGACGTATAGTCCCTAGTTGGGCTGGATAGCCGGATCCACGGGTACTACCCGCATCCATCAGGGATGGATTAAAGGCTTGTGCGATGTGTGCGCGTAAGCCCAGTAGGCCCGGTAGGCCGTTGTCGCACATAAGGTTAATTACTTAACCAGGTCCTTGACGTAGCGCGATAGTATCAGACAAGAGTATAATCTATCATATAGATATAATCGCCTAGAGTGAAGAGATATACACTTGCCTTGGTTATATGATAAAGATCAAGCTAATTTAAGTCATTATCTCTTTCTTTGGCCGCAAGAGTAGGAGAGCCCAGCCAGGACTCTCTCGGGTATAAAAGGAACCCCATAGGTTCCACAAAGGTACGATACACATAATACCCTAAACACTACATACTTAAATCGATTACTTACTCTAACGCCGGAGTCTAATCGTGGGTCACAAACCCACGGTAAGCCTAACGGTGTCTGTTTAGTGCATAGAGTCCTTAAAGCAAGTTTCACTTGGTGCAAGAGCCGGAGTCCACAAGACCCCAAATTAAGCATTTGGGTCAAGCTCGGTCTATCCCAACTTTTGTATCAACATCTTCCAAAGCAATTCTCTCTAGACAAATTACTTTAAAACTTTCTTCAGCTTTGAGATACAAATCCTATAAAAGTTTATGATTTATATCAAATGATATTCAAAGATAATAGTTACATGAATTACATGTAATTATACCAGAATTACATGTATTCTGGTATAATTACATGTAACTATACCAGAATTACATGTAATTCTGGTATAATTACATGTAATTATGTTGCACGTCATAAAAAGAAAAAATGAAACCTTCTGGTATAAGTACCTCTTTAGAAGTACAATCACGAGAAACAAAACCTTATGTTCTTTGATTTTCATCTTTAGTCTATTCTTCATTCAGTTCTAAAAAACCCAACACCTGATCATCTAGCTCTAGTTGCTCTCTTCTTCTCATTAAAATTGAGCTCCAGTTTTTGATGGTTGGACGATCTCGAAGAACATGGAACCTATCGAACTTCGTTGAATCTAAATACAAAAGCTGGAAAAAATACATATAAATAGCATAACTTTATTTAATTTAAAAAAACAATGAATACAAAATTAAACAAAAATATGTGATTCATCATGAAATTAAATGTAATTCATCATGAAATTACATGTAATTCGTCATAAAATTACATGTAATTCAACATAAATTCAAAGAAAATTAGAAACTTATAATTAGGAAGGTGAACGGGCCAAGGTAAGGATTTGTTGGTTTATCGGGACGTTTACAGTCTAGTAAGCATTTGTATACATACTCACACCAGTTAATCTTAGAAGCATATGTATCTTCTCGAAGACGTCTAACAACATCCAAGCAAACTTGACCATTTAAAGCATCTACTTTTCCCATTGTATTGGTAAACAGAGTAAGAAAGTTAACTCTAAAAAGAAAGTCATCTTTCTTAGACAAAACCAACTTTGCAGCTATATCAGAAACTCTTATCTCCTTCCTATTTTTTGGGAAAAACTGTCTAATCCAAAGCTTAACAAAATCATCATCCAACGGTCTTTCTTCTAAAGAAAATAAAGAATGTCCGTTCAAAGGGACACCTAACATTTCATGGACTTTCTCTTCGTTTACCTTAATTTAGTCACGCGTTTCCAAATTGAACGTAGAGCTTTCCGCATCAAAGCGTTTAATACAATACCTTCCCATCCTTCCTGGTAACTTATCAATTTGAACATCATAAAGTGAAATAAACCCATACGTGATAAAAAAAACGCTTCATATTAACTCCATAGCATCCACGAATTGCAGAAAAAAAAAGTGAAGAAGCAACCGCCTTTGGACGAATTGACGGATAAGAGTCAAGATACTCTTTGTGAGAAACTTATTCTGGCAACAACTCTTTTTCCTTTTTTATTATTTTATTGACACTACTCCCTTCTCCTATATCTTCATCAGATGGTTCGGACTTAATAACCTTCAACTTTTTCAATAAACACACCAGATTCTTTTCATTCAAAGATACTTCCTCACACGAATCATCTAGCTGATCTATAGCTTTGCGCTTACCAAGCTTAACTGGTGCCTTGGCAGCAGCGTTGGAAACCGTCTTCGCAGCAGGCTTTTGAGCGGGCTTTGAGGCCATCTTGGCAGTAACCTTGGAAGCCGGCTCAGCAGCATCATTGGAATCCTTAGAACCCCGCCTTTTAACAGCCTTAGAAGGCAACACAGTAGAAGCCTTAGAAGCTTTAGAAGCCGGCTCAGAAGCATCATTGGAAGCCTTAGAAGCCGGCCTCTTAACAGCCTTCAAAGGCAACACAGTAGAAGCCTTAGAATCTTTAGAAGTCGGCTCAGCAACATCATTGGAAGCCTTAGAAGCCGGCCTCTTAACAGCCTTGGAAGCCGGCACAATAGAAGCCTTAGAAGTCGGCCTTTTAACAGCCTTGGAAGGCGAGACAGTAGAATCCTTAGAAGCCGGCTTGTTACCATCCTTGGAAGCAGACCTTAGAAATGTAGTAGATTTTTGCTTCAAACCCTCCGAACTCATCTTGGAAGCCGCCTTGGGACCAGTTCTTAGAACTGGCATCTCCGTTGAAACTTGTGTAGTGTCCTTAGAGATATCAGCAACCGGTATATTCTCCATATTTACCTCGAGCAAATTCGAATCAGCAACCATCGACACATCCCCCACAGCATTCAAACTCACACGCCCCTCATTTATTATTTCCGGAAAAAACCCACCATCGACCACATTCAATGCAACCGACACATTATCTTTAATATTACCCGTTATCTCCTCAACTATTACTGATTCGAATTTGCTCATATTCTCCTCAACCAAATCCATATTAGTCATATTACCCGTATTCTCCTCAACCAAATCCTTATTAGTCATATCATCATTCACTACAACATCTGACACAGCAGCTAAATTATCAAGACACCCAACACCAGCATCATCAAATACATTTTTCACACTCAAACCCCTTGAATAAAAAATACTAGAAGAACCAGTATGATTACCTCTACCTCCATGCCTACCTCGAGAACCTCTACCCCTGGGAGAACCTCTAACTCTACTACTTGTAGTTATACCTTCTCTCTCAGTACCAACGTCATTACCCGATATAATAGAGCTAAACACACCTGAAACAAAAAAACATAAAAATTGCATCAGTAAACTTATCAAAAACAACACTTAATACAAGTTCCATGTGATTTAGGTTGAATTACATGTAATTTCATAAATCACATCAGTAAACTGATCAAAAACAACATTTAATACAAGTTCCATGTGATTTAGGTTGAATTACATGTAATTCCATGAATCACATGTAATTCACTTAAATCACATGTAATTCCATGTGATTAAACCGAAGTAGTAATCATTCTACTTTAGTGTTGCAACTTCTAAAAACTGAAATCAGCATCTACACCAATGATTACGCAACGCTAGTTTTCATCACATATAAATTCTAAACATGATATCGGAATCTATACCAACATTAATGTTGGGTCAAAAAGTTGATGTGGCATAAACTCAAAAACGAAGAAAACATGAAGGTAATTGTCTAAGCGTTGACAAGAGCATTCCAGGCGTTGACAAGAACAAATTAGGCGTTGATGGAAGCAAGCATTGTCACATGCAATTCAAGCATTGACAAAACGTAGACAAGAAGCCTTTAGAAGCTTCTATTTGGATATATATGCAGGAGATATTCTGTATATAGTTATTTAAATAGAAGATTCACATGTTTATTTATTCTTATCTCTTGTAAAACTCTAATCCTTACACTATAAAAAGAACCAAGGGTCTTAGGTTTTTATCATCAATTCATTCACAATGTAAACCTAAAAGCGTGTGTGCACTAGACGTGGGATTCAATGTATACACGTCTAGTGGATGTTTGTTATTAATATAATGAACATCCCTTTTGTTTTAACTCATGTTATTCGTGCCTAAACACCTTGTTAATGTGTCATGTTCTAATTCCGCTTTGATTGTATAATCATATGAACATGGTGCATTCCTAGTTGCTTCAAAGATCCGGAAACCAAGGTTTCCACAATTGGTATCAGAGCCTCGTGGCTCGTGATGCTAGGACCAACAAGGTGTTCGTATATGGTGAAAAGAAGAAAAATCCGTCTAGGGTTTTTCTGGACGTTTTTGTGTGCGCAGCAGTATTCAGAAGGTCATAACTTTTGTTTGAACCATTGGATCGTCACGAAATTTTATATGTGTGTTCTACATACATATATCTAAACATCCACCGGAGGGATTTTCCTGTTTTATCCCCAGGCAAAAGTTATTAGGCGTCAAAGTTAGCTGATGAGTAATTTTCAGATTTTCAGATTTGCATGAAATCATGGTTTAGGGTTTCAACAAACCCTAGATCGGATCTAAAAAGAAAAGAAGACTTGTTGTTAGCTTTGGGGAATCAGTTCTTCATGAACTGGTGATGAACCCTAGCAACACGATTGCAGCAAAGGTTGAAGATGTGTTGAAAACTAGGGTTTCGATGCTTACTTTACAAACCCTAGATCTATGATATTAGGGTTTATGGTAAAACCCTTAGACTCGTTATTTGTTACTGTGAATGATGATTGCATAAGCTTTGCAGTATTAATTTGCAGCAGGTCTTGAATTGAAGGACAAAAGTCAGACGTGATAATAATATTCAAAGAAGAATCAAAAGAAAAACGAGCTACTGTTTGGATATTATATGGTTACTTTGCGTTCACATGGAATAGCATTCACACGATTATTTGTGTGTTCCCTTACCAATGTGTTCACACGGTTACCAAAAGATCTGATTGGATGACGCTTTTAAAAGGAAAATACGCATGTCTGCATAGTGACGTAAGGCTTCAATTGTGTTCACATGGTACAAGCTTTTCTATTGGTGGAGCAATTGAGTGTTCACATGGTTACTATAGACATGCGGTCACACGATCAAAGAAGCTTTATTCACTTATTTAACGTTGAAAAGGTAACGTTGATATTTAATTCAACGTTGGCAAGTGAAAAATACGTGGACGCTGACAAGACTTCATTTAACGCTGACAGGAAGTATTTGACGCTGATAGAATAAGTCAATGCTGATAGCATTGACAGTGTCGTCCGATATATGCTAATCCAAGCGCTGATAGGTATTGTCCGATATCGGACAATACATCTGACCAAGATATTGGATAAAGAAGGATGTTGGACAACACAAGGAAGGCTGTTGTTTGAGAGAATTGGTACGTTTTGAGCACACAAAAAGGAGGATTATACACATGAAGGTACATGGAATCTCCGTTTTAATTTAGAATATCATGTTGATATTTATGGCTCGGATATTTTTAAACGGAATTAATGATCTTAAAGCGAGTTAGCAACAATTCATGAGGTAATGAAAAGTGTTCATGAAGAGGTGTTAGCTTAAGGGGAAGAATTCTTATGGTAAGTTTGGTGATTGAAGAAGATTTTCGCGAGTTTGTGTTCTATCATATCTTAAAGTCGTGCACTCCCAGTCATAGACTTTAAAGATAACTTGATCGTGCTTTACATGGTTGGTGATGAAGGCTTGTCATAACACTTGAAGGAGTTACATTATCGTGCTCAGTGTCTCACATAGGATGAGAATACTGACAAGAGATCGAGGTCTGCTTATAATGCTAAAGGTATAAGTTCTTTATCATGTGGATAGTACAAGACATGGAACACAAGGTTGGGTTATTCTACTTCTACATCAAAAATATTATATTAATTGTTCTTCAAGATCATTACATAGAGCTACATTTGGAGAATCTTTCAAGATTGCATACATTGTTTACTTTCCTGTTGATGTGACAAAAAGGGGAAGAAATACATGCTATACTTGAGGGGAAGCAATCTGAAGATCATGTACAACTTACAAGAGATACACATAGAGTTTTGCCACTATCAACTAGGGGAAGATTGTTGGGTCAAAAAGTTGATGTGGCAGAAACTCAAAAACGAAGAAAACATGAAGGTAATTGTCTAAGCGTTGACAAGAGCATTCCAGGCGTTGACAAGAACAAATTAGGCGTTGATGGAAGCAAGCATTGTCAAGAGCAATTCAAGCATTGTCACATGCAATTCAAGCATTGACAAAACGTAGACAAGAAGCCTTTAGAAGCTTCTATTTGGTTATATATGCAGGAGATATTCTGTATATAGTTATTTAAATAGAAGATTCACGTGTTTATTTATTCTTATCTCTTGTAAAACCCTAATCCTTACACTATAAAAGGAACCAAGGGTCTTAGGTTTTTATCATCAATTCATTCACAATGTAAACCTAAAAGCGTGTGTTCACTAGACGTGGGATTCAATGTATACACGTCTAGTGGATGTTTGTTATTAATATAATGAACATCCTTTTTGTTTTAATTCATGTTATTCGTGCCTAAACACCTTGTTAATGTGTCATGTTCTAATTCCGCTTTGATTGTATAATCATATGAACATGGTGCATTCCTAGTTGCTTCAAAGATCCGGAAACCAAGGTTTCCACAATTAACATTTTATCAGGTTAACCCCTAAACCCGATATTGACATCTATACAATTTCTAAATACACAAAATCATTCAAATAACAAATCATTTAGGGCATACAGTGGGAGTGTTGGGGGCGTATAAACCTCAAATAGTAACAACAGATCAAATAGCAGCAGCACAAAAACCCACAAAAACCCAAAAACCTTATCAGAAAACCCCTAACACACAAAAACCCCTAAACCTTATCCATATTCAACTGATACATAGAGAAGTAACAAAAACCCCTAAAAACCTTATCAGAATCAAAAGTAGAAAAAAAAACAGATCCATATGCAATTGATATATAGATAAATAAAAAAACACAAAAGAACCTAAAAACCTTACCAGGACCGGAAGTAGGGAACAAAGAAGATTCCGGCAATGGATCCACTCTAAAAGTATTTATTTCATGTCGTATATCCATAATTGGTCAATGGGTCTAAAGGTTTTGATAAATCAATTACGGATCTAAGGTTTATACGGTGTGTGAATATGTGTGTGTGAAATGAAATGAGTGAGAGAGAGACAGTTTTTTGTTTTTTTGGTAAGATATGAAACCGGATTTAGCGGAAGAGTGAAGTTACGAAATTGCCGTTAGTGATTTAATCTGGACCATCCAATCTTTTTTAAATAGACGATATAGATGGAGAGAGCCAATCTTTTTTGGGTGATAGTTCCTTACGGAACTTCGTCTATTAAATATGTTACTGTTAAGTATAATATATTACGGTCTAAAAACTTTTATAAATCCGACAATATTTTATTTTAGTTCCGTATTTGAAAGACAACTTACTCTATTTAAATAAAATAAAAAATAACTTCGTTGATAAATTTTGTAAACCTCAAAAAATCTCGATCCATTTTTTTTAAGACAAATACAATCTTTTCCGGAATCAATGTACAAATCATAATTTCACGGGTGTTTTCTCGGATGTTTAAAAGAAGTTACTAGTAGTTTTCTGTTTCTAGTCGTTCCCTCTAGAAACTCCTTTTTCTCCCTTCCCCGCCTTTTCTAGAATATACTTCTTGAGAGCTATATAAACTCATCATCAACATGTTCTATAATCATCGTTTAATCACAAAATCATCTAATAATCACTACATTCAAACAAACAATTGTCATGGATATCGCTACTTTGATGGGCTTAGACTCACCTTTGCTCCTTCATCACATCCTCGACGACACCGACAACAAATCAACCAAATCAGAACCAACACGTGCATCCGTACGAGACGCAAGAGCAATGGCAGCAACACCTGCATACGTGAAGGAATATCCAAATACATACGTCTTCATTGTCGACATGCCTGGTTTGAAATCCGTAGATATCAAGGTTCAAGTTGAGGACAACAATGTTTTGGTGATTAGTGGTGAGAGGAAACGTGAAGAGGAAGAAAACGAAGGTGTGAAGTATGTTCGAATGGAAAGAAGGATCGGTAAGTTTATGAGGAAGTTTTCTTTGCCCGACAATGCGAATATTGAGAAGATTTCGGCTGTTTGTCAAGACGGAGTGTTGGCTGTTACTGTTGAGAAGCTGCCTCCACCCGAACCTAAGAAGCCAAAATTGATTCAAGTTCAGGTTGCTTGAGGGAATTAGGATCTGTTTGTGGTGGTAAATGTTTTTATGAATAATTAATCTGATGTAATGACAGTATGATGAGTAATGTGGTTTGTTTACTTGCTCTGTTTACTCTATTTTGTAATGTTGCTATAATGGAACCTACGTGCCTTTTTGTTTTAACGTTTATGTATTTGTGAGAAATTGCTGTGATGCCTAAAGATGAGTCGTATACTATGCTATTTGTCGTTAAGATACTCTCTCTTTGTAAACCAGAAAAACAAACGGATAAAATGCTATACACTAAGTTTATGTGTTTGGTGTTGTAAATGATACGAATATTTGGTTAAAATCCAAGCAATAACTCCTCCCAGTACAAGGCCCATGTTTCTTGCCATTGAGCTCGTGAGAATCCCAAATACTCCATTTTTAGCAACCAAAGTGCATATAATATAATCTTTCGACAATCAAATTCAAAAGTAAATATCCAAAGAGTGTATAAAAAGTTATTTGTCTAAATTTATCACCTTCGCCAACTACTTCATTTAACTTTTAGGAAGCAAGAGGTTGTTGTTTGAGGTTGATCAAGAGGCCATGCCACGTTTTCAAAATTTATCCTGCTTCGAAATCACATGACTTGTGTGATGTCTCTATGTAGACATGCGGCGAAAATTGTTCTTTGACTTGAGGGCAATTTATATCTTGTTGCCGATGTTTTGGACACATATTTGGTTTCTGAACTAAGACTTTGGCCATTGGGTTAAGCAATCATTTGATTTATTGATTTAAAGTTGGTGGATTTATATTTTCTCATGGCTGCTAAAGTATAGATATTTTCTCTGCCTATCTATCATGAGTCAAGTTGTTAGGCACGGTCTGAGTTTGGGGTCGATGCAATGGGCAAAACGTGTATGCAAAGTGGTTTTTACACACTTGGCAGCTGCGACTATACTAATTATTGTTGCTACTTCATCTTTTGAACACATCTTAATGAAAACCAAGAACAAAGTGGTCGCAACCGTTATAAGGACATCGACTTTTGTAAATATTGTATAACATTTTTAGTTAGTTTGCTACTAGGAACTTCGAATCTTTTAGCTGAAAGCATATATATGGAAATCTGTCAAAGCTTGGTCCGGGCAGTTCTAGGTGAGTCCACGTATCGATGTCACGCATTAGGGAATAATAATGTTCAACAATGTAGTAGTGATAATACGGAAATCTGGCAAAGCTTGGCCGGGGCAGTCCTAGGTCAGTCCAGGTATTGATGTCACGTATTTGAAAATAAAAATGTTCGACATTGTATGTAAAAGTGATAAACAGAGCTATCAATAGGACTGCATTTTGTTCATCGTCAACGTGCAGAACCTCAATGAGATCAGCGTTTGGATACGTTTTTTATTTGTGTTTTTCGGGCTGATTTAACTGTCTAATGTTCGTTGGATAAGAATAAACACAACCATATAGAAGCATCTGATCTTCTGTGCATTAGCTGTTTCGCAGCTTGTTTATTTTCAGCTTTTGGATTACAGTCAGTTATTTATGTTTTTTGACGTGTTTTAAGTTATTACTGGATCCTTAATCTCCGCCTTGCCCTGGACCTACCACCTTGAGTGGTTTGGAAGCTTGAAGACTTTATTGGCTTTGATTAAGTTACTTTTGTGTCCCTTGTTTTTTGGTTTTTTATCATGTCTGAACATGGTGAGTCTGATATTGAGAGTGTGGTTGTCATACTCATCAGTAAGCTTGATGTTAATAACCCTTTACAATTACACCATAATGATTCTGTTATGTTGACTATTATGTCTGTTAAATTAAAAGGCATCGAAAATTATCAAGTTTGGGTTAATGCTATATTGTTAGCATTGGAAGAAAAAAATTAGTTCTAATGATGGTACTTTTAAATGGTCAATCACTGATGAAGTTTTGAAAAAATAATGGGATACAGTTAATGTTATTGTTTTAAGATGGATTCTTAACTCTATATCTGAGGAACTGTTTCTTGGGAAAAAAAATTTAAAAAAGGTTAAACATGTTTGGAAAGAAGTAAAGAAACATATCATAAGGTTGATGGTTATATCATATTTAATCTACATCATAAGATTAATACTATGAAACAAAATGGCTCTATCTTGTTTGACTATTATCTTAATCTGGATGCTTTGTGGAAACAATATGATGTCATTACTGAGCTGCCTAATTGTTTGTGGACTACTCTAGTGAATTTAAAAAGCATAACCATCTTTTAAAATTAATGTAATTCTTGATGGGGCTTGATGTTTCTTATATGAATATTAGGAGTTCTATTCTGTCTAGAAAAAAATTTACCATTATTTTTAGTGAGGAGTCTCAAAGCATGGCTTCAGGTAGTGGTTATGGGCCTTCTTAAAGGGCTCAAACCTCTGTCTTCTTGTCTAATGGGCCTATTAGAAACAACTTTCAAAGAAATTAGACCTCTAATACTAATATGTTCATACCTAATACTAGAAATTTCAGACCTACCGATAGCACCACTGGATTTAGACCTAATAACCCCAATGCTGTCAGACTAAATGTGTCCTCTGATGCTGAGATAGTTTGTGAGAATTGTGGGTATAATGCTCATACCATTAATAGGTGTATTAAAATTATTGGGTACCCTGTTGACTTTGGAAAGAAAAAGGTTGGTCAAAACTTTAAAGGTAAAACTCTTTCAAACAATATGTTGGCTCCACTTCTTCATCTGGTTTTATAGATGAGCAAATTGCTACTTTTCTTTCTCTTATTAAGGACAACACTAGTACTAGTAAAATGTGCAAGCCAATATGGCAGGTACTTACTTTAACTCTAGTAAGGTCTTTAATGATAACTTTGAGAATATTTATTGCTCTAACACTAGTGTTATGTCTAAACTTGATAATAATTGGAAGGTTGTGAATTTTAGGGGCTAATTAACATATGACCTACAATGATAAGGAGTTAGACAATGTTTATGATATTTCTCATCTCAACATTAAATTTTCTCATCACAATGGGACTAAAGCCATCATATCTAAATTTGGAAACCTTAACTCCCTAATGGTCTGTTTCTGTTTGATGTGCTTGTGATACCTGAATATTGTGTTACCTTGATTTATGTCCACAAACTTGTTAAAGATAATAAAATCTATTTTGTCTTTGATGAAAATAAGTGTTTCTTTGTAAATCAGGATTTGAATCTAAAAAATGTCATGGGGATTGGTAAACAATTTGGTGGTTTATACTATTTAGACACTCAAGGTATTAAATGTAAAAATTTCAATAATGTGATTACTTGTTATATGTCCCAATATGATTGGCATTGCAGACTTGACCATCCTGCTGACCATGCCCTAAATGTTTTGAATATTTCTTTAAAGATTGATAAACATGATTAATATGATTTTTGTGAAATTTTTCAAAGTGCTAAACAGACTAGGAAACATTTCCCTTAAGTGATCATAATACTAAATTTCTTGGTTATATTGTTCATTTAGATTTGTGTGGTCCTTATAAGGTGGCTAGCTACACTGGTCATAAATATTTTTTTAACTGTTGTGGATGACTATACTAGAGTTGTTTAGGTGTATCTTATTAATACTAAAGATGAAGTTGCTACTTTTATTAATATTTTTTTTTATAATCTAATTAAAAATTAATTTAAAGGGACTGTAAAGTTTTTTAAAGTGACAATGGAACAAAATTTGGAAATCAAACATTTAACAAGTTTTGTAATGATAAAGAGGTCATACACTAGACATATTGTGCATATAACCCATAAAAGATTGGGGTTGTTGAAAGGAAACATATGCATATTTTAAATTTTGCTAGATGCCTTATGTTGTAGGGGAGATTCCTTTGAAATTCTAGACTGAATGCATTCTCACTGCTACTTAGCTAATTAACAGATTTCCCTCTTCTTTGCTAAATAGAAAACCTCCCTATGAAATGATATATAATATTTGTCCTAATCTCTCTTATATCATAATGTTTGGTTGTCTTTACTTTGTTACTATTCTTAATAGTCATGATAAACTCACCAATAGATCTAAAAAATGTGTTATAATGGATTACGCTAGTTCTCAAAATGGTTACAAGGTTTATAGTCGTGACAGACATCAGTTTCTTGTCTCTTGAGATGTTAAGTTTTTTAGTCTGTTTCCTTTTAAGGATTATGTTTCAAATACTATTAAGGATAAGTCTACTAATGTTTTTCATGATACAAACTTGTTAAACTATTTTTATCTTGATAACCCAAAGCTTCCTAATGATGATAAGAGATTAGGACATAATCGTAATAGTGACCATGAGTCATAGAGTGATAGTAGTCACTCTAAACCCTCTGGTGACCATGTGAACATTGTTGGTTCACCCTTGATTGAGGCCGAATATCATAGTAGTGAAGACAATGATGCCAGGGTGTTAGAGGATGAGGCTGCCACACTTGATGAAAACTATATATCTGAAGAAAATGTGGATTTCAATCCAAACAACCATGCTCGGGGTACTCAAAATTTGAAGTGGTCTTCCAAACCTTTTGTTTTTCTAAAAAACTATAATGACTTTGTTGTTAATTCCAAGGTTAAGTATGGTCTTGAGAAATTTGATGGATATTCTACACTTAGTGCTGAAAACATATGTTTTACTACCTAACTTAATAATAATAGTGAACCTAAGACCTACTTTGAAGCCTCTCAAGACCCTCATTGGGTTGATCCTATGAACTTAGAAATGACTGCTTTACTTAGAAATGACACTGTTGTGGAGCTACCTCAAGGTAGAAAGGCCTTAGGTTCTAAATGACTTTGGAAACTTAAGTTTAAATCCAACAGTGAAATTGAGAGGTATAAGGCTAAAGTTGGTGTCCAGGGATTTGCCTAGAAAGAAGGAATTGGCTATGAGAAAACCTTCTCCCCTGTAGTCAAAATAACTACTATTAGATGTTTGCATAACTTGGCTATTATTTAGTCTTGTCCTGTTTTTAAACTTGACATTAACAATACTTTCTTGTATGGAGACCTTGAAGGACTGTCTACATGAAACCACCTCAAGGATACTATCCTAGAGGTGATAACATGGTGTGCAAACTTAAAAAGTCCTTATATAGCCTCAAACAAGCACCTAGGCAATACAATGCTAAATTAACTTTTGTGTTTTATTGAAAATGGTTTCTATCAAAGCAATTCAGATTACTCTCTTTATACCAAGTCTAATAATGATGTGTTTCTTGCTCTTCTTGTATATGTGGATGATATTATTATCAATAGAAACAATTAATGTTGTTGAAATTGAGAAATTTAAAAACATTCTTGAAGAGGAAATTCCTGATTAAAGACTTAGGAAAATTAAATTATTTCTTGCCATTGAGGTTGTTGACACTGAGGTTGAAATCTGCTTGAATCAAAGGAAGTATGTGCCGGACTTTTTGTCTTATTATGGTATGCTTGCTTGTAAACCTGTAAGACTCCTTTATTATCCAAGCTTACCATATCCAATGAGCCTTTTGAAAATGACCCTCTTCTTGTGAACATTGTTGATTACCAAAGGCTTACAGGAAAATTGATATATCTGACTAATACCAGACTTGACATATCATATGTTGTGCATTGCTTGAGCCAGTTTGTGCACTTTCCTTTGAACTCTCATCTTAGAATAGCCTTCAAGATATTGAGATATCTTAAAGGCTCTACAAGCTTGGGCATTCACTTTAAGAAGACCTCTCGTATGCCTCTTAAAGCTTTTTCTGATGCTGATTGGGCTAAATGTGTGGTAACTAGAAAATTAGTCACAAGGTATTGTGTGTTTTGTAAATGGTAACCTCATTTTTTGGAAAAGTAAAAAACAAAACACTCTCTTCAAATCATCTTCTGAAGCAGAGTACAAAGATCTTGTTTCAGTAACCAGTGAAGTAATCTGAATATTAAAAGTCTTAAAAGATTTGATGTGTGAAAACCTGCTACCAGTTAAATTTTTCTGTGATAGCAACACTGCTATTAAGATAGCTGGCAATCAAGTCTTTCATGAAAGAACAAAACACTTTGAAATATATTTGCACTTTGTGAGAGCAAAAATTTTAAATGGTGTTGTAAAAACTATGAAAGTGGAGTTTGCAAACCAAATTGCAGACACCCTTATTAAAAGATTGGATACAAATCAGCACAATGAACTTGTTAAAAACTTGGGTATGATTAACTTATAACTTATATGGGATATCAGATTAAGGGGGACAGTAAAATTATAGACCTAATCTGATCCTCATCCTAACCATGAAGGACTTATTTTGTATCTTTGCATTTACAGGTTTTGTACCTTGGATATCGCTTGCAAGGACAAGGACGGATTTGTTGTGTTTGCCAAAGATCACTCCCTTCTTATAACAATTATGCATGGACGAAGGTTATATTGCAAGAGATAGTGGTACACATGGCAACGAATCTATACCTTTGGTATACATGCTCCTCTCTCTTTCAAGGGATAAGCTAAGAGATTTCATCTGTGTTTTTCTTTGTTTCAGACTTTATCTTTATTAGGGGTGAGCAAAAAACTCAAAAAAACCGAAACCCAACCGAAATCGAAAAAATCAAACCGGAAAAACCGACCGAAACAAAAAAATCGATGATTAGGTTTTTACTTTTTACAAAACGAAAAATACATGGTTCGGTTTTAGTTTTTATCAAAAGAGCAAACCGTAAAAACCAAACCGAACCAAACCTCTTAATTACATAACAATATATATTTAATAATATATAAAAAATAAATTATAATTCTCAATACTAAAATATTCTTTTGGGGGGTGAAATATGTCTTAATATTTACATGCGTATTTATATATACGTGTGTTTACTTCACAATATATCATTGCATATGTGACAACGATCGTTTATGTATAATTCGTATGTTCACTTTTTTGTGTGTGTATTTTGTAAATGTATGTTTAATTTTAATTTTTTTGGGATAAACGTTACCAGGATTAGAATGAAAAAAAAAATTAAAAAGAAATAACCAAATTTTTTTTACAAAAACAAGTTTGTTAGTTTAAATTGGCTACGTACAAATATAAACAGTTTTAAAACCGAAAAATCAAAAAACCGAACGGAAACCGAATAAAAACCGAAAAACCCAAACCGCCCTAAACCGAGTTTCGGTTTTTGATTTTATAAAAACCGAATATTACAGTTCGGTTTCGGTTTTCGCCAAAAACCGACCCAAACCGAACCGTGCACACCCCTACTCTTTATCAATCTTTGTAACCTTAATTTATTCTTGTGTTATTTTGTAAAACTATTATCATGTCAATAATAGATCTACACTTGTGTTAATGTGGTAAATTGGTATTTCTAAACGTATATATGTTTTATTCTATTTTGATTTATCTTAATTTAATCGTTTTAGAGCTCTTGAATCATGTTTTTCTACACAGTGGCTTAACAAATAATGTAACACTTTTTTTCCAAAAAAAAATATAAAGAATATGATGATGATGAACGCCTATAGTTTTTCGAAGTTGCGAGTTATTTGTTTGGTAGTCAATGATATAAAAACTTTGCAACATGAGAAAAAAAACAAATACCATCAGTTTCGCTAAGTTCAAATAAAAATAGAAATACTACTATGCAAGTTATAATTTGCACGCATGTTTTGGTTAAGACGTTACTAGTACTTTCCAGGTTCCATGCGTCTGTCTCTAGAACTCGCTCTTTCCATTCCCGTTGTTTCTAGAAAAGACTTCTTCACCTCTTTATAAAGTCACCATCAAATTCTTATGTCAGTCAGAAAAGCGTCTAGAAATCTCTACGTTCATTCTTCAATTACTCTCAAAAAACAATCGCAATGGATATTGCTACCTTGATGGGCTTAGACTCACCTTTGTTCCTTCACAACCTTCATCACATCCTCGACGACACAACCAATAACAGACCCACCAAATCTGAACCAACACAAACATACGTACGAGATGCTAGAGCAATGGCAGCAACACCAGCAGACGTGAAGGAATATCCAAACGCATATGTCTTCATTGTCGACATGCCTGGACTAAAATCAGGTGA
>JANFOE010001184.1:0-235257 GCA_025667525.1 Glebionis coronaria | reverse complement strand
TATATATAAAAATATAATATATATATATATACATATATATATACTAGTTGCAAAACCCGCCCGATGGGCGGGTATGACTTTTGATTGTCGTTTACATATTTTATTTTAGTAAACTTAAAATTTATTATATTAAAAATAGATTGAGGATCGTTATTGTTTTTTTATTGCAATTGTGTTTAAATGCATGATGAGCCATTATTTGTTGTGTTTGTTGGTTTTTTTTTCGAAAATATTGGTTTGTGACTTATATATTTAAACATGGTACGATTGTCTGTTACTCTACTTATTTTTGTGATACTTGTTATATCTTAGGTATTGAAGTTGTTAACTAATATAAAAATGTGTTTTTTTTGTTAAAAAGTTGCCTTTAGTGCTTCTAATAAATATTTTATTATGTATATAATTTATTGTCAAGATGAATATTTTCAAGATTACTATTCTATAGTTGTGGTAAATTGCCTTGTTTAGCGCTCAACTTGTTCAATCGGTGGGTTAGATGTTTATTTTGAAGCAAATGATTGAGATGTCTAAAGTTATGTATGAATATCGAAAAATATATTTTTGTTTGTGTTTTTTAAGAATGAAACTTTATTGTATATAGCTTATTTAAAATGAATGTGGCATTTGTTTGTATGTTTATACTTTTTATGTCTTGTATGTAACAAAATGCGTAATGTAGTAATATGATAAAGAAAAAATAGTCTTGCTTTTTTGTTGTTTTTTAGAAAGTTTTTAAAAAGTATTTAATAGCAATTACTATTTCCTCCGTCTCATAATTATTGTCCACCGATCGTAAAAGACGTAATTTTATAAAACATCACTTTTTCATATTTCTCTCTTTTACTTTTTACATAATGACAATTTTACTTGTAACCAATTAATTTACAACTTTTTTATTTTGTATATTTTTTGTAGTACTACCTTAAAGTGAGGTTGATATGGTAAATTTAATTTATATTTTTTATTTGTTTTGAAAGTGAATAATTAATTTTAAACGTTAAAAAATAAGTGAACTATAATTTTAAAATAGAGAGAATAATAATTTTGCTCTAAATATAAAAACGAATTAAGTGTGATTGTTTAGTCAAATACGTTCTTTATTGTATTTGACCCTATTTAATTTATGCATGATCTTAGTTAAGATCAGTAATTAATACCAAAATTAGCCAAAATGATTTTTTTGTTTTGTCATTCACTTAACGATAACTTCATATTGTATGTCAGCCATGAGTTGTTGATAGCAAAATCTAAAGGCATGTAAAAAAATGATTTACCACTTACTCTCTTTTTAAGAAATTTACTTACTAATATATGATTTAGAACTATTTAAATTATTATAATTTTTTTTTATTAAATAGGTAAAAGAAACCTATGACTTTTGCATACTAAAAAAATGATTAAAAATTTTATATTTTTTTCTTACTCTTTTGCCTATTTTTGCTTACTTTTTAGACTTCTAGTGATCCTTTATCACTTACTCTCTTTTTAAGAGTAGGAGTTGATAAAAATAAATTTTTTTCTTTTTTAATAGAAATTGATAGAAAATACTTTAAGACCTCTTTTATTACTTACCCTTATAACATTTGATTTAATAAGCAGATGTCATAATGTCATAATTTTGTAATGAGTTAAAAGAATATATATCGTAGCTGATAATCGATTCCAAATACTAACTATTTTATATAATACTAACTATTTCAAATCATGGTTTTATTTATCAACCCTTCCTAAGGAAGCATATATATTAACAAAAAATAGATGCTTATTGCATTGTGATACTAAAAGAAAAGAAAAGATATCAACCAATACCTGTGAAAACAGAAGTAGCAAGTTCACAAATATACATAAAAATGAGTCGTCATGAGAGATTTTTTATCTTAAGAGTGTGACATATACTTCGTTCAAATTTATGTTAAAAGGAAACTGATATGTAATAATATGAGCATATACTATGTAAATATGTATTACAATAAGTAACAATAACATGATGTGAGCGTTAATTACTATCCTTTCATCAACAATGCCTTTATAGCTCACCATTGGTTTTCCTTCAACCGCGTCATTTTTACTAATCTGCATTAACAAATTTTATTCGAGATCAGTCAAACCACCTACCTTGAATAATGTCAAAATTTGAGAGTGTATATGCGTAATAAAAGCTACATATTAATAGTCGTTAATCGATCAGTTACATGCAAAAAGATAAACAATGATGCGATCTCCGTACTAATGTTAAAAAAATTCTATGAATTACATATAGTTCCTCTATTAAGATCTATACTGAAGGCTTGTGCATGCGACACTGGATGAATCTTCATACAAACTTGCTGGTGAAGACGCGCATGTTCAAGAAATAAAGTTATCTCGAGTATTAATTGTATGTCTATATCATTCTGCATTTACTTTATTCCCCATATGTGGAAGCATATCCAGCCGTAACTGTAACATCTTCTAAAGTATGATCCAACATATCATCGCTCCCACTCGTATGCGCATCAAACAGCAGGTCGTTTGTTTTACAATCGACAGGTCACTGGAATTCGTTGTTGGCAAAATGTGTTTTGTGGATCGTTTGTACGCTGCCTGTTATGGGTAAGATGCGGATCCAAACTGTGGTCTCTAACCTACGAAATGGTTGCTCTTCTAATCAGTTACAAATATGGTCAATGATTATACTTTCTCTTATAAGGAAGCAATTGCTTCTATTATTTCTCATTTTATGCCTGTTGTTATGTCTTGTTTTTACCCTTTCTAATGTTAAACGATCATCTAGAAATTAGCGCTATGAGCGAGTTCTGAGATATGTTGTGGCGTGTTTTGTATGAACATCGAGAAGCGGTGTGTTTTGTATGAGCATCGAGAGGCGGTGTGTTTTGTATAAGTATTAAGAGGCCTTTGGCTAAGAAAAGTTGCTACTCCCATAACTAACAATAATTCTGTAAACACAAACAGATGCGAATACCTGATTTTGTTGGCTTTTTTCCCCTATATTTACATCTTTTGGAAGTTAAGCTCAAAATTCTTACATACCAATCTTTTTTTTTCAAAGATACAGTAAACACAAATCTTAAATGAAATAAACTTCATTAAGATAAAGGGTTTACGGAATTTTGCTTGTTATTTATGGTCTAGGAAATCATGTTTTAACAAATAAAATAATATTGTTTATCCACTGATGCTTTCTTACTTAAAAGTAACATATCATTAACCTAGATGTCATATGCATAGCCTAAGTGGGTACCAAATGTGACCATCAACCAAAAGACGTGTATTTTGATCTCATCAGAGGGTAACACTAAAGTAATTGGTGAATTGAGTTCAAAGGTAAATAAGTCAAATGGTTTAAGATTTTCCTAAAGCCTATTTGTAGTGCATCCTCTTGCGGATTTAAAAAACCTTGTTAAGTCTTACAAAGATAACTCGTAAATCTAGAATCCTTTTTTTGGGTAAAGGGGACTAACAACCCCGGTAAAATATATAAATCTAGAATTCTTGATGTTCAATGATGTAGCTTTGTTGCTGTAGGTTTCTTCGTTAGTGGTAGGGTGGAAGACAACGGATCGCTGCTCAGGTTTTCCCTCAAAGCAAAAGGAGGCCTACAATTTAAGTCTTGTAGAAGAAAAAAAATAGTTTGCAGTGACAAGTTTATTACCCTGCATTAATATGTTTATGCATAAGTTACAGATATTTTACTCTTGTAGAAGGTGCTATTCTTTTTTTTAACATCAGAAGGTGCTATTCATTACGAAAAAAATCAAAATAACTTACCAAGTTCACATGCCAGAAATGCATAAACAGTAATTAGCTAAATTAAGCATAAATTGCTAAGCCTATTAGATTATCTCAAGGGAGAATATATGCATCATACATAGTCAACAAAACAAAATCTGAAGCACCTAGCTAGAATGATATGTATATAATGAAAAGATGAGCTCTTCAAATACACGTTACTACATTATTTCCTATGGTAATTTAGAGATAATGGGATAAGATGTTCCTTTGAAATCATGTTAGTTTGTGCGGATTCCTTTTAATTACAAATTCTTAAATGATTCTACTTTGTTCTTTTTATTAAAACAAATGTTCAAACTTGAAAAGTTTATGAAAAGTTCACTGTTTTTAAATTTCGTGTAATGGAAAACAATGCAAAAAGTAAGAAAATATAAGTGTCACAAATAATCATACCCTAAGAAAAAGCAGACATAATAAGATCAGCATCCCAGCAATAGGACAGTAGAATTACATTCACATTTAAATTTTCATATTTAGTGATGTTTTGAAAGAAGGCCATGCAACATTCATGGAGAATAAGTCGTTCACTGCTAAATTTAATATCTTCAAGGTTCAAACTGTGACAAGGGTTCTATTATAGAGCGATCAACATTAGTCATTAGCCTACGAAAAGTTTTACCATAAAATAGGTGGCCAGAATGGCAGAATATTTTGTCGTATAAAATCGATCAACCTAATCCACCAATTACTTGATAATACCCTTGTATCCTACAACCTCGAATCATAAAATAACATGAGGGATAAAGAATTACCATTTTATTTTTGTCTTCAATGTAGGATACTGGCACTTCTTTAGTATTGTGCACCGAGGATGCCAAAAGGTTCTTGCCCTTTAGCAATCAGCGGCATATCGGCTGCGATGGCAATGGAAACACTTATACGCCTATGAATTTTCCAAATAATTGGAGCCCATTCTTAAGAAATTTTGGGCGCTGAACAAAAGACAAATACATAACACAAAAATGATCAACTACATATACATCAAATCATGATAAAATTTCAGAAATTAAAATCGAAAGTACCTACGTACATCTTTGATGCGAAGTAACAGCAATTCCTTATTTATTTTTTTGAACTCCAACATCAATTCCTTATTGACCTACGTACATCTTTGATGCAGAGTAACTACAATTCCTTATTATATCCTATGCATTGCAATGAAATAAAACTCGTAGTGTGCAATATACTTCTCACCTTTACAGTAGCAAATGTAAAGTTGTTATTTTTCGAGTATTTCATTGTGAATCTGTAAGAAAATATATATCATCATGAGGCTTCTCTTTAGTTATCCGCCTAAGCTCTTTAGCTTCTTGTGTTGGAGCATCATTGATTAATGGCTGAACAAAATACAACGACCAAATTAAAAAATTCTTTAATGACAATCAAATACTAAGCTTCAATTATCATACTTAGTTAAGCTCTCACCACATTATGTTAATCCATCAGTTTTGTTGTAAAATAGGCTTCTTATCTTTACTAAAAAACAAAATCAACCCATTTGTAGCTGAACCGGTAAAAATGACACCTCGACTTTTAATGAATTATGTATTCCCTCTGATGTTTATAATCGATTTACCACAAAATTATAGATGAGTGGAACACGTGAATTACCATTTGCATTTTAGATTGAACTGTAGAAGGCATAACCACCAAAGATGGAATTAGGGCCATAATGTTGGAGCCAAAGCTGCTGCAGCTGGTGGTAATAATGGACCATCATGCTTTGATGGATCGTCAAACATGTTGTAGTGCATGTGAAAACTTCCCTTCGAAGCACGCATATCAGCCATATACATCCACAAACATTCAGACGACTCAAAAACACCAGCATTATCTCTTTCTGTATGACTGAAATTTAGATAATTAATCTTTGTATTTTATTTGGGCAAGTTGCAGCATTCTTTAGCTTAGTGATTCTAGATACCTGACAATGAAGGGGAAAAATAATTCAGTTTAGATTATCAATAGTTGTTGTTTATCCCACTCTATATTAATGTGTACCTTTTTACGGTGTATGCTTGATTTTATCACATACTAAATAAGAAACGATGCAGATGCTCACATATAAGTACTTATTTAGCATAATAATCATTACCACCAACCGCCTGCTTTTCATCTACTTTCATATTTACCCGTTTGAGCCATTAAAAATAGAACATAACCATAATGTATTCAAATATTTCAAAAAGGTCATACCTTAAGAATTGAAAGAATACACGATTTCAATTTTGTGATTCACTCGATGCACCGTTTTGGCTCAGACATGCTTGAGTTGCATATATCGCTGGAACATTGAGCTACACCAAAGGTACATGTTCAAATACATTATTGACATGCCTGATTGTATGAGAGCCTGTAAGACAACAATCATTTCAAAATTAAGTTATTAGACACATGTGGTGGGATCCTATAAAATGGTCAAATTTCCTAGGACGTTATTTGAGCTAAATAGTATCATGGAAGCATGTTATTTATGGAATCAGTAACAACTTGAGAGGTGTTTGAACCTGTAGTGTGTTCTTCCAAGCCTTACTTCCAATGACTGACCTCCCATCTATATATTTAATTATATTTTGATCAAAGTCACATATCTTTATCATATAAAACCCTTATTTTAATTATCAGTATAGTAATTATGGATTTAGAGAAACTTTAGTTAAGCAACTGATATATGTTATTAACTTGACAGAAGAATCACAAACTACAGCAGCTAGTATACCTGCACATGAAGCAGCACTTAGACATACGCTCCCGATAGCGGTTTAGCATCATCTATCCCGTAGTACAAAGAACCGGAGTCATATCCTGAAAAAAATTGCATCATGAGATAAATTATACTTAACTCGCCATTCATTTTAAGAATCTTAAAGTGAAGCCAAACAATGTTTTTATTCAGTTTTAGTTTACGCAATCTTCTGCACTGCATCATTTATTTAAAAGTATTGTATTGTACATTACCTTCTATGCTCCTCCTGAAATACCCAAGACTAATGATCGTACCTTGGTTTCCAAGGTTGTACTCCCCCAAACTGAAAGCTCTGAACAGGTTCTCAAAAAGACCCATTATGAACTACACACGCAAAATCTTCCGCACTGCATCATTTATTCAAAGGTATTGTATTGGTGTACATTAACTTCGGTTGTCAAACACAAATAGTAGATATGTTTACACTAAAGATTTCCTTATCGTCTCTCTAGCCAAATATCCCATGCTGAAAATTGTGACACTAAAACACTGTACCTTCCCATATACAAATTAGTGGACAGGAGGTGAAAGTACAACACCAAGAAATATAATTCGATCAATATCATGAACACCGAACAATAAAACTAAAGGTACTCAGAATATAATAATTAGGCACTCGAATCATACATCATTCCACAGACAAACACTCAAACTAAAAACACTAAAATCATCCCAAAAAAATATGTAAGCCCAGAATTCACAAACCTGATGTTGAGGTCGATTTGAGTGTTGGGATCCATACCATAACAAATAATCAACCTCACCTCATATCAAATCGTCATTAAAAACACATAATTTAACAATGACAGATTAAAATCATTACTAATTGAAAACACCTAATTGAAATATCAAAAGCCCTAAAGAAATAATTACTTGTAATCATTATCTTTTTTAAAACCCTATGTATCCTTATCTTAATGTAATTTTTAATCAGAAGTCTTCATAACGAAATCACGAACCAAGATCATACATGATTGAAGCATAACGTAAGTGGCTAAACTTGTTGAACTTGAATTGGTGGAAAAAATAATCTCCTTAATTTAGATAATTAGGGTTTTTTATTTTGGATGATGGTAATGTTCGATAAATGTGATTATCAGTTCTGATTTTGATGGTGATGGCAGGTTATGGTTGGTGATAGATGTGAGTTATTTTAGGAATTGATATGTTTCAGCAGAAGATCTTTTCGTAAAATATGATTATAGGATTTTGTTCCAAAAAAGCTGACGTGGATTTAAAGAATGCTTATGTGGCATTTGCCTCCTGTTATATATAATGTAAAGATATATATATATATATATATATATATATATATATATATATATATATATATATATATATATATATATATATATAAGGCTTAATTTGAGTATTAAGCTTATAACAAATTATGAGATGTACCTAAGACATGTAAGGTCATGGGGTTTCGGTTACAAAGGTGGGTCATGAGTTTAAGTATTCATCTACCTATGCTTTTGAACACTTAAATCAGGACTGTTTTGAGTAAAGTGAGAACGTGTCAAGGTTAGTAAATAACTAGCATATGGAACACATAGAGGATTGATATTGAGTTGATATGGTGTTATATACTAGGACATCCATCATATAGGTTGTTACATTGAGAAAGGGATGAATCCTTGATCAATGTTAATGTATGTATTGTGTGTGTGCTTTAGATTTTGCTTGTTCGTGCAAGGACTTGGATTTCTAACGCAAGGTAAGTTTCATGGTCCTAAAGCCTTTTAAGTATTTTATTCCAGTTGGGATGGAAATGATGTTTTTGATTTGATAACTTAGTTGTGAAATATGTTTTAAACATGTATGGACATCAATGTGCTATATGTGACTTGCATGTATTATGATGTTATTTAGGATTTACTAATGATAAGACTGCATGTATCGAGAGTGGTAATGTAGCACACACCTTGGAATTTTCATTATGTGAGTACGTTAAATAGCGTACGTGGAAAATCATGATGGGGACGTCTAATTAACGTTCATAAAACTCATCATGGGAACGCCGAATTAACATTCGTAAAACCCACCGAGGAAAGGCCTATGGATCGGGAGGCGCGTTCCGTCCTCAGTTTGTGATGTGAGATGTTGAAATGTAATTAAATGATTGCATGTTTATGTGGAAGTGATTGTTGTCCAAAATGAATTTTTGGTAAAGTTTTGAGCACAACTTATTAGAATTGTTTTGTTTCTTGAACCTATGACTCTCACCAACTTTATGTTGACGTATTTAAGCATCATTTTCAGGTGATTATCGAGATGGTTTAGATGACTAGAGATGCTAGAGAGACGTAAGGATTTACTGCTGAATTGCATCTCCTTATTTGCTTTTCTTTAGCTATCACATGCATACTTGTTTCCTATACTTTGTTGCTGGTTGTTTGTCTATATATTGTATTAGGGTTTCATTTCAATACAAGACTCCTTTTGTTTTGTTGAGGTATTATCATGACACTTTCTTGTCATTTTTTATTTTCATTTAGTATATTCTCTATAGTGATGCCATTGTGTTATGATCATACTCATGAAGTTACACCTCGCGTTTCCGCTAAGGCAGGGATTTCCAAGATAACATCAGGAAATGGTTCTCTAGAAAGAAAAGTACTACTAATGTTTTGATAAACATCAATCAAACCCATAAGAAACTACGTCTAATTAACTGATTATATTTCAAGATACCCTCATAAGTAGCACAAGTACAAGCAGGAAACAGAGTGATAGTATCAAATTCTCTCCACAAAGAACTACGCTTATGATTATAATCAGGATCAGACAAATCACCTTGCTTATAAGAATGAATTTTTTGAAGGACATTAAAAATAATAGAATCAACCATTTTATCATAAGTTTGATCAAGTTCTTCCCAAACATCAGAAGCACTTTCAGAGTACACATGACAAAGATAAAGTTTAGGAGATAAAGAATTAAGAATCTAAAATAGCATTACATCCTTCCCACTATTGAGCAAGACCCACACTAGTAACAGGTTTAACACATGTATTATCCAAAAACCTATTTTATTTTTACCAAGAAGAGCAATTTCCATAGCAGTAGACCACATCTTATAGTTATCAGTTCCAGTCAGTTTTATGCTAACAATAGGCAGATTAGAATGATCACTATTATGAAAATTCAAAGGATTACTAGCATCTAAACTAATAATAAGAACATCACCATGATAACCAGACAAGAACAAGATCGCACAAATAAACTAACAAATAAGAAAAAACAGGCAAACAACAGATAAACATCCAAGAATAAGAACAAGAACAGAACCAACAAAAAACTAAAGCAAACTAAAGATCAAACACACAGAGACAAAAAAACGAGAACAAAAGTATCCTTAATAGTTCCCAGGATTCCAAACCACTCATGGTGGCAGGTCAAAGGATAGGCTACCCTAGTCTAAAATCAAATACACAAGAAAAAGAGAAAGAATAACAAACCCCTCCAAGATCAGCGGAAACCAATAAATCCTCTTATGTTCTTGATCAACATCGATCAAGAAACAAGAGAAAACACCCCAGAAACGAATACCAATTACCATTACCAAGATCCCAAATTAATTAAATTATGGTATCAAGAAAAACCCTAATTAAATCAATTCAAAGATACCAAAACAAAATCAACCTATCAAGAACCAACAATCACCAACAAGAAATGCACAGAACACCTCTAATAGCAAAACCCTCAAATTATCAAAAACCTAAATTTCAAAATCAATCAAGAACCAATAGTCGAGGCGATTATGGCTCTGATACCATGTAAAAACTAATGAATACATAATCAATACAAGATTGAAGCACTCATCCAACCTTCCCACGTACTTATTATCAATCCAATACAACTCGGATAAGTCCACAAATTTGTGCTTATCATCATACAACTGAAATAGATAATCCCTCTAATAGATGCAATCTCTATACAAGAACACACAACAAAGTACGTCGCTACAACACTCAATATCAATACAAACACTAGACTATCTTGATCAAGATGATAAAGAAGATAATACTAGACTAAGAATGTAAAACCCGCTTTAAAATACCTTAGAACATTAAATGCATGAAAACACGATCAAATTAACACTTTACGACTAATTCATATACAATACGAATCATGAATATTTAATATTAATATTACGTATATTAATGAATTACTACAAGTATTATGTATATTAATATTATATTTAATACACGATAAGTATTTATGTATATTACTTAAAAAAATGTAACAAGAAATAAAACACGACAAGAAACACGAACATACACGTACATTACTTGAACACGAAAAACAAAACGAAATAATATATAAAGGGGTGTTTGCCGGCATTCAAAAAGAAAAGAAGGGGCCTTTGGCCCGGCCCATTAGCTAATCCTAATTAGTAGACAAATAAAACTCCAGTGAAGTATCATTTATTCACTTTACAGGAAATATTTAAAACCCTAAAATCCTTCTTCCTTCTCTTCTTTGGCCACGACATACAACACACACAAGGGGAAAGATTTTTTCCATTTGATCTAATTAATTTACGGAGTTATGTTCGTGATCTAAAACCTAAACTATTCAAGCATTCAGTATCTCTAATTCCTTAATCTTTTTATTTATTTTCTTATGTTAATGATCATTAAAAAAAAGCATTAAAAACAAGTAATTAAAAAGATTAACCATGGGATCGGGTTTTATTTTGGTTTGTGGTGGTTTACACGAAAACCGAGAATCATGCGACTCTCGGTGGTGCTTTATCTCAACCTGTCTCACCCCATAAGGGGTCGGTAGTGGTTTTCCTTAGTCAGCCGCAAGCCCAAACAGCCCCACAGTGGGTGTGTTTGGCTCAGCAGTGGCAACCGAGAGTCTTTTGACTCCCGGTGGGTATTTTGGTTACGGCAGGGGAAACCCCGGTGCAAGCCAGGGGTGTTTTGTGCTCGGCAGTGGCACCGGCATTGCAGCCTGTGGCTGCTGGTGGTTGGACAACAATCCACATCCGACGGCTGTGGTGTTGTTGTGTTGTTCGAGGCAAACCGAGACCTCCATGGTCTCGGTGGGTCTTTGATTGGCTTGGGTATAACCAAACACACCAAGGGGTGTGTTTGGCTAAACTTTTTGCTAAAGAATACTTTATGATATATTAATTAATTATATTAATTAAGTCATGGTCCAATTAAAATTAACTAATAACAAGACTTATTTTATAGTTCAATTAAGTAATTATCATGACATAAAATACATGGCCATTTTATTTAAATAAATTTTAGGTTAAAATAATTATTAATATAGTTATTTATGTACATTTAATTAATTAAGAAACTTAGCTTAATTATTTTCTATTAATTTTAACCAAGGTTTAATTAAATTAATAACATGGTTTAATTTAGTTATAGAATAATCATTTAGGGTAAAGTTTAATTAATCATGAAATATTATGAATTAATAGTTACATATAATATAATGTATTATACTATTAATTAATAATCATATGTTAAGACTAAGTATATAATATTACGTAGTAATAAACTTTATTATATTTTTATTATTTAATAATCATAACTTATTTGATATAAGCTTATTACTAATTATGAAACATGCTAAATATGGAAACATGCTAAATATGGAAATTATTTATGGAAACATACTAAGTATGGAAACATGCTAAATATGGAAACATACTAAAGATGGAAATTTTCTATTTTTGGAAACTTACTAATTATGGAAACTTTCTATTTTTTTGGAAACTTACTATATAAGGAAACTTGCTATTTTTGGAAAGTTACTATATATGGAAACCTGCTATTTTGGAAAGGTACTTTATATAGAAACCTGCTATTTTTAGAAAGTTACTTATTATGATACAGCAAGTATTATAACACATAAAACATGAAATACACTAATCAAGAATGCATGAAACACTAATGAATCACATGATAAAACATGAAACAATAAAACAAGACAAGAACAAGTAAAACAAGTTAAGAACATGTCAAGTAAACTAATAACCAATAAGTATAAGTTAAACAGACTATTCATTCATGTCCCTTTTATTATGTAGCTATCGTGAAGTCGGAGTAAGTCATACGCTTTCGTTTTCATCCTCATTACTGGACACAAGGTACGGATATTCCGTCCTTCAGTAAGGACACTCTTTTCCTATGTTTAGGATTCCCCGTTTGCAGCCATCTGTTTTTCCCAGTAGTTTACATTAAAGTTATCAGTAATTATTATGATTAATATTTTCGATTGCTTGAGCTATATACATGCATGCCAGTTCTACCTAGTTATGGAGGTACCATAACCGTAACACTTAAGGCACCTATGTTATGACTCTTTCGCGGTGAGAGTGATTGCTCGCGGCGTCCCATTCACTTATTTGGCCGTTTATATTACTATCATGTGGGGCGAATGGGTGCATCCTCGAACAAGTTAGCAGATTTCATGGTAATTGTGGTGTGTGCTCTACATCCGTTACATGGAGTTGATCCCTCCACCCATACTATTAAAATTAGAGGCAATCCTTCTAATTGCATGACGAGGTCACCCCTCTATGTATTCATGCACGTTGATACCTTCATGACCTATATAGGCTTTTGGGAATTTAAAATACATTTTTTATGAAATAAACATAAGTCTTTTCAGAATATAAACCAGTTTATAAAACAACACCAAATTTTCTAGGACTTACATTATTCCGCTGCTTTGTTATGTTTTACTTGTGTTTACTACTTTTTATTTCATTGTCATATATCCGTACGCTAAGCGTATTGCTCAGCCATATTTTCTTTCCATGTCCCCATACGGAAGGTACTAAAGGGCAAAGCTAGGAAATAAAGAGTACGTGCATTTGGATGGAGGATCCCTTGTCCTCATTTCTTTTAATGCATGTACATACTTTTGCTTTGATGGACATGTTAAGTCCTTTTTATACAATCTTTACTTATGCATTGTGTGTGGAGCTTATGTTTTGAACTGATGTTTGTATCCGGTTTCCTTTATGGTCATTAATGTTTTAGACATTTACTTTGCATGCTTTGATGACATGCCATAATTATTAAGTAACGGTCCACTTATCCAAGTGGGTGTTACAATTATGGTATCACAGCCAAGGTTTCGACCTGTAGGCTCTTAAAATTGACCTGTGACTAGTGGGTAGTCACCAGTAGGGGTGTCATTAGGGTCGGGTTGACCCGACCCGCACCCGCAACCCGATTAGACTAATCGGGTCGGATTAAAACGGGTTAAAAAAATTAATCGGGTTACTTTGACCCGATCCGATTTGCTAGCGGGTCGGATTACGGTTAAAAAATATATTTTTTCGGGTTAGCGGGTCAACCCGATAAGACCCGATTATTAAAATCTAGTTCTTAATTAATAAACTTTTAAGAGTTGGTATATTGTTTACTTGCTTGTGGCAAAGCAATATGCAACGCACAGGTTATTGGTCTAGTCTACACTATCTGGTCTCTTTCATATGCATTTGTTTGTGTACTATGTTTTTGGCATTTGCTTTGTTATAACTTTCTTTTTCATTAGTGACTACTAGTGCCACTGTTACAAACACAAATACAACTTGGTGATTTTAATTTAATACTCGTAATAGCCAATGATCTGCTCTTGAAGCTTTGTGACTCTCGAATATCATCTTGTTTGATCAATACTATACTATAATAGTAACCATTTTTATTATTATTCAATTTGATATAACAATATAAGATTTAGTTTTTATAAAAGTAGGCATTTATAATATAACCCGACAACCCGAATCACCCGATCCGAATACCACCCGAACCTGATAACCCGATTCTTTATCGGTTCGGGTTACGGGTGATTTCTAAAAAATCAAAACCCGACTCAACCCGACCCGACAAGACCCGATAACCCGATAACCGACCCGATAACACCCCTAGTCACCAGGATCTTCCTAAACTGACAGTAAATTTCATTTCATGTATCATTGTTTTCTTAAGTTTTTGACTAAGTAATGGTTGAGACGGGATTGGCCACATTTGGTCGCATGTGCTTTTTTGCGAATTTCGTTTTGTGGGCCGACCCATAGGCGTCTACATTTGCCAATGGCTGTTTCGTTGGCTATGCCTTTATAAATCCTTCATGCATTTCTTATGTTTATCCTATGTTCTAACAGATTAATCATTTTATTTCCCACTTTGAAACTATAACTGATGTTGTAAATTTAGTCAACTTGCTTTAGGAAAAACAAGCAACTAAAATAGGGCAAGTGTGCACGACGATTTAGGAAAACCGTGTGTGAAAGACCCTAGGTGAGTTCGTTCTCGAGGAGGCAAGTGCGTTGTGTTAAGAGTTGATATATGATGTTTGTGATTATGATCAAGAAGAAAAGAAATGAGAAAGGAAAGAAAAGACGGTTACGAAAACTAATTAAACTACGACGAAAAAGGCGTAAACGTAAAACCGTAAAAAACGACAAAAATAAAAATTTTCAACCTAAAAATTAATTATAAGCTAAAACAAGTCTAAAATAATATAAATAAGGAATAAAATCCAATAAAAATATTTTAAAACCTTTTATTAATTAAATATTCAATTTTAAATGCTAATTAAAGCCCTAAAATTAAATATAATTAATCAAAATGTCCAAAATATGATTTTATTGAACAAATAACTTACTTATATTATCTAAAGACTAAAAAGTATTTTTTTGTATTTTTAAATTACTTTTTACTATTTTTAAATTACTAAAAACTATTTTAGAATTAAAATAATTATAAAAAATAATTAAATAGTGCTAAAAATAATCTACCAATTTTAAAAATCCTATTTTACTCTAATGAACAGTAGAAAAATGAAAAATCTTGAAAAATATTAAATTTTCCACTAAATGACAAAACTAGTTTAATTAAAACCCTAATTAACTTAAATTAATTATAAAAATTAATTAAAAAGGTGAACAGTAACTAATTTTTAAACCAAAAACCTTAAAATATTATTCTAAGTCTAATAAAAATTTTAAATCTGAAAAATATGTATTTTTACCACTAAAGGACAAAAACAGATTAATTAAAAAGTAATCAAATTAGCTAAATAATCTAAAAATTATCTAATGAACAGTAACAAAAAATTAAATTATACTAGAAAATCAGAAATTTAAAAAGAAAAATAATGCAACAAGAATCAAACCCTAATTCTTAAAAAAGTTCTCAAAAGACAAAATTTTAAGAATATGAAAGTGACATGTGATCACTTTCTGTCTTTTTGTGTAGCAGTGGCTACAACAACCTTATCAGTGGGAAAGGAGTTCCCACTGATAGTGTAAAAAAACGGGTCTGTGGATTCAATTGCTTGAAACTTGTTCAATTCTTGGTATCTTTTGAAAACAAAGGCACCCCTACACTCAGTGGAGTGTAGGGAGTCAATATAAGCTAAAAAACACTCAAGCACAATACAAGAAAAACACAAAAATAAGAAAAATAAGCACAAATGGGGGGCTGCAATACAGAAAAGTGGCCTTGGGTCCTTTTGCTGGTGCAATTGGCTCCTAGGATGAGATTCAAAGGCCAAAAGCTTGCTCAATAAACAACCAACTCACACAAGACTAAATAAAAGCCCTATGTGCTCCTATTATCTAACAGTATTCAAAAAAATGGTGGGCAAAACTTAGCTAAACAAGCAGTAAGATGATTTTTTGATTTTAGCAATGTTTTAACAAATTTTAAGCATGCAAACTTTTGTTTAACACCTATAAAACTTAAACCAAATACTGAATATATATTAACTAACCTAAATGAGTGTGACCAAGCTGATTTTATACCAAGAACTTGTCAAATTCCTAGTCTATCAAGCAGACCCAAACACCCCCTTAATTTCTGAAAATCAAGATTACTCAAACAAACTCCTTTCAAACCTTTACCAAACTGGATTAAGACCTACCTAACATGCATATATAAGCAAACTAACTCAAATCAATCCAACTTTACACACTTATGCATGCAATTCAACAAATCTCATCAAATCACTTTAAAACTGAAAATTTTAAAGGGAAAAGAAACTTACCAATGAACCTTACATCCAAGGTTCATTGTGGTTGCATAACCACCTCCCATATGCCCGGGCATATGCTGAACAAAGATCAACAACAAAGCTCAAACCTGTTTAAGAAAAACAAAAGAAAAACACAAACACTAGTATGTCTAATCTGTTTTTCTTTCACTCTCTTAAATTTCTTTTCCACAACTTTACCAATATTTGAAACCAATTAACAACACTTGATTAATCCAAATTAAACAGACTTGAAACAAAACCTTAACAAGAATCTCAATTTTCAGAAACTTGCAAAGATTTGAAAATTTAAAAACGGACAAACTTGAAAAAATATGAACTCAGGAAAACAACTTTAAAATATTAATGCTGGAAAGTAAAGGGTTCACAGTCTTATGTAGCTTAAAAGAACTTTTCCATTAATTTCATAAAAAGAAAGTTTTTACATAAAAACTGGAACAAGAACTATGAGCTAACCCTAACGCCTTATATAGGCTTACAATGAAAATTCTAGAAAGTAAAACCCTAATGGTTAACTCCCAAATTTGCCCTTGGATATCCTCAGCATATTCCCTTCTTGATTTTGAATTTTCTAGTCAACTTGAGCCATGTGAATGAGTAAGATGGAATCATGTGAATGCCAGTGAGGTACATTTGATCTTGAACGTTTATTTTCACCTTTGGGGACACGAAATTGACTGGGGGCGTTGATTTGCTGTCAAGCCTTGTCTTGGAGTAGCAGGGGAGCCACGTGGAGGTCCCACAAGGTGAGAGTGATAGGTGTTGGGAGGTGGGTTTGGTTTCTGGTGGGGTTAATTGGTATCCTGGAGCGAATCGGGTCGAACCCCTTTGATTTGATGAAGAACTCAATTAGGGTTTATAGCTTGGATTAGGGGGAAAGAGATAAACAGTAGGTGTTAAGCGCCCTTTTTAGAGTAAATAAACATTTTTCAAAAAGTTGTTTATTAATAAAAACGGGTGGTGGGATTCCAACGTGGATGGGTGAGGTGGAATGGAGGGTGACGTGTCTTGATGGGAGTGGAGGAGAGAAGTTTGGTGTCTGGTCACATTAGGCCCCCCATTTCTTTTGTTTCACTCACTTTGTAACAAACCAGCTTAAACTCTTTTTCCTTTGTATTTAACTTTCAGCATTTGTCATTTTTGGCACAATGTTTTTGTAATCTTGAAACAAGGACCATTTATGCAATTTCTTCATTTTCCAAGGACTGAATTTGCCATATCTTCAAACTTCAAGGCTTTGACTTGTTGGTTGACTTCTTGGAGGACCATATTTGACAATTTAGATTTGATGAGGGACTAAATTTGCCAATTCTTCAAAGTTAAGGGTCCTTTTTGTAATTTTGACAAACTTTAGGGACCAAACTTGTAATTATGAAGATACAAGGGTGTAAAGTGTCAATTCTTCAAACTTGGAGGACCAATCTTCAATATTCTTCAAATCTTCAAGGGTTTTCTTTGGAAAATTCCTCACTAGGGCTTGGTTCATCGTGCGGCTTCGTTTCCCGTGTTCGTTTTTGCGTGATTCTTGTGATCTTTTGTCATTTTCTCAATATCCGTACCTAAATTACACAAGCAACAAACACAAGCATATATTTGGGTATTTTGATGATATTTAATGCATTTTAAGTCCAAAAAGAACGATGAGACCATGTATAAAAGCCGTCTCATCACTCCCCCATACTAAACCATTGCCGTGCCCTCACGCAATGCTAGAATAAAGTATCGTAGCATCTCCAAAATTCATTTTATTCACTTTATGGGAATGATAAACTAGCTATACTACTACTATTACTACTATTTGTGTTATAGACATAATGTATGATTTTCATCGCAAAATGGGACGTTTAGGTTCATAGAATAAGAACACGTGAATGCTTCGTTAGAAATAATTTCATCGTCCTTGATTTTCACTTCAATTCCATGCTAAGCGTGCAACGAGATCATTGTCATTATAAGTTAGTAATGCTAACACTACTCATATGCCCTAATCACGTACTTATTCTCCCATTATTCCTAAGTTGTATCTCTTATATTTTATTTTGTCTTGAATGTTTCACGAGGATACATTGTTTGACTTATGCGATAATAGAGATTTAGGTCTAAAAATAGAGTCCTAACGGTGTAACTAAGACCATCAAATCAATAACCCCTCCTAATAGACAACGATGTTAAAAAATTAAGTTGACAAGAAGAATCGATAAACACGGTTTTATAACGGTTTTGAACATGAGACTTATTACCAAGACTTTTATACGCCCCCTAACGGAAGGGCCTTATTATCTTTGGTTTACCTCCATCTTTTATTCAACTTCGCCATGAAGCTTTTATTATGACTTCGGTCTTGCCTTGCCTTTTATTATCCGCCTCATCGGTGGTTTTATTAGCCAAAGACGTATATCCTCACGCAAAAGCGAATTTTCGATCTTTAAAGCTTCGAAGATTAAGGCTTGATTCACTTTCAATTTTGCATAGATTTTAGGCCTTGTGGGGCTTCAAATTGTTTGCTTGATTTAGGTGAGCACTTGAAATCTTATTATTAGGTGAAGCTTTCGATTATTAGGGTGCCAATACTTCAAAACCGTGATGCTGGCGATATCTTAATGTCTTCCCAATTTAATTACACGGAAGCTACTAGAAAAGACTAGAAACCCAACAATCCTAACTAAACCGGTAAGTCAATATTTATTAAGCAAAAAATATTTACATGCGAAGGGAGAATAAGCAAACAACGAGAACACATGAGTTTTTGAAAGAATACGAGTACTCTACGTTTAGCATAGTAACTTATAATTAACTCTATCATTTCTCGTCCTCATTTAAGAGACTTAGCCTAATGTGTAGTTAAGGAACCAAAGCTAAGTGCTCAACACGCACGGTCCAGTCAAAAATTACTCTTATTCTCGCCATCGGAAAACCTACATTCGTGTCTTCAAACACTTATAAAACATGAGAAAAATTTTAAAATTTGGCCATTTTTAGCCTTATTTTGCAACAAAACGATAAACAAAACGATAAACTTTGGAAAGCGTGAAGGTTTGGCAAGGAAAGTATCTATTCACCCCCCATACTAAAGTTAAACATTGTCCTCAATGTTTCGAGTCTAGGGGTGCAAACACCCCCATACTAGAGACGTAGTCGAATGCCTAATCTAGCATGGAAAGGGTGTAACCATTAAATTTAAAGCCGTTTATGAAGTGTGCTAAAAACCTAAGGTTAGAACGATAAAGGATATATCATGGATATTGAGAAATGTCTCCAAAGCAAATGATCGAGTGCTCCCATAAAACGAACACGAGAGGCTCCAATCGTGAAGATCATGATCTAAAAACCACAATGCACAAACAACCACGAAACAAAGGTTGGAAGGGCACGAATCCCCACACGTAAGCTACATTAGACTAAGAAAGCGATAATATGTACATAGGATAAGCATGGGACTCCCCCACGAGGCACCTCGTTTTTGATTACCGAGTCATGAGCTCGACTCGATCCCCTCAATTCTAATTATCATTGGGGAAGGTGACTTGGTCGAGGTAGTTCAAGGGTGGAACTTCCCCGCCAAAGTAGTGCTTCAACCTATGTCCATTCACCTTGAAGTTAGGACCATCATCTTGAGCTAGCTCGATGGTCCCATAAGGAAACACTTGAGTCACGGTGAATGGACCGGACCAACGGGATTTCAATTTACCGGAAAATATTTTCAATCTTGAATTAAAAAGTAAAACTTGATCCCCAATGTTTAAAACCCGGTTTTTAATTTTAGAATCATGCAACTTTTTAGTTTTCTCTTTATAAATCAATGAATTTTCATAAGCAATGTCTCTCAATTCATCCAATTCATTTAATTGCATTTTCCGGTGTTTTCCCGCGGTCTCCATGTCATCATTACAATGCTTTAGGGCCCAATAAGCCTTGTGTTCTAACTCGATAGGCAAATGACAATTCTTTCCATACACAAGCTTATAGGGAGTGCACCCAATGGGTGTCTTATGAGCGGTCCTAAAGGCCCATAAAGCATCGTCTAACTTATCCGACCAAGATTGTCGGTTTTCTCCCACGGATCTCTCCAAGATCCTCTTTAATGCTCGGTTTGAAACCTCGACTTGCCCACTCGTTTGTGGGTGATAAGCCGTAGAAAGACGATGTGTAACCCCATATTTCCTTAGAACCCTTTCAAATTGGTCATTACAAAAATGGGTTCCACGATCGCTTATGATAGCACGAGGGGTTCCAAACCGAGCAAACAAACTTTTCAAGAACTTAACTACCACACGAGCATCATTGGTGGGCAAGGCCTTCGCCTCCACCCACTTAGAAAGGTAGTCAACCGCAACGAGAATGTACTTATTACCACGAGATGATGGGAACGGCCCCATAAAGTCTATGCCCCAAACGTCAAAGATCTCACATACTTGAATGATATTTTGTGGCATTTCATCTTTTTGTGAGGCTTTTCCTGGTCGTTGGCATGAATCACAAGACTTCACAAGATCTTGTGCATCTCGGTAAATAGTAGGCCAAAAGAAGCCGGCATCAAACACCTTTTTAGCCGTGAGATTAGCACCGTGGTGACCACCCGTGGGTCCCTCATGGCAAGCTCTAAGGATGTTAGAAGCTTCGGTGCCAAATACACAACGGCGGATGATTTGATCCGCACACGTTCGAAACAAGTAAGGGTCGTTCCAAAAATAGAACTTGACATCACGAAAGAATTTTCGTTTTTCTTGAGTTGTCATACCCTTAATGATGAAGTTACCCGCATGGTAATTTGCAAAATCCGCAAACCATGGGGTGGAAGAATCAAGTTTGGAATTCACTACACCAAGTGTTTCAAGCGGAAATGTTTCGGTGATTTCCTTAGGCTCGTAAACACTTTGGTGAGGATCTTCCAAACGAGAGAGATGATCGGCCGCTAGATTCTCGGCTCCTTTTTTATCAACGATTTTGTGATCAAATTCTTGAAGGAGGAGAATCCAACGAAGTAATCTCGGCTTTGCATCTTGTTTAGCCATGAGATACTTGATAGCCGAATGGTCCGTATACACTATGCATTTTGTCAAGACGAGGTAAGGTCGGAATTTCTCAAATGCATACACCACGGCAAGGAACTCCTTTTCCGTTGTAGTGTATTTAAGTTGAGCCTCGGTCATCGTCTTGCTAGCATAGTGTATAGGCAAGAAATGCTTATCATGACGTTGCCCCAAAACGGCCCCAATAGCGTAATCACTTGCATCACACATTAGTTCAAAGGGGAGGTTCCAATTGGGAGCAACAAGAATGGGAGCTTCGGTAAGTTTCCTCTTAAGGATCTCAAAGGCTCGTACACAATCTTCGTCAAAGACAAAACGTGCCTCTTTTTCAAGAAGATGTGTAATGGGTCGAGAAATCTTCGAGAAATCCTTGATGAATCGTCGATAAAAGTCCGCGTGGCCTAGGAAACTCCTAACTCCCTTGACGGTTTTGGGATGAGGTAATTTGGCGATGACGTCTACCTTAGCTTGATCTACCTCAATCCCCGCTTTCGAGACCTTGTGCCCTAAGACGATTCCACTTTTAACCATAAAATGACACTTTTCCCAATTGAGCACAAGGTTGGTTTCCTCACAACGTTTTAACATTCTCTCAAGGTTCGACAAACACGAAGTAAAGGAATCACCAAACACGGAAAAGTCATCCATGAAGACTTCCATCGTCTTCTCTATCATATCATGAAAAATAGCCATCATGCATCGTTGAAAAGTTCCCGGTGCATTACAAAGTCCGAATGGCATTCTACGATAAGCAAACGTTCCATATGGACACGTAAACGTAGTTTTTTCATGATCACGAGGATCGATGGGAATTTGGAAGTAACCGGAAAAACCATCTAAAAAGCAATAGAAATCGTTTCCCGCAAGACGCTCCAACATTTGGTCCATGAAGGGCAAGGGAAAATGGTCTTTTCGAGTGGCTTCATTCAACTTACGATAGTCAATGCACACTCTCCATCCGGTCACGAGTCTCGTGGGAATCAACTCGTTGGCATCGTTTGGCACAACGGTCATCCCTCCCTTTTTAGGGACACAATGAATAGGACTCACCCAAGGGCTATCGGAAATAGGGTAAATCATTCCCGCGTCAAGGAGTTTAAGGACCTCCTTTTTGATGACGTCGTGAATTTTGGGGTTCACCCTCCTTTGACTTTGGATTGTTGGCTTGAAATCTTCCTCCATTAAGATTTTGTGTGTACAAAATTTGGGATCGATTCCCTTAATGTCGGATAACTTCCACGCAATCGCCCCTTTGTGGTCCTTAAGAACATCGACAAGTGCGGTTTTTTCATCATTCGAAAGTTCCTTCGCAATAATAACCGGCAACTTGTCGTCCTCCTCCAAATAGACATACTCGAGGTGAGGAGGTAAATCTTTCAACTCGAGGATAGGTGGTTCCTCAAGTGAAGATTTGGGCTCGATACTCATAACCTCCTCGGGTGGAGGAAATGGGAAATCGTTGAGAAAATCCTTGATAATCGAGAAGTCCTCATAGTTGTCGAGGTCTTCGTCACAAGTACGTGGAACATCGAATTCTTCCAACGTAAAACCACCACCTTCGAAAGGAGTGAAGGTTGGTGTCGAATTATCAAGAATAGGATCTAACATAGTGGGATTGCCACTAGTTTCTTCATCACCAAACCCTAAAACTTCTTGTGAAAATTCCTCGCAAACCACGTCGATCATGTCAACGAGGTTTATGGTAGCAACGGAATAAACATGAGAAAGTTGAGAATTTTGAGTTGCGTTTATAACAAGTTCCTCGTCGTTGAAACGTAAGGTGATCTTTCTAGCATGCACATCAATCAAAGCCATAGACGTATCTAAAAACGAACGACCTAAAATAAGAGGAACTTGAGGATCCGTGGGGATGTCAACAACAATAAAGTCTACGGGATAGTAGAACTTTCCCACTTTCACAAAAACGTCTTCCGCCAAACCACATGCAAGAATCGTGGAATGGTCGGCCAACTCAATAGACATTCGTGAAGGAGTAAGATTAGGAAGATTGAGCGACTTGTAGATTGCAAGTGGCATCAAGTTAATGCTAGCACCAAGATCGGCCAAGGCATAGCATTCTTCCATATCTTGAATTGCACAAGGGATCAAAAATTTACCGGGATCACCGACTTTTTGAGGTATGCGATTAAGATAAACCGATGAACAACTAGACATTTGGTGTAATTTTTCCTTGTTGTTCAACATACTCTTAAAGTTAGCGGCAAATCGAGGCATCATGACCAAGGCATCGACGAAACTCACATTAAAGTGCAAATCACGAAACATTTTCATAAAAAGCTCAAATTGGTAGTTGTCGCGCTCTTGTCGTTTCTCCTTCCTAAGTCTCGATGGGTAAGGCAAGGGTGGTGTGGGTTGGGACATAGGCATAGCCTTTGGAATCTCGGGTTCCAAAATGGGTGATGGGTCAACCGTAGGTGTGGCATGAGCGGTACTTTGTGGGCTTGAATTATGCTCCTTTTCGACCACCACCTCGGGTTCTTCCTCAATTTCCTCCACCGTTGGAGTAATTGGTTGAGGAGTCGGTTCTTTAAGTACCTTACCACTACGTGTGGTAATCACTTTCATCTCTCCCTTCGGGTTTGAAACGGTGTTACTAGGCAAACTACCCGAAGTAGAGGCTTTGTTTCCCATTACGGCTTCTAAAATTGCATTAAGCTTAACATCAAAATTATTAAACTTCACATCTTGGCTAGCGGCTTTTTGGTCAATTCTTTGTTCAAGCCTAGCATGACTTTGCTCTATCTTGTTGTTTTGACCTCGAATTTGGTTAGCAAAATCATTTTTCAATTCATTCCTCATGGCTAGATTTTCCTTAATGAAATTAGCTAACTCCTTTGCATTCTTAGCCGTCTCCTTAGCTTGATTAGCCATTTGCTCTTGAATGTTTTCCATAATCTTATCATTTGAAGTAGTGTAATTCAAAAAGTCTAATGGAAGTTCTTTGTTATTTTGAAGACCTTGACTTGCATTTTGAAAATTACGGTTTTGATTTTGATTTTGCAATTGGCTATTACTACTACTCCCTTATTCCCATAGTTGTTATTACCCTTATAATTGTTCCTTTGATTGCTTTGGTAACCAACTTGATTGTTTCGATAATTGTTAGCATTTTGATTTGGTGAAAAACCCGGTGGAGTCAATTGATTAGTGCGAGGAACTTGACCGTTTTGGTTATAAGTTCCCGCGGCCGCGAAGGCACTCGAAGTGTTACCACCGTTGGTAATGCACTCGGAATAATCGTGAGCTCCACCACAATACATACAAGAAACCTCAACCGCTTTAATCGTAGCGGGAGCGGGTTGTTCACCAACTTTAAATTCAACTAACAAGCCTTTCACTATATCAAAAATTTTATTCTCCAAATTAGCCTCGACTTGGCAAGCATCAACGGTGTGTGACAAACTAGGTGAAGATGAAGACGAAGCCTTACGAACACTCGACGTGCTACGAGGACTATACACCTTAGACCTATTCTCAATAATTACCAATGCTTCCTCAACCGTCTTACACAAAAAATTACCACCCGCGGCGGCATTAAGATAATCACGCTCATGATCGTTCAAGCCATTGTAAAACGTGTCTATTTGATGTAAGTCGGAAAAACCATGATGAGGACATTCGTGCAACATTTCCTTAAACCTATTCCAAGCCGTTGAAAAACTCTCATTAAACTCTTGCGAAAACTTTGAAATCTCGTTTTTCAAGTGTGTAGTCTTAGAGGGCGGAAAAAATTGGTTCACGAATTTTGAAACGAGATCCTTCCACGTCAATATAGAATTGGGTGGCTCTTTCTCTAACCAAATTTTTGCGGGCCCCGCTAAGGAATACGGAAAAAGCATCATCTTAATCGAGTCGTTTGAAACATCCTTAAACTTGCATGTGGCGGTGAGACGATTAAATTGGCGAATGTGGTTATGCGGGTTGTCCTTTTCGTCCCCTCGAAACTTGTTGTTTTGAATCATGGACAACAAACCCGTCTTAACCTCAAAATTCTCCGCAAGGATAGCGGGAATCACAATCGCTTCTCCATAACCCTCGGTGGGTGCTTGAAGCAACTCCATCATAGTTCGATTAGCCATGGGTGCTTCTTTCACTACAATGGGTTCGTCAATAGGAGAGTCCTCACTAGTAGGAGTGAGTGATTTGTTTCTTCGTTTACGAGCACGTCTAGCTTTAGAGCGAGTTTGCATAAACGTCACGTACAACGAGAAGGCGAGCAAAGAAGATTCTTTTTGGTGTTTTTACTTTTTCAATTTTTTTGTGGTTTTTGATTGTTTTTAACTTTTTTGGATTTTTTGGAATGTATTAAGTAGACCAAAATCTACAAATCTCCTCACTAATCAAATCTCTTGATTAACGAAGCCTCAAGGAATGAAAACGATCACGTGAAGTGAACGCCTTCGATGACTTTAGAACGATGGTGGAACACCAAATCGTTCAAGAGGGTTTAATCAAATGAAACCAAGAAAATATATATGATACTTAGTAATACTTTGGGCGGCAAAACCCTCGATTCACTCTCAAAATCAAATACGCACAAGCAAGCGGAGGAAACGAGGCGGCGCGAAGCACTTAAGAGCCTTTTTCCTTTAGGTCGTGAAATACAACCGCCTTATACCCACCTTATAGTTTGTATTATCAAAATCAAGCTTCACGAAAGTATTTATCTATTTTTGCCTTTTTTCTTTGGTTTGAGATTCGAATACAATGATCGAGTGATGAAATCCCGAATCAAGGTTGTGATTGCTCACGTATTTGGAGTACTTGTAAATTTATTGTTCTACGTATACAATATAGTAATAATATTCACAAAAAATCGAAAAACGATAATACGTATTACTAGAGTGCTATTAATACAAATACTATTATGGCTATTATAGAAAACAACAATGGTTCAACCAAAACACAACACGCCTCCCCGGCAGCGGCGCCAAAATGATGTTGTAAATTTAGTCAACTTGCTTTAGGAAAAACAAGCAACTAAAATAGGGCAAGTGTGCACGACGATTTAGGAAAACCGTGTGTGAAAGACCCTAGGTGAGTTCGTTCTCGAGGAGGCAAGTGCGTTGTGTTAAGAGTTGATATATGATGTTTGTGATTATGATCAAGAAGAAAAGAAATGAGAAAGGAAAGAAAAGACGGTTACGAAAACTAATTAAACTACGACGAAAAAGGCGTAAACGTAAAACCGTAAAAAACGACAAAAATAAAAATTTTCAACCTAAAAATTAATTATAAGCTAAAACAAGTCTAAAATAATATAAATAAGGAATAAAATCCAATAAAAATATTTTAAAACCTTTTATTAATTAAATATTCAATTTTAAATGCTAATTAAAGCCCTAAAATTAAATATAATTAATCAAAATGTCCAAAATATGATTTTATTGAACAAATAACTTACTTATATTATCTAAAGACTAAAAAGTATTTTTTGTATTTTTAAATTACTTTTTACTATTTTTAAATTACTAAAAACTATTTTAAAATTAAAATAATTATAAAAAATAATTAAATAGTGCTAAAAATAATCTACCAATTTTAAAAATCCTATTTTACTCTAATGAACAGTAGAAAAATGAAAAATCTTGAAAAATATTAAATTTTCCACTAAATGACAAAACTAGTTTAATTAAAACCCTAATTAACTTAAATTAATTATAAAAATTAATTAAAAAGGTGAACAGTAACTAATTTTTAAACCAAAAACCTTAAAATATTATTCTAAGTCTAATAAAAATTTTAAATCTGAAAAATATATATTTTTACCACTAAAGGACAAAAACAGATTAATTAAAAAGTAATTAAATTAGCTAAATAATCTAAAAATTATCTAATGAACAGTAACAAAAAATTAAATTATACTAGAAAATCAGAAATTTAAAAAGAAAAATAATGCAACAAGAATCAAACCCTAATTCTTAAAAAAGTTCACAAAAGACAAAATTTTAAGAATTTGAAAGTGACATGTGATCACTTTCTGTCTTTTTGTGTAGCAGTGGCTACAACAACCTTATCAGTGGGAAAGGAGTTCCCACTGATAGTGTAAAAAAACGGGTCTGTGGATTCAATTGCTTGAAACTTGTTCAATTCTTGGTATCTTTTGAAAACAAAGGCACCCCTACACTCAGTGGAGTGTAGGGAGTCAATATAAGCTAAAAAACACTCAAGCACAATACAAGAAAAACACAAAAATAAGAAAAATAAGCACAAATGGGGGGCTGCAATACAGAGAAGTGGCCTTGGGTCCTTTTGCTGGTGCAATTGGCTCCTAGGATGAGATTCAAAGGCCAAAAGCTTGCTCAATAAACAACCAACTCACACAAGACTAAATAAAAGCCCTATGTGCTCCTATTATCTAACAGTATTCAAAAAAATGGTGGGCAAAACTTAGCTAAACAAGCAGTAAGATGATTTTCTGATTTTAGCAATGTTTTAACAAATTTTAAGCATGCAAACTTTTGTTTAACACCTATAAAACTTAAACTAAATACTGAATATATATTAACTAACCTAAATGAGTGTGACCAAGCTGATTTTATACCAAGAACTTGTCAAATTCCTAGTCTATCAAGCAGACCCAAACACCCCCTTAATTTCTGAAAATCAAGATTACTCAAACAAACTCCTTTCAAACCTTTACCAAACTGGATTAAGACCTACCTAACATGCATATATAAGCAAACTAACTCAAATCAATCCAACTTTACACACTTATGCATGCAATTCAACAAATCTCATCAAATCACTTTAAAACTGAAAATTTTAAAGGGAAAAGAAACTTACCAATGAACCTTACATCCAAGGTTCATTGTGGTTGCATAACCACCTCCCATATGCCCGGGCATATGCTGAACAAAGATCAACAACAAAGCTCAAACCTGTTTAAGAAAAACACAAACACTAGTATGTCTAATCTGTTTTTTTTTCACTCTCTTAAATTTCTTTTCCACAACTTTACCAATATTTGAAACCAATTAACAAAACTTGATTAATCCAAATTAAACAGACTTGAAACAAAACCTTAACAAGAATCTCAATTTTCAGAAACTCTTGCAAAGATTTGAAAATTTAAAAACGGACAAACTTGAAAAAATATGAACTCAGGAAAACAACTTTAAAATATTAATGCTGGAAAGTAAAGGGTTCACAGTCTTATGTAGCTTAAAAGAACTTTTCCATTAATTTCATAAAAAGAAAGTTTTTACATAAAAACTGGAACAAGAACTATGAGCTAACCCTAACGCCTTATATAGGCTTACAATGAAAATTCTAGAAAGTAAAACCCTAATGGTTAACTCCCAAATTTGCCCTTGGATATCCTCAGCATATTCCCTTCTTGATTTTGAATTTTCTAGTCAACTTGAGCCATGTGAATGAGTAAGATGGAATCATGTGAATGCCAGTGAGGTACATTTGATCTTGAACGTTTATTTTCACCTTTGGGGACACGAAATTGACTGGGGGCGTTGATTTGCTGTCAAGCCTTGTCTTGGAGTAGCAGGGGAGCCACGTGGAGGTCCCACAAGGTGAGAGTGATAGGTGTTGGGAGGTGGGTTTGGTTTCTGGTGGGGTTAATTGGTATCCTGGAGCGAATCGGGTCGAACCCCTTTGATTTGATGAAGAACTCAATTAGGGTTTATAGCTTGGATTAGGGGGAAAGAGATAAACAGTAGGTGTTAAGCGCCCTTTTTAGAGTAAATAAACATTTTTCAAAAAGTTGTTTATTAATAAAAACGGGTGGTGGGATTCCAACGTGGATGGGTGAGGTGGAATGGAGGGTGACGTGTCTTGATGGGAGTGGAGGAGAGAAGTTTGGTGTCTGGTCACATTAGGCCCCCCATTTCTTTTGTTTCACTCACTTTGTAACAAACCAGCTTAAACTCTTTTTCCTTTGTATTTAACTTTCAGCATTTGTCATTTTTGGCACAATGTTTTTGTAATCTTGAAACAAGGACCATTTATGCAATTTCTTCATTTTCCAAGGACTGAATTTGCCATATCTTCAAACTTCAAGGCTTTGACTTGTTGGTTGACTTCTTGGAGGACCATATTTGACAATTTAGATTTGATGAGGGACTAAATTTGCCAATTCTTCAAAGTTAAGGGTCCTTTTTGTAATTTTGACAAACTTTAGGGACCAAACTTGTAATTATGAAGATACAAGGGTGTAAAGTGTCAATTCTTCAAACTTGGAGGACCAATCTTCAATATTCTTCAAATCTTCAAGGGTTTTCTTTGGAAAATTCCTCACTAGGGCTTGGTTCATCGTGCGGCTTCGTTTCCCGTGTTCGTTTTTGCGTGATTCTTGTGATCTTTTGTCATTTTCTCAATATCCGTACCTAAATTACACAAGCAACAAACACAAGCATATATTTGGGTATTTTGATGATATTTAATGCATTTTAAGTCCAAAAAGAACGATGAGACCATGTATAAAAGCCGTCTCATCAATAACACCCCCATTTTACCACGCAGCGGAATACCACTTTAGGCGTTATTTCATAGCACATCACACACAATTACAGAAAATGACCTCAAAAGAGACGTTTAAGATAAACATAAAAGATTATTTATAATCATTGTCTAAAACATTTCCAACCCAAAATTTGATGTTTAAATCAGAGTAGCGTTACTTGTCCCCAAAGATCTCAACCAAACACAACAACATATCTTTTTTTTACCAAGGCATGAAATTTAATAATTTGTTAAAAAGGGAAGGAACTCCAAAATTTAGACCAATAAAGCACCAACTCCCTCCATACATGCTCCGCTGCTATCAATCTTGATTACCTAAAGTACATGCTTAAAATCGTCAACACAAAGGTTGAGCGAATCTATAGGTTTATCAAATCATAAGTTGAACATAAGTATTAAAACCAATCATGACCATTCAATAGCATTTCGTACTCACAATTTATTATTCAAGGATATTTTCTTTAGCAATAGCTAATAATTGTGTTTACGCTCGTGACACTAATCTGTTAACTCAATCACCCACGTACATAGACCGACATGATTTATGTGAAACCAGGGCCCCTTCTAAAGGCATTAGTTGTAATTATACCTTATTTCTTATCACAAGTTATCCGTCCGCAGAGGGTACTCAACGTACTAGCTCCCGTCTCGGATAGGGTCGTCAACCCCATGGTACTATCAATTGTATAAGCGGCTATCTCCAACCCACACAAGGGCAATACAATAGTTAATAGTTCACGAATTTAGGGACTTTTACAACTAGGTACTCAACACAATTCAAGGCAACATTCGGGTCCAACAATCATTCATGACTTATGTTCATTTTCATTTAAATTGCATGTATCCACTCGCGGATAAAAACATTTGAAATAAGTAAAGAGCGAGGCTATAGACTCACCTTAGGTAGTAGTGATAGTATTAGTAACTACGGCGTAAACGAAGTCGATCACCGACGATGAGGATGCCCCAGGAAATCAAATACAACACCTAACGAATAAACACGTAATGAATCAACACATTCAAGTACTGTTGTTCCCATTTAATCCATAACACAAGATTTAGAGAGAGAAATAGTAGAAAAGTAGAAAGAGAAAGTAGAGAGAGAAGTGGAAGGTTTACACTAAAACTAGGTGTTTTATGAAATGAACCAACACCCTCTTCCACATGTGGAAGAGGGTTATATATGCCACGGCTCTAAGGACTTTGCCGGGCTTGGATTTCACTTGGGCATATAGCCCCTAACAAAGATAATATTAGCTTAATGTCCAAGCCCGCTTTTCCCGACTAACCTATTACTATACAAGACCAATAACGACTAAGATGACCTATTACATTCTTGTTCGACTATATAAAATATAGGGCTAACAATCTCCCCCAATGTATCGGTCATCTTAAAAAGCTTAAAAAGCATAAGATGATTGAGTGAATACATTCTTGTAGAGGAGATCTTCCTTCTTTGGTCTTGTATCTTGGTCTTGATCTTGTTTGTAACGACTTTGTTCCTTCATGCCTTGTGATCCTTATCTTGAGCCTTTGTCTTTTGACTTAGAGTGCTTGAGATGTTCAATCTATCCTTGATAGTGTTCATCTTGTGCTCTTGTGGCAAGATGACCTATTACATTCTTACATTCTTAAATATCTTGATTATCGCCATCTTGTGCTCTTGTGACTTCTGAATCGACATTGGTTAGACAGATCCGCCACCTTCTTGATATGCAACAACATATATAGACACGGATGAAATGGCTTTGAACATTTCACCCTAACTCGGTAGAGTTTTACCTCCGGTCGGTGAAGATCGTTAAACGGTATTAAATACCGTACCTGTGATCAGGTAGATTCGATTAAGAACCTCCTTGACAGGGTTTCCCGGTGGTAGTAGCCAGTTCTCTTTACTCGACCGTCTCAAAGCAGACTGCGAACGTAAAGAGTGAATCATAAGGATAAATTATCCGTCTGATTAGAGTCGTCAATTCAGATTTCCTGGAACAATTTTGATTCTAAAAGAATCGCACCATTGTTGCTTTCCAGTTTGTCACAAGCTTGATTCATAGAGAATCTTGCGAGTTACCTACCGCAGTGCTGTTTGATGTTGACACTGGAAGGATTTCCATTCGTCACTGTGAACACTAATGAGTGTCACTCTGAATGTTCTGGCAAGATCACATGGATTTTGCGAAGAAACCTGGAATCAAGTTTGAATCAATTAAGAATCCAAAACTTAGTTGCTTTCCAGTTCTCACAAGTTTGATTCGTGTAGAATCACACAAGTCACCTACCATGAGCTTGTTTGATGCTGGCTCAAGCAGGATTTCCATCTTCATTGTGAATCGTATCACTTAGATGTTCTGGCAATATCACAAGGATAATGCGTAGGAATCGATTGTGTCCTAATGAGATGATAGATAGATCTTGATTGGCTCTAGACTTAATAAGTGCATTTTGGTAATCGGAGGCTGGAGCAGACTGTCACCTTTTCAATATTAACTGACTCGGAGTGAGAAAGTCAATAGATACGTGTTGATCTCCGTGACAATGAGACAAGTTTCTTTTGAGAGAAACTCGAATGGCTGGGGAAGGGTTGTGCATCGCATCACTGGGTCCATGACACTTGTCTTCAAAAGATGTGTTAACCCGGTTTCTACCTAAGTTGCATATAATATTCAACTCCTTCAATGCTTACCAATACGTCATCATTAGCACCTTGTTGTGATTGTTCTAGTGCTAACTTAAGTAATTGGTCCGCATTCAGCTTCATTCCACTCCATCTTTCCTGAGGACAACTATTTCTAGCTAAGGAATGTCCTTGGGTAGATCCCTCTGGTTCTGGTTGGATCATAGGACTTAGTTTCCTATCCTAAACCACCTTTTGACTCCATCGTTCCGTCGTGGATAGTAGGTTGTTTTGGGTATAGATCGTAACCATTAAACCATTGAAAACCATTCAAAGTGTTTGATAAAAATCAAAACTTTTAACACTTGAAAGTTTTACATTTCCGAAAAGCTCCCCCTACACACATGCATCGATATACGAAATAGTTTGGCATGTGAAGGAAGGAGTTGCACTTGAGTCTTTAAGATCACATGTTGCGATATATTACATTTTAATCACATTTTCTCCCCTATCTCTAATATAAAAATATAATATTAGAGATACCAATTGACTAAAATATGACATTTTTCGAAAAATCGACGTGAGAGAAACATGTGTGCACGCATGAATCATGGAACATTTTCAGTCGGGTCGCTCCCCCTTAACAATATATGTGTGTCCTGAGACAAAATTTGACAAAATTTTAGAAAAACGACACCACAAAATATGTTGAGGTACGGAGTTGAGATGCCTTTTCCGATATAATATATTACATTTGACAATTTCATATCATTTTCGGAATGTGTTGGATACATAAAATATGACAATTTTAGAGATGTACCCAACAACATTAACATGCTTGATTTTAAAACGCTCCCCCTCAAAAATTGATCAAAATAACATATGATAATTTTGAGATATAAAAACCACTTATGAGGAAGGGAGTGTTGAACACACAATTTTGAAAGATTTAGAAAAACCTTTTGAGAAATTCTTGAAAAATTGTGTTCAACGGTTTTAAAATAATCAGGATAGAAGACTTCTCTTCTGTTGATTAGGGAAAGCGCACTGAAACGTACACTCCCCTTTCGGGTCCTTTTTTCATGAGCTCAAAACTTTGATTGTTTTGTGACTAGCTCATGACTGAGAAAAATAAATTTCCCGTTGTGAAGGATAAGTTATCATCCGTGATAAACTTTCCTTAAGTTGAAGTTCGAGTTCTAAGCTGACATTTACTTAGAAATTGTTTTTCATGAACTTAAAATCTTTGAATGTTTTTATGAGAAGCTCATGACCGAGAAATATGAATTTCTCATTGAGAAGGATAAGTTATCGTCCGAGATAAACTTTCCTTAGTTGAGGTCTGAGTTCTAAGCTGTGATGCGCCTAGAAGTCATTATGAGAGAATATCAAGCAGCTTCATTTGCCAAAACCTCCAAGTCTTCTGGAGTCATATACTTCATACCAAGACGGCCAACGAGATACGCAAACCTATCTTTCGATAGAGCTTTTGTAAACAAGTCTGCCAGCTGGTACTCAGTTCTGACAAAGTATAATTCCACGATGTCGCGTTCCACTTGTTCCTTGATGAAGTGATATCTGACATCGATGTGCTTGGTGCGGGAGTGTTGAACCGGATTGCAAGATATGGCTATGGCCGACTTTGAGTCACAATACATAGGTATTTTATCAAAGTGGAAGCCATAATCCGTGAGCTGAGTTCTCATCCAGAGGACTTGAGCACAACACGCGGATAGAGCCACATATTCTGCTTCAGCTGATGAGAGCGAAGTGCAATCCTGCTTCTTTGACGACCTGCTGACAAGCTTGTCTTCCCCTAGAAATTGTATGCTACCAGAAGTGCTTTTACGACTATCAAGACAACCTGCGTGATCAGAATCTGAAAAAGCCGTTAGATGAAAACCGGTTTCCCTCGGATACCAGAGTCCCATGTGAATGGTATTCTTAAGGTACCGAAAGATCCGTTTAACCTCTTTGAGGTGATTTTGAGTAGGTCTGGCTTGATATCGTGCACAATAGCATGTGGCATGATGAAGATCAGGCCTGCTGGCTGTAAGGTACATAAGTGACCCGATCATACTGCGATATCGCGTTTGATCTACGGGATATGAGTACAAGTCAGCGTCTAGGGATGTGATCGACAATGGTCTACCAACGCGAGCACATGAGGTCATACCATGCTTTTTAAGTATCTCTTGAGCATACTTAGCTTGGTTAATGAAGATACCACGTGGGGATTGATGAATCTGGAGGCGTAAAAAGAATTTTAGCTCCCCCATAATTGACATTTCAAATCTACTGTGCATTAATTTTTCAAAATGTTTTGAAAGTTTTGGGTTCGTAGAACCAAAAATAATGTCATCAACATAAACTTGCACCAGCATTATGTCATCCCCATATTTATTAGTAAAGAGAGTAGGATCAATAGAACCTTTGGAGAATCCTTTGGACACCAAGAAGTTTGAAAGTTCTTCGTACCATGCCCTGGGAGCTTGTTTAAGTCCATATACAGCCTTCTTGAGACGATAGACTTTGTCAGGATGATGAGGATCGATGAATCCTTCCGGCTGATTCACATACACTTCTTCCTTCAAATGACCGTTGATAAAAGAAGTTTTAACGTCCATCTGAAAAACCGTGAAGCCCTTATGTGCAGCATAAGCAAGGAATATCCTGACTGCTTCCAAACGAGCGACTGGAGCGAATGATTCATCGTAGTCTATGCCTTCTTGTTGACGGTATCCCTTAACCACAAGACGAGATTTGTTTTTGATGATGGTTTGTTCTTCATCCAGTTTGTTTTTCCAGATCCATTTGAAATCTAAAATTGACATTCCATAGGGTCGGTCAACAAGTTCCCAAACATTTAGGCGTTAAAACTGATGAATTTCGTCTTGCATTGATTCAATCCACGCATGATCAGTCATGGCTTGTTTGATGTTTGTAGGTACAATTGAACTTACGGTGAGTGCATACATACACACATCGCCATCAGTTTCGAGTTGTCTGCGTGTTCGAACCGCTTGTGAAGGATTTCCAATGACTTACTCCAATGGATGATCATGTGTCCAATGGTGAGTGGATGGATATGGTTAGTAGAATGTATGCATGTTGGACGGATCAACATGTTGAGTAGAAGACTCTCCGACTTCGTGTACCGGTGTACCGAACGGATTGATAAATTCTTCATCGTCAGGTTGTGCAGCGACTGCTTGATTGTTGTTTTCTCCTTCAGCATTGACGGTTGGTGATGTTGGTTGTATGACAGTTTCTTGAGTTTGTTGAGTATCCACTAGAATTGTCTCTTGAGCAACGGTTGCTGAAGTAGATGCAGTTTTGTCTTGTTGACTTTGTGCGGGTGCATCAGTAGTATTGACAGCGGAAGGCTTTGACACAACTTGATTGTTTCCATAGTAATATTCATCAAACATTGGATCATATAAATCAACCAACTCATTCATTTGTGTCGTATCCGTCGAGTTTGCTGTAGGAGTATTTTCTTGACATTCTTGCACGGGACGTACACTGTTGTGTGTAGGTGCCATTGTTGAACATTGAGGAGCGGGACTTGAGCTGTTGTGATCAAGTACCATTTGTGGCAATTCGTCAAAGTTCACATGAATTGTTTCGACAATGATCTTTGTTCTCTTGTTATAGACTCGATATCCTTTCGACAATGTAGCATACCCCACAAAAATACATGCATCACCATTTTCTTTCATCTTGTCGAGATTCGCACCGTCTTTAAGGATGTAGCATAAAGATCCAAATACGTGAAAGAACTTTACAGTAGGTTTCCTGCCATTGATGATGTGGTAAGGTGTCTTTTCACGTCTAGGGATGACGAGAGAACGATTTTGAGTATAACAGGCAGTTGCAATTGCTTCAGCCCAGAAGAATAGTGGTAATTTTGAAGCAGAAAGCATTGTTCGAGCAATCTCAACCAAAGTATGGTTCCGTCTTTCCACAACGCTGTTTTGTTCAGGAGTTCGAGCAATAGACGTTTGATGTTCGATGCCTTCTTCTTGAAAGTAAGATTGCAAGTTCTTGTTCAAAAATTCAGTACCCCTATCCGTTCTTACGGTTAAGACTTGAGCTTGAAGATTGCGTTGTATCATCTTGAGAAAGTTTTTGAGAACCTCTGGTGTTTCATCTTTGGACCTTAAGAAGAAAGTCCATGTGTATCTAGAGTAATCATCAACAATCACTAGAATATACTTTTTCCCGTTAATACTTGTTTTCATATTTCTATTGAGCATATTCATAGTTTGAATAGACTGACCCGTTTTGTAAACAATGTTGTTTAACGTGTCGACTCTCTTTTCCAAAGCAAGAATTTTTTCAATATCCTTTTCTTCACGAGTTTTATAAAGCTCAGTTTGTTCTTTGTTAACCGACTCTAATTCAGTAATTTGGAGTTTATGTAGCAGCAGTTGTTCTTCAAGTTCCGATATCTTCTGTTTTGACATATGAATTTCGTGTGTTACTTCAGAACAATATTGTTCGTTGAGCACCTTACGTTCATATACCAAACCATTAGCTATTGCAACCCGTCGATCAGCTTCTTTTACATAATCACACTCTTTAAGCCTGTCTATCTCCTCGGTTAAGGATGTGTTTGCTTGCTTCAAACGTTTATTAGCCTCTTTGTTTTCCTCAATTTCATGTTTTAAAGAATCAATAATAGACGCAAGCAAATCACGGTCCTCATCCGAGTCAGTATCCTGAACAGCTTTCCCGTCATCATTACACATATGTTGTGAATCCGTAGAGATATTGCTATCCTCCGTGTCCATTGCATATGTGTCATTGATGCTTTCGGGTTGCTCAGGATGCCGTCGTTCATTAGCAAACACATTATAGTTATCATGTGATGGTACCTTTTCAAGTGGCTCAGAATCATAGATGGGTCCAGAAGTATCACCAGTCTCTGGGATCACTTATTGAATCTTCGCCATGTACACATAATGTGCCTCTAACTCTTGATCATCGGCTTCATCATCAGTGTCATCACGCCAGTCAACTTCATCTGCTGTTAGTGGAATTCCTGCTTCTTCTTTCTTACACAGCAGCATCTTTTCCTTGTGATACCCTGAGTCCTTAACCCGTTTTGGCTTCTTGCATTCCCTAGCCATGTGCCCAAATCCCTTGCAATTGAAGCATTGAATCCCAGTCTTCTGCACAACCGGAGTGCCTACAGTATCTCTAGCCCCAACTTGATTCAGCATCCTCTGATTATTATACCTAGCATCATGATCATACCTAGGTGCATGATCAACTTCCTTATTTCTAGCATTGGATGATGATCTGAGGTAGTTGTTGGTAGGTTTGTAGATCTTCTTATAAGTTGTGGTGAGTAAAGACATGAGTTCTTCAATCTTCTTGTCCCTTGAAGTTTGTTCATCATCACTGTCTCCATCTGACTCGGTGTCATACTTTGGAGGTGGAGTGGGGACAATTGCTTTTGCTTTGTGTTTAGCAGCAGCTAGAGGTTTGGTGGATGAGCTTGATGACTTTGAGGAATGAGTAGGTGGTTGTTGACGGGGAACGGGTTTTGTTGAAGTAGCAGCCACAAAAGCAATAGAATTTACAGACCGTTTTGCCTTTTTAGCCCTAAGTTCATTCACTTCATTTTGATGTTGTTTTAAGATATCATAAAGTTTGTGATAGGAGATGGTCTTGATATCTTCCCTTTGTTTAACCAAGGTCACAAACCTTTGCCATTCCGGTTTGAGTTGAAGTAGAAACTGAACATTGGCATGATGACTGGAGATGGTGCACTGATTTCTGACAAGCTCATTCATCATTTTATAGAACCTCGAGTAATATGAGTCAATGGATTCACCATCTTCAGATGTGAATTTTCCAAACTCCCAAAGTAGATTAGTCTCGAGATCTTGAACATTGATCGACTCACCTTGCTTCAATCGATGAATTGCATTCCACATTTCCATAGCATTAGGACATGCATCAACTGTAGAATAGATATCGTTATCAATTCCAGTGAGTATGAAGTTTACAGCACCAGCTTCAGCTTGGAGGAGTTTCTTTTTCTCAGCAGAACATGTGTCAAAATCCTCCATAGCTCGTATAGTTGATGAAGTACCATCCTCTGCCTGTGTGGTAATTGGTCTAAATTCAAAACTGGAGGTGGATTCTCAAGGCAGTGACGAAGAGCAGTTCGGTTTTCTTTTCCATCGAGAAATCTGAGAAAACGAGATCTCCATTGAACGTAGCAACCGGCAGTGAGCACAGGTGGATTACCGTTACCACCTTGTTCAAAACGAATTTGATTAGCAGTTGCAATGTTGATGTTGTTGTTAGACATGGTGAATACTTGTGGATGAATTCCAGATCTTAGTGGATTTGTTGTGATGATGTGTGGTTAAAATTGAAATTCCGAAAATTCAAAAATTCTTTTCTCAGCGCGACAAAAAATTTCTCAGCCTGACAAAACGGTAGGCCGAAAAATTTTGTATCGCCAAATTTTGAATTTGAGTTAGAAATAGCCAAAAACTAGTAGGGAAAAAAATTTGAAATAGCCAATTTTTTTTTTTTTTTTTTTTTTTAATCTTTGTGTAAACTACGTTCCGGAACTAGTCTAGATAGTGGCTAAGTCTAAAAATTACTCAAACAAAATACCCATCGGAATGTCCATCGGAATACTTATCGGAATGTCCAGATCGGAATGTCAAATCGGAATGCTCAGATCGGAATGTCAAATCGGAATGTCCAAATCGGAATGTCCAGATCGGAATGTCCAGATCGAAATGTCAAATCGGAATGCTCAGATCGGAATGTTTAGATCGCAATGTGCCGTCGAAATGTTCAGATCGGAATATGGCTGAAACAAATTTGGCAGAGTAACGACTCAAAGATCCCTTAAACCCGTCGGAATCCCAGATCGCAATGTACGATCAGAATATCCAGATCGGAATAAGGTATCGCAATACAGTGATCGCAAAGTAGAATCCTTAGATTATTGCGATCAAATCCCACACACTTGTACTTTCCGATGGTAACACTTGCTTGAATTTCAGAATGAAGAAAAACAAGAAATTTTGCAACTTTTGATCCAAAAGATTTGTGTTTTAGCCAAAACCAAGATACCCAAATCACTACTACTAGTATGTAGATGATTTGTATCAAGAAAAGACCATAAAAACACAAAAATAAAATTGGGACGTGAGATATGGATCAAAAAAAGCCACGAAAAATGGTGAACACCACACACGAATCTTCAATCATCTATCCACTATAGGCTCTTGATACCAAATGTTGTTCCCATTAAATCCATAACACAAGATTTAGAGAGAGAAATAGTAGAAAAATATAAAGAGAAAGTAGAGAGAGAAGTGGAAGGTTTACACTAAAACTAGGTGTTTTATGAAATGAACCAACACCCTCTTCCATATATGCCACGGCTCTAAGGCCTTTGTGGGCTTCATCTTGGGCCGGGCTTGGCTTTCACTTTGGCATATAGCCCCTAACAAAGACAATATTAGCTTAATGTCCAAGCCCGCTTTTCCCGACTAACCTATTACTATTCAAGACCAATAACGACTAAGATGACCTATTACATTCTTGTTCGACTATATAAAATATAGGGCTAGCAAGTACCTTCAAGTACTAAATGTACATAATTAAGAACACTCAAGGTTCATATAAATTCACACCAAAAATCCCAAAAGTGATATTTACTAGACACGACCACATTTATACTTTATTAAAACTATTGCTCATTTTACAATTCTACCGGTACATACCAAATCTACGGACTGTTTTCCTATACTTAGACATCACCAAAAATTAGGAGAAAATTTGTAAAATTCATTTATAATATGTATAAATTTCATAAAATGATCTCACTTCTAAGACCCACTGCTCGTCACATTACTAAACTCCAAATTTCGGAAATTTTTGTACCTTAGCATTGAAAAACCATTTTGACCTTCTTAAGCATTCTCATTTACAAATTCGACTCTTGATTATGAAAATAGATTCAAAATGCCAAGTTTATACCCTGAGAACAGCCTCTAATCATTTTTAAAACTCAACTTATAGTCCCCGATATTTGACCAAAAATCGAACATAATTTCGGATTATGTCGACATTCATCTCCCGGTACACGAAAATTCAAACTAGCGTAACTTTTGACTCGTTTGGTGTCAAAAGCTCTACCTTATAGGAAAACGAAGCTAGAAAGAAGCTCTACAACAATATCAAATCTTCTCAACCTTAGTTCAAAGCCACTATACGAAAAATAGCCTTAAAGTTTCTGATCTAAAATGACTTTCAAAATCATATCAAAACATCCTTTCGAACCATTTCAATCATCCCTATACCCCTAATAACATCTAATAAACATCCTAATCAAATCACAATACCCTAAATAACTTATATGTTATCCAAAACCCAAATCAAAAATCACACATGCAATACAAATAAATATTACTAAAATATTATTAACACAAATATAGGACCATACCATAAACAAAATAGATCAAAGCTTCAAGAACACCAAAACCCCCATGTTGGCCGTGGGCTTTTGGAAGCAAAAACACCAAGAAATATCTTTTCCTAAGCTATAATATTCCAATCCTATGTTCCTAAACACATTTAAAGACAAACCCACGAAATTAATTAGATCAAAACATAATATTTTTCAAAATCTATCAAAAATTAAATCTTGAAAAAAAAATGTTGTTACATGTTGTAAATTTGTGGTGGGATTTACTTATCTTGGTGATATAAACATGGGTCATTGCTTAGATTTTACAAAAACAAATTTTTGATGGTGGATTCATGGTGGTGTGGGGTGGCCGTGGGTTTTGAGAGAGAAAAAGGGGAGAGAAAATTTTTCAAGTGTAAAAATGAGAGTGTGTGTTTACTTTAGGCTTATATATAGTGGGGGAGGGTAGATTTTGTAAATAAGGTCTTATTTTGGCCTTAGGTGCAAAATAACTTTTAAAGAGCGGGAATATGACTACTAGTCGGTTTTGAAATTTTACGGGAGTCGGGTTTTGTCCCGTCTACCTCAAAATACTTTTAAATGGTTCAAACGCACACAAAACAAATATTCATATGGTTCCGACTCGACTTAAAACGTAATAAAATAAAAAATTCGAAAAACTCAAATATCGATCAATCGATAATAAATGATAAATTTTGGGTATCCGTTGGTATCATAGTCGTTATCGGTACTTCTTAAATCATCAAACGTAAAAATTCAGGCCTCGATAATTGGCTTCAAACTAAACCGTCAAATATATAACAAACGAAATTTCTTAAAAATTTCAAAAATATACATAAATTAGGGTAAAATAAGTGACGTTGGTTTTGGGGGATCACATCCTCAAGTGAGTAACAACTTAAGAGAGATGTCTATACTGAACAACTCTTGAGGCAATAACTTAGCACCATACGACACATTTACCGGTATCACATCCTCCCCTCCTTAAGGGAGCGACGTCCCGACGCTCTTTGGTTCTTATACTCGCATTTTGTACTACTAGAAAGATGAGGGTACTTCTTCCGACGTGGACTTCGGTTCACGTCTCGGGTTCCATCACACCTTCACAATGAGTATTATGCCTTGCTTCAATTTCTTAACATCTCGATCCATGATCTCCACTTCAATTTCCCAAATTCTTCCTACGGTTATCAACACATCTCTTCTCACAGCTTCTCGCGGTTAACAAGTGATTCTTAATCTACACCATCTCTTCTGTAATCTTTCGAATCATTTCAAGTCCATTCAACTGACTTTTTCCTACTTCATTCTATCCAACTGGCGATCTACATTTTCATCAACATAATTCTTCAAATGCTGTAGCTTCGATGCTAACATGGTAAATATCGTTGTACAAGGATACTACCAAGGACACGCGTCGATCTCAACTACGACCAAAACACATGCTCGAAGCATGTCTTCTAACATTCGAATCGTCCTTTCACTTAGTCCATCAGTCTCACAAAAACAATTAATCATAAAGAAAAATAACACGGGCCACACATAACCCATCGAAAACGTTCAGAATATACGATACGAAGTAATTAATACTAGTCGTAAAAAATCACCTTATTACAATATTACGTACATACAAACCTAGTTTGTCAAAAACGAATTCATCGATACGGAAATCATTCGACGTTTACATAACTCTCTTGAAGACATCACAATCCAATCAAACACAAAAGCCATTATGAATTATATACAACCGCATCACGACATGTTTGCAAAATATCCAAGCCATGCCAAGTAAATAAGTTCAATCAAGTTAACTCATGCTTGCTAATCAGCCAAGCCATGATAAAATAAGGATATTTTACGGGATTTCGGATAAGTCCAGTCAAAAGAAAATTAAAAGTTAAAGAAGGTTCACGTGCTAGCGGTGGATGCATATCCGTAAAGAAAGAAAATGTATACTGATACTATGCTTTTCATTGGGTTCTAGATTTCTCTCGGTATCTCCTCGAATTGATCACGGCTCTAAGTGGGATGATTTGTTCTTGGTTAATCAAAAGGTTTAGGTTTGTTTATCTAACTTAAACTAATAGCATTTAAATGTAATTGGCGTTGAGTAAATTAAAGTTTTGGAAGATTAAACTAAATTGACGAGTTAAAAGTAAAAGTTTGGAAACGTAAATAAAAGATTAGACAAATACTTTGAAAACTTAATTGAACTAATACTTAAAAACTTGTTCTATCGGAATATTGAAGATTATTTCTATCGGAATGCATCAAAGACATAAACATCGGAATATAACTACAACAACCATCGGAATGCCAAAGTGGAGTCCATCGGAATGTTCATGTTTGTTACCATCGGAATAATTAAGATCAAGCTATCGGAATATGGTCTATCGAAATGCAGTTCTATCGGAATGTTCTAGATCGGAAATTCTGATCGGAATATCGTAAACACTTCTGTCGCAATGACTTACTATCGGAATGTGGTAAATAAAAATCGGCCAGAGTTTCGACTTAAAAAAGGACCTTATCGGAATGTGCGATCGCAATATGCGATCGCAATCCCAGATCGGAATAAGGGGTAAGAAACAACCTATCGCAAAGTAAAACCCCACTTGGGTTATTGCGATACTGAGCAGGAACCCGTCGGAATAGGTAAAAACCCTTGTATTGCGATGGCAGCTCAAATCAATCCGAAAATGGTGAAAGCTTTAAAACATCAATAAGCACAATCAATAAGCTATTTTACTGGAACTTAAACACTTCAAAAAGATTAAATTTAAGAACTTTTGAAAACGTAAAATCATAAAATTTATCAATGAAACTTTAGAATGACTAAAACTTATATGAAATCCGTAAACCAATAAGCTTAAACAAGCAATAAGCCAATAAGCATAGAAGGCCTATAGCTTATATGTGTGAGAGCTTAGAAAGAAACAAGAAAGATCAAACTTTGATCACGAACTCATCCACAAATCCAAACCGTATGGAATCAAACAATCGGATCAAGGATTTAGGTAAACTAAGAAAAGTAGAAGAAGATTAAAGAACTTAAAAGCTTAACTTGAATAAGATTGATGAAATCCAAAGTACAAAGATCAAAGAAAGCTTAAATTTAAAAGATTAAAACAAAGAAAAAGTTTAGTGAGAGAAAGTTTGGAACTTTCTCTCTCTAAAACTAGAGAAATGAAAAACTAAAACTAAGACTAAAGACTAAGTGTCTAATTTTTGTGAAGTAAGGTCCTATATATAGGCGTGTGGTATGGGCTTGTGAATGGGCTTTGGTATCGGGCTTCTTTTCTTCTTTCTTCTTTAGTCTTCACGCTTCTTTAAATAAACGTTTCCGACTTTGGATTTTTAGAAGTGTCGGTGAATAATTCCAACTCGTCTTATAATCTTTTGTTTAATAGACTCGAGTTCTTCGACATATATGAATCTTCCATCTTTGGCTCTATTCTTCGATAAATCTTTAAATAGGCACAGTGACTTCAAATCTTCTGCATCTCTTGGACAATAGACTTCGTCTTGAGTCTTTTTCCTCGATAAAACCCGTGCAATCCCATATTTTCTTCAATATTCATCCGGTTGACTCTGAAAACGCAATAAACACAAAAACCACGCATAATTCCAAACAAATGATATTAAATACGTGTTTTGGTCTCGTTTTAGCCAGAATTAAGTGGTAAAACGATGGGTGTTTTCACACCTATCAAATCCCCTACACTTAACCATTGCCATGCCCTCATGCAATGCTTAGTGATAAAGCAAATTTACACTTTTCTCGTAATCAATCAACCTTGGCCTTATTAAAATACTACTAAACAAAAATTAAAGGATGGAAATAACTTGCAAAGAGATCAAGGACTTACATTAGGGCTTTGGTGCTGCGAAGATTTATCACCCTCAAGTTTCACGTTCCCCAAACTAAGCATAAAAAACGAGATCATTGTTATTATAAGTTAGCAAATCAAACACTTACACACATGGCTTAATTAAATGCTTAAACTCCCTTATTCCTAGGTGTATCTCTTATATTTTATCTTTGTCTTAGAATGATCATGAAGATGCATTTTTGGACTTATTTCGATAGTTATTTATGCTGAAAGCAAAGTAGGACGATTTGATCAATAGTTAGCTAAAGGACAAAATCTCTTAAAACTGCTTCTCGGGATATCAAAAAGTTCATATCTTGGCATAACTCGGTTCACGATTTGAGACCTTTCTCGGGCCGATATTTGGCATGTACTTCATACTTCATATCTTGAGAGACGTTCTTGAGATAATGGTCTTCTCATCGTTAATATAGTTTCTTCACTTGGAGACTTTTGAGGGGTACTCCAACTTTGTTGACCCCGACTTCATGATTATTCTTCAATCTCTAATTGGGATTTTGAGATACCACGATCCGCCTCCTTTTCGGACTTGGGTCTATTTATCCTCATACCTTGTTAGGGTCTTTTCGGATAGACTTCTCCATGATCTTTATGGGAGTTGATTGCTTTTCGTCGTGAGTCTTGATCCTTCATATTGATTTTGGGAATAATGATTTTTACATCACTTTGGATCTTCAGCAATAAAATGGAATCCTCATGCCTTGTTAGGGCCTTTTCGGACTCGCCAATCTTCGCGCCCCACTTCATAAGTTATGCCTTGGCTATGAACTCTTATCATTACCGAACAACTTTTAAACGATCTTGGGCTAGAAGCTAAGTAACTTTTCAAATCATACGACCTTACTTATTACAAATAAATTATTAGCAAGTGATGGGAGAATAGGCAAATAATTACACCAAGTGAGCTTGTGCAAGACTACCGACTTATAATTGACTCTATCATTTCTCGTTCTCCACAATTTAAAATCTTAAGTAATGAGACTCGTGGATGCTTAGCCTAATAAACCAATTAAGGTCTACATGGTTAAGGATACTAGCTAGAATAAACTTGAATAAGTCTATTCGGGTTGAGTCAAAATAATCGCAACGGGCCTAATATGTCAAAGATTTCAAAACTAGCTACACCACTTTATTAATATTTTTTGATTTTATTGCGGGATATATACATATGAAAGCAACGATAAGAATTTAAAAATTACGACTAAATGGCCAAAGTTAATTAAAAATTTGAAAAATGTTGAAAAAGATGATTTTCCGGTTAAATGAAGGCATTTTCATGGAAAAGTCCACTTAAAACTTCGATAGAAGTCCCCCCTACACTTAAGATAAACATTGTCCTCAATGTTTAAGCATGTGGGAAAAGTCTCATTTACACTTATGACATTGTGCACGTTGGTTAACTCAAGTTAAGGAAGAGACGACTAAAGTGATCAATTTCAAATGTGAGTATGAAGAAAATTGAATCACGATAGTTGAGAGATATAACCGGATTTCGGATAACACGGGAGCACGGTTCTTCAAAGATTCCAAGAGTGCAGTTACCCCTGTAATCACATCACCACACAAATACAAACATCTATATAGGTCCCCCTACACTTAGGAGGTTAAAACGGAAAAGGATAGATACTCGGGTTGCCTCTCGAGTAGCGCTTGTTTTTGATAACCGAGTCACGAGCCTGACTCGACCCAAAATTAGTTTATGGGAAACGTGGTGAGGGATGGAATCATCTCCCGAGAGATGTCCTCACCAAAGTACAACTTCACTCGTTGGCCATTCACCTTAAAATTAGGTCCATTAGGTTGAGCGAGTTCGAGATTACCATATGGAAAAATTTGGGCAATCGTGAATGGGCCGGACCAACGAGATTTCAGCTTGCCCGAAAAGATTTTCAACCGAGAGTTAAAGAGTAAAACTTTATCTCCAACTTGGAACTCTCGGTTTTTAATCTTTGAGTCGTTAATGAGCTTAGTCTTCTCCTTATAGATCAAAGAATTTTCATAAGCCTCATTACGGAGTTCATTGAGCTCATTGAGTTGTATCTTGCGTAGGTCACCGGCTTTGTTGATATCAAAATTAGCCCACTTCAAGGCCCAGTAAGCCTTGTGCTCCAACTCAATGGGGAGGTGGCACGCTTTTCTGTACACGAGACGATATGGTGTACAACCAATCGGAGTCTTGTATGCGGTACGAAAAGCCCACAAAGCATCATCAAGTTTATCAGCCCATGAGGCACGATGCTCTCCCACGGTAAGAATTCGCTTTAAGCCTCGGTTAGAGATTTCAGCCTGGCCATTAGTTTGTGGGTGGTAAGCGGTGGAAAGGCGATGATTTACACCATACTTAGCCATGACTCTAGCAAATTGGTCGTTGCAAAAATGAGTCCTGCGATCACTAATAATGGCACGAGGCACACCGAATCTAGCGAATAGCGATTTCAAAAAGTTACAAACCACCCTTGCGTCATTAGTGGGTAAAGCTTTGGCTTCAACCCATTTGGAGACGTAGTCAACGGCTACAAGGATGTATTTGTTTCCTTTAGATGAAGGGAATGGCCCCATAAAGTCGATACCCCAAACATCAAAGATTTCACATTCTTGTATGAAATTCTGAGGCATCTCGTCTTTATGTGTGATCTTGCCTTCTTTTTGGCAAGCATCACATTCTTTAACCATCTCGTGAGCATCACGGTAGATGGTGGGCCAATAAAATCCCGAGTCAAACACTTTTTTGGCGGTGTAGTTGGGACCAAAGTGACCACCGGTGGGTCCTTTGTGGCAAGCATCAAGGATTTCTAAAGCTGCCGGTCCATCAACACATCCGCGAATGATCAAATCAGCACATTGTTTGAAAAGATACGGGTCATCCCAAAAGTAAGTCTTAATGTATTTGAAGAACTTCTTCTTTTGCTGGGATGTTAACCCGTCAACGAGAATTCCACCCGCCAAGTAGTTTGCAATGTCCGCAAACCACGGGGTTTCATCAGCAGTCGAGTTGATAGACATTAAGGTCTCCAAGGGAAATGAAGGTCTACGGGATTAATGGCCTATTCTATGTTATGGATTTGGTGGATTAGGTTGGTTGATTGATTGATAATTAAAGAAGAAATGAAGGAATGAGATGAGGGATTAGAGAGAGAAAGGAGAGAAGGGAGAGAATTAGAGAGAGAAAGTGAAAGATGAATAAATGATTAAGTGTGTAAAATGGAATCAACAACCCCCTCCTAACATGCTAGGAGGGGTTATATATAGCCCACCCTACATGTGGGCTATATGGACCATACATAAAGTAACTAGATCACGAGCCCATTACATAATTATCGTTGGAGCGACCGATCCTTCATAAATACGTAAAACGTATTTCCAACAATCTCCCCCTAAGGGAGGTCGCTCCAAGTTACAAAGTTCTAAATAGTCTATATCTCGTGATCTATGCTAACTAAGATGTGACCGAGACTTTATATGGAAAAACGTATTTCCAACAATCTCCCCCTAAGGGAGGTCACATCTTTTTACAAAATCTTAAACCTAGCATCTATGCTTGAGTCTTCGATCTTGTTCTTGTGAATATGCTTGATGTGATCTTTGACTTTAGTCTTGAGCATGTTTCCTTGCCTTGACCTTGTGCATTCTTCACTTGTGATATTTGCCTCTTTGTGACTTCATGTTCCACATACTTATACTTTTAAATTCTTGAAAGCTTCAGAGTTTGATACAGCGGAAGACTTGACCTTCATGCTTTCTTGAATTTGTTGAAGTACTAATTGTATGTAGTATAAGCATATGGTGACGACTTCTTCTGGATTGTACACCGCAATGCCACCTTCTTGTTACGCTGCATAAGACAGTTAGCAACAAAACAATATACACGGATGAAATGGCCTTGAACATTTCATTCTAATTCGGTAGCAATTTACCTCCGGTCGGTGAAGACCGTTGGACGATATTAAATATCGTACTTGTGACAGGTAGTTTCAATAAAGAACCTCCTTGACAAGATTTCGCGGGTAAACCCGTTCTCTTTACTCGACCGTCCAAAGCTGACTGCGAACGTAAAGAGTGAATCATTTGGATAATATTATCCGCATGATTTGAAGCCGTCAAATCATGTTCCTGGAACAAGTGAAGTTCAATTAAGAACCGCACCATCGTTGCTTTCCAGTTGTCACTAGCTTGATTCATAAAGAATCTTGCAAGTTACCTACCAAGTGCTGTTTGATGTTAACACTAGAAGGATTTCCATTCGTCACTGTAAATACTTAATAGTATTACTCTGAATGTTCTGGCAAGATCATTAAGATATTGCGTAGAGGCCTGGAACGTGTTTAAATTCATTTAAGAATTAAACCACTGTTGCTTTCCAGTTATCACAAGTTTGATTCATAAAGAATCGCACAAGTCACCTACCATGAGCTTTTTGATATTCGCTCAAGAAGGATTTCCATCTTCATTGTAAATACTTTCGTATTACTCGGATGTTCAGGCAAGATCATGAAGATTTTGCGTAGGACTCTTAAGATCTTTCTTACTTTTCACATTGTGTGAACAAGCAAGGAATAATGAAAGTGTGTCCTAATGAGATATTTGATGATCTCAAATGGCTCTAGACTCGATCGTGCATTTTGGATTTTTAGTGATCGGAGGCTGGAGAGGAGTGCCACCTTTTCAATACCAATTTATTCGGAGTGAATAAATCAATAGATAACGTGTTGATCTCCGTGTGATTAAAACAAATACCTTTTGAGAGATATTTGAGTTAGCTGGGAAGGGTTGTGCATTGCATCACTGGGTCCATGACGTCTTTCTTCAATATCGAGAATCATTAGCAAAAATGACCTCAATAGCATATGTATTGACCCGATTTCTGCCTAAAGTTGTAAGGAGGGCTTCTTTCTTTACACCCTTTATCTTTACATTTCTTTTTCATTCTTCAACCCCTTCAATGCTTACCAATACGTCATAACTAGCACCTTGTTGTGATTGTTCCAGTGCTAACTTAAGTACTTGGTCGGCATTCAGCTACGTTCACAATCTTTCTCCATCTTTCCTAAGGACTACTATTTCTAGCTATGGAATGTCCTTGGGAAGATTCCTCCGGTTCTAGAGAAATCATTGGACTTTAACCTATCCTACCATCCTTATGTCACCACAATCGTCACCGTCGTGAATAGAGATGTTTTTGGGTAAGTGTATGTCACCATGAAATCCACTTTGAAGTGCAAATCCATTTTGCTCCCCCTTAACATATGCTACGATATTCGAAAACATTTCGCACATGTCGGGATGAAGCTAGCACGTTAAGTCAAACCATTTATGATTGATCATATCCCATATTAAATCACATTTTCTCCCCCATATTAAAAATATTAACCCAATCGATGTTTTTAATATCAATTGATTTAATAACATTTTAAGAAAATTTGGGAAGAAAAATGCAAGTCCAATTATCTTCATAAATTACACAAGCTCCCCCTCAAATTAATGAGGGTGTGCTGAAACGTAAATTAAATACCTTTTAAACACAAGTGTAAGGTATTTATTACGTGCAAAGATCATATATGATAATGAATTCACAAGATTAGCAATGTACGAGGTTGGACCTGAATAATGGAGAACAGCATATGAAAGAAGCACATGGTTCTTGTTCACGAATGTTGGTCACCTCGTCACGTCCCCGAGAAAATTAATTCTCGTTGTAGAGTCAAAGCTTTCCGGTGAAATGCTTGACTTAATTATGAAAAGCGGGTTGCTATCTGAAATAATAGCAAACCATTTGGAGCATGTTTTAAATCTTTTAAACTTCTGCTCGAACTTTATTTACAACCCCGTGTCATTATTGAATGACATTTCTAGGTTCGTAAATATTATCGATTCCAGAAGACATGCTCGTTTTATCAAAACGTTTTTGAACACACAATTTTGAAAGATTTAGAAAAACCTTTTGAGAAATTCTCGAAAAATTGTGTTCAAAGTTTTGAAAAACAATTACTTGAGCTTAAGATGTTGAATATCTTAAAAGCGAGCTCAAGTCCGAGAAGTTGTGAACTTCCCGTTGTTAAGGATAAGTTACCATCGGCGATAAACTTTCCTTTTATCTGAAGAACGAGTCCTAAGCTGACATTTACTTAGAAGTCGTGTTCATGAGCTTGAAAACTTTGACTGTTTTAACGGAAAGCTCATGACCGAGAAAGGTTAATTTCTCGTTACGAGGAAAAGTTCTCTTATTTAAAAGATACACTTTCCTTTCTGAGCTTAAAACTTCGAATGTTTTAAGACAAGCTCATGACCGAGAAAATTGAATTTCTCGTTATGAGGATAAGTTTATCATTAATGATAAACTTTCCTTTATTTTAAGTTCGAGTTACAGTCTGACATTTAACTGTAAGTCATGTACACAAGCTTAAAACCTTTGAATGGTTTTAATGTAAGCTCGTGTCCGAGAAAATTTAATTTCTCGTTGTAAGGATAAGTTTATCATCGGCGATAAACTTTCCTTTATTTGATGCACGGGTTATCGTCTGATATTTAACGATAAGCCATTGTGCATGAGCTTAAAAACTTGGAATGTTTTTGATATAAGCTCATGCCCGAGAAAAATGAATTTCTCGTTTTTAGGATAAGTCATCATCGGGATGAACTTTCCTTTCTTTGAGGATCGAGTTACAGTCTGTTATGTGACTGTAAGTCCTTTGTGCAGCTTAACCATGAATCCCCTGAGACATTTGTTTCTCTGATATCTGCTTCTTCAGCAACCAAACTCTAACAGTGTCCTTAGTTGAACGGTACACAACGATTGGACCGCTTCGTTCTTTTGGAACATCAACTTTGGTACCTGCAATCTCATTAGGAGTTTGTATACTTTTGCATGGGTTAGAGATATCTATTTTTGAAGCACGTGGGGGTTCACAGTTGGCTTTACTTGTGTCAGAGGTGGCCTGAGGGGATGATTCACTTGTTTTAGTTGGCAAACGTTTCCTTTTATAGAAGATCTTAAGTTTAGGCGTAAGTGAAGTATCATCTTTATCAGTTTCCTCCCTAGTAGACTTAGTAGAATCGGAGACTATCCTAGTTAAAGGGCACTCGTTTCCTACAAGAGTGAAATTTCTACCAGTGGGGCACCAAACTTTACCAAAGGGTTTGATTTTAGCTATCCACTGGGACTTAATTCGAGCACGGGAGTTCACCTCATCAAGTAATTTTTTGACACAAGCATCATGATTTGCCGTAAAGACACATTTTCTACATGTTTTACAAGTAGCATATTTAATGTCTGAATAATTCCTAGATGATTGATCGATGCTCCTAGAAGATGGCATGCTACGGTTAGCAGTGTTGGATAATCTAGAAGGCATCTGACTAGGTTGGACATTGCTATCTCTTGCATGTGTCTTTTGCTTAGCTTCCCCAAGACCAGATTTATGGCAAACGTCTTTTGAACTAGTTCTAGACATGGTCTTGGTATTTTTAGGGAAACTAGAGGCAATCATATGATTTGGTCTTGCTAAAGCTGGAGTGATCACATTGGGCCTAGTAGCTGGAGTGACTGGTCTAATAAGATGAACCAAATCAACTTGGTAGGCAAACCGCGGTCTCGAGGATTGTGGTCGCTCGGATCTAAATGCAGTAGGTTGTTTGACAATCGGTTGTCTGACGAACTGATTTGTAGGCGGTTTCCCCAAGATTGATGGTTTTTCAAGCTTAGTGTCCACACTAGGTCCTTTACTTTTCCTTAACTCGTTTTTCAACGCAGCTATAGCAAAAACCTTTTCCTGTAATTGGGCCTTTAATGTTTCATTTTCTTTGAGCACGTTATCTTGGGATGCCAACTTAGATTCAAGCAGTTGAATTTGTTTCAAAAGATTATCCTTTTCAGCTTTAGAATCTAGAACAGTTTGGTCTAATTTTCTTTCAAGAACAACGTTTGACTTTTCAAGTTTTTCAAAGTATGTTTCAAATTTGTCCGTTTTCTTAGAAAATTCAAGTTTGGCATCCTCAAGATCTTTTGATTGCCGAGCTACGATCGTTTCGAGCTCTTTAATCTTAGAATCAGAATCAGTTAACGAGGCAGTTATAAAGCATTTATCATGATGAACTGTAGCATTTTGAACACTTTCTCCCCCATTATGACTCACATCGGATGAATCATAAGTGGTATTTCTATCACTCTTGTCCATCCCATGTTTGTCATAATTAGGTTCAGAATGCTCAATATGCGGCATGTCATCAGCATATACATCATAAACCACATTACATTGTACCATGTTTGCAGGCTCTGCGTCATAAATGGGTAAGGTGTCATCAAGAGAAATCTCGTGAACATTCCCTGACGTGCCACTGGCATCATGTTGTCCTCCTGATTCTTTGCTCTTGGCATTGATAGGCTCCAAGTTTTCAACCGTATGACCATTCTCCTCTTGCATCTGCGGCATTGATTCTTGTACTCCATTATCATACGTTTGCTGAAGTCGAGATCTTTCATAAATCGAAGACGAGACCGAAGTCATGAGTTTCAATATTGTATCACGAAAAACTCGAAGCTCGGTATGCGTATCTCGAAGAAATGATTGGCAAAGCATCGAACTTTTAGACTTGATGATATTAAATTGGGGGAAAGGCGTGAGTTGTGTCACAAGAGCCTTATAAGCAAGTGCCGATGCAGAGTGATTAAAGTTTTCATTGTTGAGTTGCTCTGCCAGTTGGGGCAAGATGGTAAAAATTGAGTCGATGAATATATGACGATCTTGTCCAAAGATTGTCAAAAATTCGCTCCCTCCTTGAAGACGTGAAAGAGTGACTAGATGATATTGAAGCATTTGAAATGAATTTATACCACTTTGTTTAGCTTTGTCGTGCATTCGATGCAAGTCTCCCTTTTTAAGTGTCGAATTTAACGAGTCCATTGAAAATCGAGGAAATTCGATTTGACTCAAAAGATGTTGTCGGCTCAAACGATTATGAATTAAACCCGATCAAAAATTTGTAGTCGCTAAAAATAAAACCCGTCACGTTGACTCGTCACTTTGTCTTCAAATCCGGCCACAATAACGTTTAACCCGATAAATATTTTTCACGTTAAACTTGGAAAATACCCGCTTCGACACGATTTGCCAAAAATTACTAAACAAAATGCTAAACATATAAAAGTGACAAAATAAAAATATAAAAGTGACAAAAATACAAAAAAAAAAAAAAAAATGTGATATTTTTAAAATAAAATGTAATATTTTAAAATAAAAAAGGATTAATTTAACTAAAAATAAAAAAAATAAATAAACTTTTAAAAATTAACTTTAAGAAAACTTAATCTAAAAATAGAAAAAGGAAAGAATAACAAAAAATCTGATATTTTTGGAATCTGATATAGTTTAAAAAATCGTTTTCTGATATAAAAGATGAAACGTGTAACAAAATGAAACGGATATTAAAAAGTCTTCCCTTGTTTTCTCCGTCAACCAAAAACACGTGGCCCAATAAGGTTGCTTTCACCGCCCCACTAGTTCGCTTTGTTAAATCCGCCCAAGAAAATAACAGTCAAATCTAATCTCTCTTCTCTCACTCAATCGTCCTCTCTCTCAAACCCTTGTATCTCTCTCTCTCTCCTTCACACAATGTGACCGTCGTTTACACCTATTTTCCCTCAACACAAAAACTATCTCCAATCTAATAAATCTCTCTCTCTCTCTTCACCAAAACGCAGCCTCAAATCAAATCTCCTAATCTAACTATGTATCCATCTCAAATGACGTCTTCAAGATCATGCTTATGGTCTCGGGTAGGTTTTTCGAGTTTCTTTACATTTTAATTTTAGTCTGAGTCTCTCTCTCTACTGTACGAGTCCTTCTTGAGTCTTTGGTGTTGTGGTGGGTGTGAGAGTCGAGGGGTGTATGTGAGATTGTGATTTGAGTCGGGGCAGTGAGTCGAGGGAGGGTGCGAGTTTGTCTGATGTGGGAGTGGATGGTTAATAATCGAGGGTATATGAGGGGGTTAAGGTCGAGGGTGTGAGGGTCGGGTCAAATTAATGGTGAGTTTGTGTTTGGGTCAGTTTAGGTGTCGAGAGAGAGATGTGTTTGCTGTGTGTGAGTTTATGATTCGAGGGTGTTGGTTGGTTTGGAATCCTATGATTCGAGAGAGAGTATTCGTCCAAGTTTTGTGTTCGAGTTGAGTCACGTTGAATTGAGTTGAAACGAATCTGTGTTTGGGATTGAGTCAAGAGTGAAAGAATATTGAGGGTGTGTTCTGTTTGGTGTGAGTTTTGTAAGACGAGAGGTGAAAGTTAGATAAGAATTTGTAGATCGAGTCAGATGGTGTGGTTTTCAGAAAAATGAGTCGAGAGTTAATTTTTGGGAAGGTTTTCGAGGGAATGAGTCTTTTTGAAAGACGAGGATTTGCCCGTTATGTTTGAATGGGCTTCATTCGGAAGAGTTCCGAATCGGAACTTTTTTCTTGATCCGGAAGTTCTTGGATCGGAAGTTCTTGATCCGGAACTTCTTGATCCGGAACTTTTGGCTTGATCCGGAAGTTCTTGGTTCGGAAGTTCTTGATCCGGAACTTGTTGATCCGGAACTTCTGGCTTGATCCGGAAGTTCTTGGTTCGGAAGTTTTGTGATTGATATGGAACTTTTAAAGGTTTGATTCGGAACTTAACAGTTTGATTCGGAACATTTCTATTCAGAAATTTTCAGTTCGCCCAGAACAGGACAAAAACTGACATGACGGACTGACTGGAAACTTGAGACCAAAAACCTTGATTATGAAAAACCTGGATATTGAAGGACTGTAGGACTGTAGGACTGTAGGACAACTGGACAACTGGACAAAAACCTTGATTTTGGACAGCATGACTGAAGGACTAATTAAAAAATTTATATAAAAAAAAATAAAAAATAAAAAGGATGAAATTGATAAAAATTTAGAAAACTAATAATAGAAAAATTAAAGTGGCAAAATTGATTAAAAAAATAAAAAAAAACAAAATTAAAAGTTCAATTTAAGAAATTTAGTAAAAAAAAGGCAATCAAAATAGAAGGATTTAATCAAAAGATACAAAATTAAAAAGAGAAAAACACAAACTTTTTATAAAAAAACGCCAACTTTTTTTATAAACACAAACTTTTTAAGGTTTTATATAAAAAAAAAAATTTGATTTTTATATAGAAATTTGTGATTTTTTATCTAAAAAGTAAGTAGATTTGAAGATTTGATGTGATTTAACACAAAAAAACACAAACTTTTTATAAAAAAATACAAACTTTTTAAAATTTAAGCATGATCAAATCAAAACCCACCAAAATCAAAAAGAAATAAAACAAGAATAAACCAAACTAACCAAGGCTCTTGATACCAATTGAAGGTCTACGGGATTAATGGCCTATTCTATGTTATGGATTTGGTGGATTAGGTTGGTTGATTGATTGATAATTAAAGAAGAAATGAAGGAATGAGATGAGGGATTAGAGAGAGAAAGGAGAGAAGGGAGAGAATTAGAGAGAGAAAGTGAAAGATGAATAAATGATTAAGTGTGTAAAATGGAATCAACAACCCCCTCCTAACATGCTAGGAGGGGTTATATATAGCCCACCCTACATGTGGGCTATATGGACCATACATAAAGTAACTAGATCACGAGCCCATTACATAATTATCGTTGGAGCGACCGATCCTTCATAAATACGTAAAACGTATTTCCAACAGGAAACGAATCATTGATTTCTTTGTTCGGATGATCCCCTTGGTAAGGATCCTCAAGTCTACTGAGATGATCCGCGACTAGGTTTTCAGCTCCTTTTTTATCGCGAATTTCGATTTTAAATTCTTGGAGTAGCAAAACCCAGTGAAGAAGTCTTGGTTTGGAATCTTGTTTAGTTAACAAGTACTTCAAAGCGGAATGATCGGTATACACGATTGTGGTAGAAAGGACCAGATACGGGCGGAACTTTTCAAAGGCATAGATAACAGCTAAAAGCTCTTTTTCGGTTGTCGTGTAATGCAATTGAGCTCCATTCATTGTCTTGCTAGCGTAATGGATTGGTTGGAAGTGTTTGTTCACTCTTTGGCCCAAAACCGCTCCAATAGCAAAGTCACTAGCATCGCACATCAACTCGAAAGGCAGCTCCCAATTAGGGGTAACCAAGACTGGTGCCTTAGTTAGCTTATCCTTAAGCGAGTTGAAGGCTTCAAGACACTCTTTGGAAAAGATAAAAGGAGTATCTTTTTCCAAGAGGTGGGTCATCGGGCGAGCGATTTGAGAAAAATCTTTGATGAATCGACGGTAAAAGCACGCATGACCGAGAAAACTTCTCACACCCTTCACGGTTGAAGGTGGAGGCAACTTAGCGATAACATCGACTTTAGCACGGTCTACTTCAAGACCGGCTTTGGAGATCTTGTGTCCTAGCACGATGCCTTCTTTTACCATGAAATGGCATTTTTCCCAATTAAGAACAAGGCGAGTGTCTTCACACCGCTTAAGCATACGTTCTAAATTGGCAAGGCAAGCAGAGAAAGAATCGCCATAGACCGAGAAATCATCCATGAATACTTCCATAGTGTCTTCCACCATGTCATGGAAGATAGCCATCATACACCTTTGGAACGTCTCAGGAGCATTGCATAAACCAAAAGGCATACGTTTGGAAGCAAATGTTCCATAGGGACAAGTGAATGTGGTCTTTTCTTGGTCCTTGGGATCGATGGGAATTTGAAAATACCCGGAGAAACCGTCTAAGAAGCAGTAATAGTCATTACCCGCAAGACGCTCGAGCATTTGATCCATGAAGGGAAGAAGAAAGTGATCTTTTCTTGTGGCATCATTGAGCTTGCGATAATCAATACAAACTCTCCACCCAGTAACGAGACGAGTGGGAATCAACTCGTTGTGTTCATTGGAAACAACGGTTATTCCACCCTTCTTGGGCACACAATGGACGGGACTTACCCACGGCGAATCCGAAATAGGGTAAATCAAGCCGGCATCTAGAAGTTTGATAACCTCTTGTTTGATGACGTCATGAATTCGAGGATTAACCCTTCTTTTTCTCTGGATTGCGGGTTTAAAGTCATCTTCCATGAGAATCTTGTGAGTACAAAAGTTCGGATCAATTACGCGGATATCGGAAATTTTCCAAGCAATTGCCTTCTTATGATCTTTAAGCACGGCGATGAGGCGAGATTTCTCTTCTTCTTTCAAGTCCTTCGCGATGATGACAGGCGACTTCTTGTTTTCTTCAAGGAACACGTACTCGAGATGGGGCGGCAACTCCTTAAGTTCTAAATCCGGAGGATTTTCGATGGAAGGCGTTTTCAAAGTCGGAGCATCGATAGCAATAACCGTGGGAGATGGTGGAGAAAGATTGTCTTCTTTGAGAAGGTTTTCAAAGAAACGCATGTCTTCATCCCAATTGGTGGGAGAATCGTCTTTTGCTAAGTTCACATCTCCCATGGTGGCTTCAAGATATTTCCAAAAGAAATCACTTTCTCCAAATAGAGACAGTGATGAATCAATAGAGGAAACAGTCTTAACATTGGGAAGAGAGGTAGGAATATTTTTACAAGCATCAATAAAGTGTTCTTCATAAGCCTCATCCAGAACGTCAATACAATTAACACTCTCGTATGAATAAGGTTGTTTAGACAACTTTACCATGTTGAAGACGATTTTATCGTCGCCCACTCTCATGATAAGCTCACCGGATTCAACATCGATGAGAGTGCGACCGGTCCTCAGGAATGGACGACCAACAATTAATGGCACACGAGGGTCCATCTCGTAGTCGACGACGACGAAATCGGCAGGAAAAGTGAATTTATCGACTCCTACAAAGACGTCTTCGGCTATCTCCACTGGATAAGCAACCGTACGGTTACCTAATTCCAAAGTCATTTTGGTGGGGACTAGCTCGGGGAGAGATAATTGCTTCCAAACGCTTAGAGGCATTAGATTAATACTGGCACCTAGATCGGCTAGGGCCATGCAATTCTCTACTCCCGAGAAGTTACAAGGGATTAAGAAACGACCCGGATCACCAAGCTTGGTTGGCAATGTCCTTAAGAGCACTGCAGAGCAATTCTCATTAAGTTGGGTGTTAGCAATATCAAGAAGCTTCTCCTTGTCGCTAAGAAGATCTTTGAACATTTTCGCGTACTTAGGCATGTGAGCGAGAGCCTCAGCGAAGGAGATGTTAAAATTCAATTGTTTAAACATTTTGAGAAAGTTCGAAACTTGAATATTGTAGATTTGTAAATCTATGCTTATGTTTTTAGAGAGAGAAAGAGATAGAAAGATGGTGGATTTCACACTTCTAGAGAGAGAAACTTAAGAACAACTATGTGTAAATTAATGAAAACCACACCCTCTCCATCAAAGGAGAGGGTTTATATACCCAAGCCCTTGTCATGGGCTTGGGCTTACATTTGGGCCGGCCTACACATGTTGTAGGCTAGGCTTGGTGTTGTTTGTTAAGTAAAGACATGTAACTAAACTACGAGCTATTACATGGACTATCGTTGGAGTGACCGATCCTTCTTAATACGTAAAACGTATTTCCAACAATCTCCCCCTAAGGGAGGTCACTCCAAACAAGGGCGTTACCCGAGTTACAATAATGAAATAAACCTAGCATACTATGCTTGTCTTGAGCTCGTAGTCTTCGTCTTTCTTTTCTTCTTTTCTTTTCTGGTGAACATGCTGATGTGATCTTTGATATCAATCTTTGAGCATCAATCTCTTGCATTGATCTCGTGCATCAATCACTTGTGATCTTTGCCTCTTCGTGACCTCACGTCCCACATACTTATACCTTCGTAATTCTTGAAAGCTTCAGAGTTTGAAACAGCGGAAGACTTAACTTTTAGGCTTTCTTGAATTAGATGAGATATTAAGTGCATAAAGTATAAGCATGCGGGGACGACTTCTACTTGGATCCCGCAACGCCACCGTCTTCAAATGCCGCAACATAAGTAGACACGAACGAAATGGCTTTGAACATTTCATTCTAATTTGGTAGCATTTTACCTCCGGTCGGTGAAGACCGTTGGACGATATTAGATATCGTACCCGTGACGGATAGTTTCAATTAAGTAACTTCCTGACAGGATTTCGCGGGTAAACCCGTTCTCTTTATTCGACCGTCCAAAGCTGACTGCGAACATAAAGAGTGAATCATTTGGATAAAAATATCCGCATGATTTGAAGCCGTCAATTCATGTTCCTGGAACAAGTGAAATTCAATTAAGAACCGCACCATCGTTGCTTTCCAGTTGTCACGAGCTTGATTCGTATAGAATCTTGCAAGTTACCTACCAAGTGCTGTTTGAGGTTAACACTAGAAGGATTTCCACTCATCACCGTGAACACAAAGGTATCACTCTGAGTGTTCTGGCAAGATCACTGAGATATTGCGTAGAGGCCTGGAACGTGTTTAAATTCAGTTAAGAATTAAACAGCCGTTGCTTTCCAGTTATCACAAGTTTGATTCATAAAGAATCGCACAAGTCACCTACCATGAGCTTTTTGATATTCGCTCAAGAAGGATTTCCATCTTCATTGTAAATACTTTCGTATTACTCGGATGTTCAGGCAAGATCATGAAGATTTTGCGTAGGACTCTTAAAATCTTTCTTACTTTTCACAGTGTGTGAAGAAGCAAGGAAATATGGAAGTGTGTCCTAATGAGATATTTGATGATCTCAAATGGCTCTAGAATCGATCGTGCATTTTGGATTTTAGTGATCGGAGGCTGGAGAGGAGTGCCACCTTTTCAATACCAATTTATTCGGAGTGAATAAATCAATAGATAATGTGTTGTCTCCGTGTGATTAAAACAAACACCTTTTGAGAGATATCTGAGTTAGCTAGGATGGGTTGTGCATTGCATCACTGGGTCCATGATGTCTATCTTCAATATCAAGAATCATTAAAAATGATCTCAATAGCATATGTATTGACCCGGTTTCTGCCTAAAGTTGTAAGGAGGGCTTCTTTCTTTACACCCTTTATCATTACAATTCTTTTTCATTCTTCAACCCCTTCAATGCTTACCAATACGTCATAACTAGCACCTTGTTGTGATTGTTCCAGTGCTAACTTAAGTACTTGGTCGGCATTCAGCTGCGTTCACAATCTTTCTCCAACTTTCCTAAGGACTACTATTTCTAGCTATGGAATGTGCTTGGGAAGATTCCTCCGGTTCTGGAAGAATCATAGGACTTAACCTATGCTACCATCCTTATGTCACCACAATCTTCATCGTCGTGAAATAAATGGGTTTTGGGTAAGTATATGTCACCATGAAAATCCATTTTGCTCCCCCTTAACATATGCCACGATATTCGAAAACATTTCACACATGTCGGGATGAGCCAGCACATTAAGTCAAACCATTTGTGATAATATCCCATATTAAATCACATTTTCTCCCCCATATTAAAAATATTAACCCAATCGATGTTTTTAATATCAATTGATTTAATGAAGTTTTAACAAAGGTTTTGGGAAGAAAAATGCAAGTCCATTTTTCATGATATCAAATGTATGAGATATGATATCGATTTGTAGCCTGATCACATATTCACCATATTAGAAAAGAATTGACAAGGTTGGACCTGATTGATGAGAACATCATATGATAAGATCAAATGGTTCTTGTCAATATATGTTGGTCGCCTCGTCACGTTTGAAGTCATCTCTTGACACCACATGTACGATTGGTATTGTTGTCTTGACACCAACTTGTGAACTTGGCACGTTCGGCATCGAAGATTCTGAATGCTTGACAATTGCTCCCCCTCAATTGTTGACCCGTGTTCTATCGAAAGAGCTGTAGTCGTCATTTGAGTAGTCGCATCGTCGAGTATGTAGATACCAATTGTAGATAGCAATGGTTGTAGAGATGATAACTTCATAAAAACAAGACTTCTCTTGTTTTAACAAATAAATGCACTGAGGCGTACATAGATTTGTATTAGACCAAGTTATAAAGTAAACTTGATCCCTTACAAGGTTTTAAAGTAAACCTTGCCCGAGAAAATTAATTCCCGTTGTTGAGCCAAAGCTTTCATAAGAAATACTTGACTTTAATATGAAAACCGGGTTGCAGTCTGAAATAACTACAAGCCATTTAGGCATGTTTTATGAAATATTTACCACTTTTATACGAACTCTATTTATGGCGCCGTGTCGATATTAATCAACATTTCTAAGGCCGTAAATATTATCGTACCAAAAGACATGCCTTTTTAAAAAATAAAGTAAAAATATTTTTGGATTTTTCTAGATTTTTCAATTTTTATGGTTTTTATATGGTTTTATATTTTTGTATTTTGCTTTTGTGGGTAATAATATAAACAATATATACAGATGATCACCAAGGATACGGAGAATAGTTTTACCAAGACTATTCTTTCGCTTCATCTGCTAGTTCCTTTAGAGTCGCAGGCGAGAAGGTTCTCATTCCTAGCTTGTCGGCCAAAAATTCAATTCGAGCGCGATCTAAAGCCTTCGTGAAAATATCCGCCAATTGATACTCAGATCGGACAAAGTAAAGCTCGATTACTCCATTTTCCACTTGCTCCTTGATGAAGTGGTAGCGAATGTCAATATGCTTCGACCGGGAGAATTGAACGTTGTTGCAGCATAGACCATAGTCGGTTAATTGCGATCTCATCCAAAGAATTTGAGCACAGCAACCGGACATAGCTATGTATTCTGCTTCCGTACTTGAAATTGCAGCGCTTTTCTGCCTTTTCGATGCCCAACTAATTAATCGATCTCCTAGTAGTTGCAAAGTTCCACTCGTGCTACGCCTTGTATCTTGACAACCCGAGTGATCCGCATCTGCATATGCCATTAGTGCAATAGAAGAGTCCTTCGAATACCAAAGTCCCCGATTAATGGTTCCTTTAAGATATCGAAAGATCCTTTTAACAGTAGCTAAATGTAACTCAGTAGGCCTAGTTTGATACCTGGCGCACATACATATAGCAAACTGAAGATCAGGTCGACTGGCTGTGATATACAGAAGAGTACCGATCATTCCACGATAAAGTGTCGGATCAACGGTAACTCCATGTGGATCTGCATCAAGCTTAGATTTCTCCACCATTGGAGTGTCCACGGGGTCGCAAGATTCCATCTTATATTTCTTAAGCGATTCAAGGGCATATTTGGATTGATTAATAAAGATGCCTCTGGGACTCTGAGATATCTGAAGACCTAAGAAGAATGATACCTTGCCCATCATTGACATCTTAAACTTGGAAGACATGAGTGTCCCAAACTCATCCGATAAGGTTTGGGTCGAGGCTGCAAATATAATATCATCAACATATATTTGTACCATAATCATATCTTTACTTCGTTTCTGAATGAACAGCGTGGGATCCACCTTGCCTTTTGCGAAGCCTTGAGTAATGAGGAATTGTGACAATAGATCATACCATGCGCGTGGAGCTTGCTTCAACCCATAGAGAGCCTTCTTAAGCTTGTACACATGATTAGGATAATTAGGATTCACAAAACCATCCGGCTGTTGAACATAGACTTCTTCCTTGATTTCACCATTAAGAAATGCCGTCTTCACATCCATTTGATAGACGATCATATTCATATGGGCTGCATAAGCGAGGAATAGTCGAATAGCTTCCAAACGGGCAACAGGTGCAAAGGATTCCATAAAGTCGACGCCCAATAATTGCTTGTATCTACGAGCTACTAGTCGAGCTTTGTTTTTCAATATTCCGCCTAACTCATCGAGTTTCACCTTGTAAACCCATTTCAAAGTGAGTAACTGCACTTGATCCGGGCATGGGACAAGTTCCCAGACATCAAGACGTATGAATTTGTTAAGTTCTTCTTGCATAGCTTCTATCCAACAGGATTGAGTAAAAGCTTGTTGCCATGTCTTAGGTTCAACTTCAGTGAGAAAAGCATCAAAGTGACAAAACATTGCACTTTCTTGTAACTGACTTCGTGTGGATACCGGACGATTAGGGTCACCAATAATAGAATCTATAGGATGATCCTTTGTCCACTTGCTGTCATGTTCACGAATCCGTGGATTGGAGTAAACTGTAGAAGGAGCTTCCTCTGAGGTGGACGACCCGGCTTGATTAGGGTCGGGAATAGATACACCAAAGAATGGAAGTTCACGCATTTGAGCGAATTCCAAATCGTGATCATCGTCATCCTCTTCATCATCAATAGGCATGACATGGGTAGTTGTTACTTGTGTTGGTTGAGAATTACTCGTTGTTGGTATATCTTGACCAATTGTTGGTGCAGATGTGTCTGATTGTGCTTCGGTTGCTGGAGCGACAACTTCGGTTACCGGAGCTATTACCTCAGGTTCTGGAGCAACAATAGTTGGAGGAGTAAAGAATTCATCAAAGAACGGTTGAAACAACGTATCCCATTCCTTCCTAGTAGGTGGTGTAAATGATGATGAAGTAGGGTTGTTTGGGACAAGACCAGAACTAATATTACTGGGTCCCATTTCATGAAGTGCGGGTTCAGAGCTGCTTTGCTCAGAAGCCATTGCTGTCAGCTCATCAAAATCAACATTCATAGTTTCAAGGATCTTGCGAGAGTTACGGTTGTAGATTCGGTATGCCTTCTTTGCGGGGGCGTAACCAATGAAAATACCAATATCAGCCTTTGGTTGAAGTTTTCCCAAATTGTCACCATCATTATTTGGATAGCAAAGAGAACCAAATACATGAAGATATGATAAATCTGGTACTTTTCCATGGAGAAGCTCATAAGGTGTTTTACCATGGCGTTTACGAATTAGTGACCGGTTTTGGGTGTACACTGCTGTAGATACTGCTTCTGCCCATAAAAACAATGGAGCCTTTGCGTAAATTAACATCGTTCGAGCAGCTTCCATAAGTGTGCGATTTCGCCTTTCAACGACACCGTTTTGTTGTGGAGTGCGTGCAACGGATGTTTCATGAGATATGCCAACTTCTTCATAATAATCACGCAAAATTTGATTCACAAATTCGGTTCCATTATTTGTACGAATGCGTCGGACAGTAGTGTTGAGACGCACTTGAATCATCTTGAGAAATCTGATGATGAATTTAGGTGCCTCATTTTTTGCTTTAAGAAATTTCACCCATGTAAACCGAGAGTAATCATCGACAATGACGAGGATGTACTTTTTGCCACTAAGACTTTCAACACGCATTGGCCCACAAAGATCCATATGCAACAGATAAAGTTTCTCTTGGTTTGTGTCTTCAGTCTTGGGTTTGTAAGACTTCTTAGTGCTTTTCCCCATTGTACACGCGGAACACAAATGATCCTTGTGAAATGATAGTTTAGGAAGACCACGAACAAGTTCGTTTTTCGCCAAGTGATTAATAGCGTCAAAGTTAAGATGAGATAACCGTCGATGCCATAACCATGACTTAGTCTTCGATGCTTTGGAGAGAAGACATACGGGAGAAGCGGCCATCATGTCTTGTAGAGACAAAGTATACAAATTATTCCCTCGAGTACCTTTCAATAAATCAACCCCTTCCAAATTACGAATGAAGCAGGTATGCTCTCGAAAAGCAACTTCCAAGTTTGCATCACAAAATTGTCCCACAGAAAATAAGTTGTGACCAAGACCTTCCACGTAATACACTCTTGAAATTATAACATTCCCAATATGATATTCACCATAACCCATTATCTTTGCAATATGATCATTACCAAATCGAACCGTACCAAGAAACTTGCTGACAAAATTTCTGAGCTGAGAGCGATCTCCGGTCATATGCTTGGAGCAACCAGAGTCCAAATACCAGAGAACAATTTGGACCACCTGTTTTCAACAACAACAGTAGACAATGCATTGGAAACTATTGGTTCCGGAGTGTTAGCAGATACAGATATAGAATTATCAGAATTGCTAACATTTTTTAGACCCTTAGATTTCCTGCGTTTTCTAATGATAGTTTTAGCACTAACAGGTTTTACTGTTCCAACTTTCTTAGGTTTTGGATTATTCGCGGGCACTACAGTGGGAGTAGACCTATTTAAAGGGCACTTGGTTCCTACAGTAGTGTCGGTGTTCCTAGTTAAAGGACACGCTTGTGTTTTGGTAGCCTTGGTACTCCTAGTTAAAGGGCACGCTTTCTTCACTTCAGTGGGAGTGATCCTAGTTAAAGGGCACGTATCTCCTACTATAGTGAAAGTTCTACCAGTGGGGCGCCACATCCAACCAACTTGGGTTAACACTTTCCCAGTCGGTTTCCATTCTAATCCATTTTTCCGGGCATGCATCTCATTCACATGGTCAATAAGGCAAGAATCATGACGACTAGAAAACATACATTCATTGCAATTCCAACATTTTAAATTAGAATTCACAGTAGGCTTAGAACGCTGCACAACCGCAGAGCCTTTAGGTTTAGCTACATGATTCTTTTTATTCAAAACAGAAATAACATTCCTAGGATGGGCTTCTACTTTCTTCTTCACTTGACTACTAGATGGGGGCAAGATCCTATCATTCTTCTTGTTTCTTTTAAGCTTAGATCTTTGAGCCTTAGTAGTGGTGCTTACTCCTGTAGAAGGCAACACGGGAATATTGGAAGCTGGTTTTGATTCCGCCTTATCTTTAGTGACCAAAGTTTGAGATGATTTAGTCCTAGGGCCCTTGTTAAGTGGTGTGACGGCAATAAAGGTTCTTTTGATTGCACTAGAGGACGATGCTGAGATAGTGGCTGCGTTATCCACAACATTCTTACCTTTTAGAGTACGAAGTGTTTCCTTTAACTCAGCCAAGACCAGATTTTTATCACAAATTTGTTCCCTCAAATCAGATATTTCCACCGTCTTTCGATTCAATTGTTCAATCAATGATTGATTCTGTGCAGTGGTATCAACACATGCGGGCTTTACTGAATCGAAGAGTCGTGTATTTTTCTGTTTTAAGTTATCAACTTTGGACAAAATCTTGGAAACTCGATTATCTAGATCAAGTTTAAAATTCTCAGCGGCCTCAAGTACGTTCACACAGTGATTCTCCTTAGATTTCTCTATGTCTATCGGCAAAGATTGAGCAACCTTGTCACTTGGCTGACGCTGTTTTGATTGTAAATTCAATCGAAAATTCTTTTCAAAATTTGCATCATCGATATTAACACCTTCGAATAACGTTTCAAAGATTTCTTGAATAAATTGTAGCTTGCATCCAAGCGAAATACAATGTGTTTGAATCTCATCAAAACGTTTTGAAAGCGAAGAATATGAATCTTGAAGCTTTAAAAATTCAGCATCAGATTCGTGACAAGTACTATCTACCACAGTATCCACAGATTCAACATTATGCACAATAGAATCATTATCAACACTTGTATTCACACAGACAGAAACTATATCATGAGACATCACTTGATTCAGAAGCAGATCATTATGGCGTGAAACCCGTTCTATTTCAAGTAAACTGTTTTCATAAGCATCTTCCATTTCATTGAAAACACGTCTAACTTCTTCTATTTCCAAAAACAAATCTTGATCAATAGTACGAAGGCAAGCTTTAACATTGTTTACAAACGGAACAATTTCATCTCGAAACGCAGCTCTAGTGTGCTCAAAGTTCCATTCACCTTCCGTTATGGCCGTGGCCGTCGTACGTTCCAAAATGACCTTGTCAAAATCGGCTAAGTGTTGGTGAACCGTATTTAAGTTAACGGACGCCTTACTTACCGGTGGAATTAACTTCATTAAATCCTTTTTGACGAGTGTAGGAGACGTACTAGGAAGGTTTTCATTTGACAAACTTTGGGGCACAAGAACTGTTAATTCTGCTAATTCCTTTTGTAAGCGAATGCGTGTCTTTTTCGAAAATTGATCTTTGTTATGTTGATCATAATCAATTGTATGGAATTTTGAAAGCATTTTAGAATGAGTTTCATCCCCAAGTGATTGTGTCTCCTCAGTACTACGAACAAAAGGTGCTTCTTTCGATTTTCCAATTATGGTCATGTCATAAAGACCGGGAATATATTCCTGAGCTTGTTTTGCATAACCGGGATTAGGTGGTAAATCTTGAAGACGCTTAAGTTCGAATTCTTTAAATGATTTAGTTAAAAGATGAACCTTTTCTGTGGAAGCGTATTGTTTTAAAAGATGTTGTTCTTTGAATTTAAGAAGTTTGGTAGCATTAATTTCCGATTCAACCTTTTTAGACTCGAGAGTTTCGAAATCCATTTTAAGTTTCTGAAAATCATTGACAACCGACTCTTTTTCTTTTAATTCATTGGAAAGATTAGCTTTTAATGATTCTATTTCTTTCAAGTGTTCAATCTTTTCAAAACGAAATTGGTCAAATTCAGAACATGTTATTTTCTCTTCTTGAGGGACCATTTCAAAAGTTTTGACCTTTTCTTTATGCAACGCAAGCTCAGCAGTTAGGGTGGAATTGGTATCTACGGATTGTCTGAGGGCCATATGCATTTGATCAATAATATGTTTAGGCACCATTACCAAATCATGGTGAGCATAAGATTCCATACCCGTCGTAGCATTTGGTTGAGGTTCACTCAAATGTGTACAATTGGATACTACAGCATTTGAGTTACTAGTTCCCGAATGCTGTTCGAGGTTGTCATTTTCATGCCCAACTTGATGTTGGTTATCATCAATATTATTAGATGTGGTTGGTACCTCACTGATGACATCAGAACCGTAGTGAGAGAGATTAGCAACAAGAGCAGCTTGGGCAGAGTGAATGTCATCACAATCCGAATCGTATGCATCAAGATCATCCGCTTGATAAGCTGCATTAGAAGTAGAAACGACCGCAATGCCTTCAGTATCTGCTGCCCCTGGGTCTGCCAGAAATGCCAACTCCTCTGAATCCAAAATCTTCCCCTTAGACTGAGCATCAACCAAATACATCTTCTCACGAAACCATGCATCATCCCTTCTCCTTTTCGGCTGAGTGCATTCCCTAGCCATATGACCTTGTCCTCGGCAATTGTAGCAAGTCACAACCTTCTTAGGACCAATAGGACTCCCATTTCCACTAGCTTGAGCATTCACAGCTTGATTGTTCCCAGTCCTTGTAGGAGGTCCATATGAATTTTGCCTTCCCTGAATAGGTTGCACCGTCACTTGACCATCTTGAACAGTGGCTTGTTGTCGAGGATTTGATGAGGTGCGAAGCTGATTGTTTGTTGGTGGAAATCCTCTAGTTGCAACAAGTTTTGACAAGTAGGCGGTGAGATGGTTTAGAACATCAGCTGGCGTATCATTTGGAGTAAAGACCGGTGCTTGGATTGGTGGAAGTTCATTAGAGTAGAAAGCTTGTGCCGGTTGTGCTTCTATTGGAAAATATCCTTGCTGAGGAGTATAGCCCAATGGAGAAGTGTTGGCTTGTGATGGTGATGTCTGATATGGTGGTTGCTGTTGAAAAGATTGTTGATGAACACTTTGTTGATATTCTTGCTGTGGCATCATTGGTGGTTGATAAGATGGTTGCTGTGGTTGCTGATAGATGTGTGGTGGTGGCTGCTGCAAGTATGATGGTTGTTGATAAGTATAAGCCATGTTTTGTTGAGAAGCATACATTGCAAGTGGATCATGAACTTGAGGTGTAGACAACCGAGCCTCGATCACATGGCATTCGTGTTGTTGAAGAAAAGCTTGAAGTTGATCCACATTTGTGTTATGCAAGTCCTTAGCCAATTTAACATCCGTCACGTATTTTTTCCATTCTGGAGGAAGAGTGTTCAAATACTTGGTGTTCAATTGAAAGGTAGGAATTGCCATTCCATAGATGTTAAGCTCATTCAACAATAGGGTAAACCTCAGATAGTAATCATTGAGAGTCTCCCCTGGCACATAGGCAAACTTATCAAAAGTATCATAAAGCTTACACTCTCGTTCTTGTTTAGTTAACGAGGTGCCTTGCATTAGAACCCGAATTCTATCCCATAACTCTTTGGCAACTTTATGTTTGCTGACGAGTTTGTAGACATCTGGAGGAAGGGCTTGGAGAATGATGTTTGTAGCATACTTATCACATTTATCTTGAATCTTCATATCTCCAGTCAACTCACCCGTTGTGCGAGGACGAGTGGTCGTACCTTCCGTCACAGTACCATAATCTAATGGTCCATTGAGCACCGATGCCCAAATTAGATGTCCATTCTCCTTGTTCAACATATAAAGTTCCATTCGGGAAGCCCATTCCTCATACATAGTCTTCACCAACATTGGTGGACGATTATCCGTACCCGAGAGGATGGACTTATCCGTAAGAGATGTATACTCCATTTCAATAAGTTAAGATTTACAAAGTTGATCGAACAATGAAATAAGGTTAAGTATTTTTGTGTTGTTGTGAGTTATAATCGAGAAACAATGTTAAAATCCCCTAAAATATGTTCTCGATAAACCAAAAATTCCAAGTCAAAATCGGAATGTCAGATCGTAATACCAGATCGGAATGTCAGATCGTAATACCAGATCGGAATGTCAGATCGTAATACCAGATCGGAATGTCAGATCGTAATACCAGATCGGAATGTCAGATCGTAATACCAGATCGGAATATAGCCCTGTCGAAATGTTGTTGGTATCGGAATGTTCAGATCGCAAAGCCCTATCGGAATGTTCAGATCGCAAAGTGGCTGACAAGATTCAAGCAGAGTAACGACTTAAAATACTTCCTTATACCCGTCGGAATCTCAGATCGCAATAGCTATCGGAATGATTCAGATCGGAATAAGTGATAAAAATCCCACGATCGCAATGTAGAAACCAAACCCTTTCCGATGGAAGGTTATTGCGATGGAAGCCCAAGTACTATTTGTACTTTCCGATGGATGTTTCTGCTTAAATTTCGGAATGATAGAACACAACCTTTTTGCACTTTTGATCCAAAAAATTGATGTTTTAATGAAAAACCAAGATACCAAGAACACTTTTAAGCACAAAATCCTATGTAGCACTACTTGATACTACGATCAAAGCAAAAAATTTTGAAGATTTCGGCAAAACACACTTATACTATACGAATTGTTTAGAAAACAATACGCAACACAAACACAAACCTATATTTCATCCCAAGCTCTTGATACCATTTGTAGATTTGTAAATCTATGCTTATGTTTTTAGAGAGAGAAAGAGATAGAAAGATGGTGGATTTCACACTTCTAGGGAGAGAAACTTAAGAACAACTATGTGTAAATTAATGAAAACCACACCCTCTCCATCAAAGGAGAGGGTTTATATACCCAAGCCCTTGTCATGGGCTTGGGCTTACATTTGGGCCGGCCTACACATGTTGTAGGCTAGGCTTGGTGTTGTTTGTTAAGTAAAGACATGTAACTAAACTACGAGCTATTACATGGACTATCGTTGGAGTGACCGATCCTTCTTAATACGTAAAACGTATTTCCAACAAATATCGTCCTTGCTTTTGAGCTTCTCTTTCCTCAACCTAGATGGATAAGGTATATCGGAAGAAGAGGAAGTCTTTGGGATCGAAGGATCACTCACATCCTTGGGTGGAGGAGGGGTAGAAGTAAGAGGTGGAGAAATTGGGGAAGGAGAAGGATGAGGAATAGGAGCAGGGGACTCGTTCTCCTTAGTCACAAACACCGGTGGAGGTATAGGAAGCTCGGGTTCCTTGGTACCTTTGCCACTGCGAGTGGTGATTGCTTTCATCTCCCCTCTTGGATTCGCAACGGTGTTACTCGGAAGAGTACCCGAAAAAGAGGGTTGATTACCTTGGAAGAAACTAGCCATCATGTTTTTTTAAGTCATTCGTTTGACTATCCAAAGTGTTTCTCATTTCAGCTCTCAGATCGTTTCCTTGTTTCACTAGGTCTGCTTTCAAGTTGGGCACTTCCTGTTGGAGATTGTCCACGATCACATCATTAGTCCTCATGTAGGTTCCAATGTCTTGGTGTAATGCGGTGGGTTGGTTGGGAGGAGCATTGTATGCGGGTGGTTGATAAGCAGGTTGCTGGTAAACTTGGTTGTTTCTTTGAGGTGGATGTTGTTGTTTGTGAGGTGGTATGTATGGTCCATGAGATTGTTGTTGTTGTTGAGGAGGGCGGTTGAGGTTTTGTTGTTGGTTAGGGCTGGTAGGAGTAAAACCGGGTGGTGAGAGATAGTTGTTGGAGCGGTAGCTAAGCAGGTTGCGGTCACCTTGAGGACGAGCTTGATAAGCGGGTTGAGGATAGGTACCGTATGCTGAATTCACATTCTCAGAAGGGTAGTCTTGGGTGGCGGTACAAGTGGTGTAAGAGTGAGGACCCCCGCATATCTCACATGGTTAGCTAACAGCATTGACTTGAGCGTCTTTAGCGTTTTTAGCGTTGATGCTGTTGGTGTTGCTGGCGGTTTGGGTAGCAAGCGATTCAAGAAGCGCAGTGATTTTGTCAAGTCGCTTGTCGCTGTCACTAGTACTAGCACTAGCGACATTGGTCTGAACACTCTTGGTTTGCACACGAGACTTATTCTCAATGATATCCCAAGCAGCATTGGAAGTCTTAGCCAAAAGATTACCCCCCGAGGCACTGTTTAGTGAATCTTGGTCAATCATGTTTAAACCGTTATAAAAAGTATTAATTTGGTGCACTTTGGTAAAACCATGTTGTGGGCATTTTCTCAAAAGGTCTTTGAAACGGTCCCAAGATTCACTAAACGACTCATCGTACTTTTGTTCAAAATTGATAATTTCATTCCGCAAAGCGGTAGTACGAGAGGGTGGGAAAAAGTAGTTGATAAACTTGGTCTCCAAATCCGTCCATGAAAGAATACTCTGTGGCAGTTCCTTAGCAAGCCAATGCCGGGCTTGTCCCTCTAAAGAAAAGGGAAAAAGTTGTAAACGGATTACCTCTTGTGGAACACCATTGTATTTGACCGTATTAGTGAGTTGCAAGAATCTCTTGATGTGGTCATGTGGATCATCAATGGTGCGCCCCAAGAATGGTTGAGTAGAGACCATCTGGATAAAACCTGATTTGAGCTAAAAGTTGTTGGCTGCAAATGCGGGTATGGTAATTGGATCATTGTTGCCATAGACATGTGCTTGCAGAAGTTCAATCATCGGGAGATTGTCTGGTAGAGGCTCATGGTTGTTGTTATTATTGTTGTTAAAAGGTGGGTTGTTATTGTTCATGTTGTTAAGAGGTGGATTATTATTGTTGTTTTGTACACCGGCCATGTCTAAGTCTTCGAGAGGCTCGGGCTCTTGATTAGACGTGGATCGTGTACGCATGCACCTGCAAAAGAACTAACAAGGTAAAAACAAAGCAAACATATTTTTGGTTTTTATGTTTTTTAATTTTTAGGATTTTTGAAAATTTTATATATATTTTTTTTTTGTGTTTTTTAAAATTTTTATGAAAAAGTAACGTTCACGGTGAACGGATCCTAAAATCCAAGTTCTCACAAAAAACTGTTGATCTTAACGAGAAGAGCCGGCAGCGGCGCCATTTGATACTATGCTTTTCATTGGGTTCTAGATTTCTCTCGGTATCTCCTCGAATTGATCACGGCTCTAAGTGGGATGATTTGTTCTTGGTTAATCAAAAGGTTTAGGTTTGTTTATCTAACTTAAACTAATAGCAATTAAATGTAATTGGCGTTGAGTAAATTAATGTTTTGGAAGATTAAACTAAATTGACGAGTTAAAAGTAAAAGTTTGGAAACGTGAATAAAAGATTAGACAAATACTTTGAAAACTTAATTGAACTAATACTTAAAAACTTGTTCTATCGGAATATTGAAGATTATTTCTATCGGAATGCATCAAAGACATAAACATCGGAATATAACTACAACAACCATCGGAATGCCAAAGTGGAGTCCATCGGAATGTTCATGTTTGTTACCATCGGAATAATTAAGATCAAGCTATCGGAATATGATCTATCGAAATTCAGTTCTATCGGAATGTTCTAGATCAGAAAGTCTGATCGGAATATCGTAAACACTTCTGTCGCAATGACTTACTATCGGAATGTGGTAAATAAAAATCGGCCAGAGTTTCGACTTAAAAAAGGACCTTAAATCCCGTCGGAATGTGCGATCGCAATATGCGATCGCAATCCCAGATCAGAATAAGGGATAAGAAACAACCTATCGCAAAGTAAAACCCCACTTGGGTTATTGCGATACTGAGCAGGAACCCGTCGGAATGAGTAAAAACCCTTGTATTGTGATGGCAGCTCAAATCAATCCGAAAATGGTGAAAGCTTTAAAACATCAATAAGCAGAATCAATAAGCTATTTTACTGGAACTTAAACACTTCAAAAAGATTAAATTTAAGAACTTTTGAAAACGTAAAATCATAAACTTTATCAATGAAACTTTAGAATGACTAAAACTTATATGAAATCCGAAAACCAATAAGCTTAAACAAGCAATAAGCCAATAAGCATAGAAGGCCTATAGCTTATACGTGTGAGAGCTTAAAAAGAAACAAGAAAGATCAAACTTTGATCACGAACTCATCCACAAATCCAAACTGTATGGAATCAAACAATCGGATCAAGGATTTAGGTAAACTAAGAAAAGTAGAAGAAGATTAAAGAACTTAAAAGCTTAACTTGAATAAGATTGATGAAATCCAAAGTACAAAGATCAAAGAAAGCTTAAATTTAAAAGATGAAAACAAAGAAAAAGTTTAGTGAGAGAAAGTTTGGAACTTTCTCTCTCTAAAACTAGAGAAATGAAAAACTAAAACTAAGACTAAAGACTAAGTGTCTAATTTTTGTGAAGTAATGTCCTATATATAGGCGTGTGGTATGGGCTTGTGAATGGGCTTTGGTATCGGGCTTCTTTTCTTCTTTCTTCTTTAGTCTTCACGCTTCTTTAAATAAACGTTTCCGACTTTGGATTTTTAGAAGTGTCGGTGAATAATTCCAATTCGTCTTATAATCTTTTGTTTAATAGACTCGAGTTCTTCGACATATATGAATCTTCCATCTTTGGCTCTATTCTTCGATAAATCTTTAAATAGGCACAGTGACTTCAAATCTTTTGCATCTCTTGGACAATAGACTTCGTCTTGAGTCTTTTTCCTCGATAAAACTCGTGCAATCCCATGTTTTCTTCAATATTCATCCGGTTGACTCTGAAAACGCAATAAACACAAAAACCACGCATAATTCCAAACAAATGATATTAAATACGTGTTTTGGTCTCGTTTTAGCCAGAATTAAGTGGTAAAAGGATGGGTGTTTTCACACCTATCATATACATATGTCATCGCAGGGTTTTCACACACGGATCCATACCCGAATATATATTACAAGAACACCATCTCACTTTCGTCCCAAACGTGGTCAAAATCTCAATAAGCATAATTCATAAAAGGCAAGGGTTTACCACAAAAACATCAACTATGTCTATCTGTCGTTTAACCATCGTCGATAAAAGAAAATCGGGTCAAGCAAGGAGGATTCCTCACTTTAATAAACAAAGACGACAAATGGAATTGTCTTCCAACTACCGATGCACAGTTGGTAAAATTCAACAGTTTATCGCGTATCGTTGACATACCAAAACAACGAGAAAATAAAATAAATAAAGTACGATACATTTGATGTAGGAGAAGTCTTTGTCATTTCCCTCAGAGTTACTCAAACTCTATTTTCCTCCACTTTGGCAGTCTCCTATTTTTGTTAAAACTTCTTCTTAGTGTCAGTACCATCCCCTTTGGTATTTCATCAACGCCTTAGTGATTCCGATGTAATTCGCACGTTACATACAACACATAAAAACATTCTTCCATAATTACTCGGTCTCGGTGACTTAGTAATTCAACGCAAAACGAAAGAAAAGATTTCAAGGAACACAAGAAAATTCAAAAAAAAAATTTAGGAATCAAAGAGAATACGATTACTTGCAAAAGGATCCACTATTTTAAAAGCGTTCTCATCCAAACATTTATCAAAATACTAGCAGTTTTAAAGATGACCAATTGATTTGAAACGACGTTGCCCTTCCTAAACTATGCATAATTAGCTAGATCATGCATAATTGAGGACCAAGCAACGACAACCAACAGAACAGGGCTCTTCGCGAATTATGCATAGTTAGCTAAGCTGCGCATAATTAAGGATCGAGTGACGACACAAACATTATTATTACACACCGAACATGACTATGAAAGTTTTCGACCTAATCTTCAAAATAATCAAATCATTTGAAATGGGAAAATATTGTTACCATCGTTTCAAGGAACACATCAAATATTTGTTTTTTTATCCTTTTTGAAAACATACTTTTGCTTTGCCTTTTTATGACAAAAATAAATAAATAAATAAATAAATCAACATCATTTGCATTTGGTTCAACGAAACATTTCAAACACTCATACATATTTTTGAAACAGATTGTACACAAAATAACGGTAAGGTGGTTCCATATTTAAAGATCATTGCAAGCATAACGCGTAGTAAAAATCAAAAATCAATAAGATCATTTAAGATAAACGAGCAATATATTTGTCAACGGAAATTAACTATATTAGAAATGAAAATACTTCGAATATATGAAAAGATTTTCGGGATAACGACAACGATCTATAAATACATGGAGAGGACATCGAACATCATCATGAGCGCCAAAAATAGGACAAAGATCATAATTCCCATCGTCTCGAGTTACACCTACATTCCACCAATTTAGGTTTCAATAACCGAAAGAAGAAAAGTTACGGGGTCCATGAAGAGGACAAAAATACACCGGGTGACATACCCTTATTATCAAGTACTAGCGAAGTAGCAATTCAAAAATATATAATGGCCTTGTACCATGGAAAATATTAAGACAAAAAATCACAGGACTACCTAAGTTCAGCTATAGACTCACAAAATCAAAGAAGGGACGCCATACGATCGAAACATCGTGATTCAAAACATTACGTCTTAAGAAAATAATACAAGTATGCGTTTGTTGGGTAATCCACTTGCGTATTCTAATTAATCTTACCGTGTACATTGTAAAACGATCATTTGCATATTTTTAATTTATGTTACATCGTTTAAGACTTCATATCTCTCATTTTCAACTTTACAAAGTTTTTATTTCTGGAAGTTTACCATCTCCAGGAAATTACTACATTAGTGGATTCAGTGACTCGGTTATTAGAATTGGTAAAATCATTAGGTTTTAAAATCTCTATACTTGTGTCAAAATCTTATTAATATTCATATCTTAAGTACCACAAACGTACATAGTAATAATTTTAAAATTTTCATATTGATATTACGACATATCTTATTACGTATATACAAGTATCCAATATGACTCAAACTAGTCCATTAACTCTGAAAAATCAACCTTGACTTTTTATTATACATATATTTTCCTTAAAACTGATTTGTTAAATCATATTCGCGCACTTCGACTCAAATGACAAAGAGGTTTCACGTAATATTATCTCGGACAACTTACTGATTTTTAGTCGGGACTTGAATTTCGATAATAATAGAATAAATAATCAAAACGCTTATTTCAATAATTCTAAAATGTAGAAAATTAGGATTTTTAGATCTTTAGCTAATTATCAAGTGATTTTAAAATTAACACATCTCACAGCAGAATGAAATAACGTTCCATCAACATTTAATAATTCATTTCAAGCGTTAGAATTTCTCACTTAAATTGTATATTTTGATTTTATCTCAGTTTATTCACTACAAGGAGTTATGAGTTCCAGTTTATAGCAATGCATTCGTAAATATAACTTGACATCATGTTTTAAAATTAAAAACCAGTTTTACAAAGTCTCTAGCTCCAAGACACATGACCAATTTTTCTACTCATTTTCTGTATTAAAAGTTACGCCAAAAGTTTACCATAATGACCCAAAAATTAATTCATATTAAACCTCAAGCCGTCTATACTCGATATTCATATAGTTAATTTTGCCAATAACTCCATTTTCAAATTAAATTAAACAAATTCTTGACAAATCCATCACAAGCTTCTAGTACCAAGTATTAATGTATGAAAACAAGGATTTTACGAGTAATATAAATTACTTGTTATGATTTACCAACCAAGTTGAAAGAAAAATAATTTCACTTTGTCCCTTTATTCTCTACACGAATTTTACTTGTTACAAGACGCATCATATGTAATTTTTATCCAAAAGTTTCATTCACCATATATTTAATATGTAAATCACTTCATATTTAAATCACTCAATTAACAAAATTCAATGCTTATTTAACCCGCACAAGTGTAAGACCTCGTCATATATAATATCAAATTCAAAATAATGAAACAACAAAACAAAATGAAATAAACGGAACGAGAACACGTATGTCAATTCTATAAGCGTTGATATCGGCTTCGGGTGGGTCTCAAAACCGTACACATAAAAATTAACACAAACTAACCAAACTTCAAGCGATCACGCTTGCTCACAACGCTAATCTATCCTTAAAACGCATCTTTAAATTCGAGTAGCATGATAAATAATGATCAAATGGCGATGCGCCTCAACCACGTTTTATAATATATACGTATGATTCGCCGCTTCGGTGTACGCATCGTTGATTATACTTCGGCTATATTATAGTTACGCGAACTAATATATCAAACCCATAGGAATAAGGGAAATAAAATAGTACGTAAGTAATTTACGTTCCAAAAAGAAGATGTCCCAAAATGACACATCATGGTGCGATAACGACAATCGGGATCAATCTAGTCGATATACAATATGTTATGAAGCATTATTTACGTATCTAGAGTATCAAACGAGGTTCACACTCGGTTATTCGAACAATAAACTAATTATCAAGATCGATGATTGGCGGTGAGGCCAAATTATGAACAAAATCGCATTATAAAATGTACGATAATCACGCAAGGACTATTGCTTCACGTGCAATTCCTTTAAATACCATAGTATATACATACCTATACATACAATCATTCCTACATACACGTAGGATCACAACGCAGTGTTGCCATGTAAAGCAATGTAGCCCGTATGCCAATTACATGCAACCTATATTATATTCACGCAAATGCTTGCAAAACTACGATGATAAGTACTAAACGTACACAAAGATATATCTCAATATATTATCATATTATATATTTACTAAATACTAGGGAACTCATATCAGTTTTGAGGGATACATCTAAATCATAAGTCAATGCTAAAGAAATCTTACCGGAGCCATGCGGAGAAGTTGCGTGCTTTAAAACTTTTTACGACACACCAAAAGTTATAGTTTAGGTTTTCAAAAATCGACCTAGTTCTCTATAACTTGTGGCTCTGATTACCAATCTATAACACCCCCATTTTACCACGCAACGGAATACCACTTTGGGCGTTATTTCATAGCACGTCACACACAATTACAGAAAACGACCTCAAAAGAGACGTTTAAGATAAACATAAAAGATTATTTATAATCATTGTCTAAAACATTTCCAACCCAAAATTTGATGTTTAAATCAGAGTAGCGTTACTTGTCCCCAAAGATCTCAACCAAACACAACAATATATCTTGTTTTTACCAAGGCATGAAATTTAATAATCTTTTAAAAAGGGAAGGAAATCCAATATTTAGACCAATAAAGCACCAACTCCCTCCATGCATGCTCCGCTGCTATCAATCTTGATTACCTGAAACACATGCTTAAAATCGTCAACACAAAGGTTGAGCGAATCTATAGGTTTATCAAATCATAAGTTGAACATAAGTATTAAAACCAATCATGACCATTCAATAGCATTGTCGTACTCACAATCTATTATTCAAGGATATTTTCTTTAGCAATAGCTAATAATTGTGTTTAAGCTCGTGACACTAATCCGCTAACTCAATCACCCGCGTACATAGACCGGCATGATTTAAGTGAAACCAGGGCCCCTTCTAAAGGCATTATTTGTAATTATACCTTATTTCTTATCGCAAGTTATCCGTCCGCAGAGGGTACTCAACGTACTAGCTCTCGTCTCGGATAGGGTCGTCAACCCAATAGTACTATCAATTGTATAAGCGGCTATCTCCAACCCACACAAGGGAAAGACAATAGTTGATAGTTCACGAATTTAGGGCCTTTTACAACTAGGTACTCAACACAATTCAAGGCAACATTCAGATCCAACAATCATTCATGACTTATGTTCATTTTCATTTAAATAGCATGTATCCCCCTCGCGGGTAAAAACATTTGAACTAAGTAAAGAGCGAGGCTATAGACTCACCTTAGGTAGTAGTGGTAGTATTAGTAACTACGGCGTAAATGAAGTCGATCACCGACGATGAGGATGTCCCGGGAAATCAAATACAACACCTAACGAATAAACACGTAATGAATCAACACATTCAAGTACCTTCAAGTACCGTATGTACATAATTAAGAACACGGTTCATATAAACTCACGCCAAAAATCCCAACAAGTGATATTTACTAGACACGACCACTTTTATACTTTATTAAAACTATTGCTCATTTTATAATTCTACCGATACATACCAAATGTACGGACTGTTTTCCTATACTTAGACATTATCAGAAATTATAAGAAAATTTGTAAAATTCATTTATAATCTGTATAAATTTCATAATAAATTTCATAAAATGATCTCACTTCTAAGACCCACTGCTCGTCACATTACTAAACTCCAAATTTCGGACAGTTTTGTACCTTCGCGTTGTAAAACCATTTTGACCTTCTTAAGCATTCCCGTTTACAAATTCGACTCTTGATTATGAAAATAGACTCAAAATGCTAAGTTTATACCCTGAGAAAAGCCTCTTATCATTTTTAAAACTCAACTTATAGTCCCTGAGATTTGACCAAAAATCGAACATAATTTCGGATTATGTCGACTTTCATCTCCCGGTACACGAAAATTCAAACTAGCGTAACTTTTGACTCGTTTGGTGTCAAAAGCTCTACCTTATACCAAAACGAAGCTAGAAAGAAGCTCTACAACAATATACTATCTTCTCAACCTTAGATCAACAGCCACTATATGAAAAATAGCCTTAAAGTTTCTGACCTAAAATGACTCTTTCAAAATCATATCAAAACATCTTTTCGACCCATTTCAATCATCCCTATACCCCTAATAACATCTAATAAACATCCTAATCAAATTACAATACCCTAAATAACTTGTATGTTCATTCTCATCCAAAACCCAAATCAAAAATCACACATGCAATACAAAGATATATTATTAAAATGTTATTAACACAAATATAGGACCATACCATAAACAAAATAGATCAAAGCTTCAAGTACACCAAAACCCCCATGTTGATCGTGGGCTTTTGGAAGCAAAAACACCAAGAAAAATCTTTTCCCACGCTATAATATTCCAATCCTATGTTCCTAAACACATTTAAACACAAACCCACGAAATTAATTAGATCAAAACATAATATTTTTCAAAATCTATCAAAAATTAAATCTTGAAAAAAAAATGTTTTTGCATGTTGTAAATTTGAGGTAGGATTTACTTATCTTGGTGATATAAACATGGGTCATTGCTTAGATTTTCCAAAAACAAATTTTTGATGGTGGATTCATGGTGGTGTGGGGTGGCCGTGGGTTTTGAGAGAGAAAAAAGGGGAGAGAAAAAAATTCAAGTGTAAAAATGAGAGTGTGTGTTTATTTTAGTCTTATATATAGTGGGAGAGGGTAGATTTTGTAAATAAGGTCTTATTTTGGCCTTAGGTGCAAAATAACTTTTAAAGAGCGGGAATATGACTACTAGTCGGTTTTTAAATTTTACGGGAGTCGAGTTTTGTCCCGGCTACCTCAAAATACTTTTAAATGGTTCAAACGCAGACAAAACAAATATTCATATGGTTCCGACTCGACTTAAAATGTAATAAAACTAAAAACTTCGAAAAACTCAAATATCGATCAATCGATAATAAATGAAAAATTTTGGGTATCTGTTGGTATCGTAGTCGTTATCGGTAATTCTTAAATCATCAAACATAAAAATTAAGGCCTCGATCATTGGCTTCAAACTAAACCGTCAAATATATAACAAATGAAATTTCCTAAAAAATTTCAAATATATACATAAATTATGGTAAAATAAGTTACATTGGGTTCGGGGGATCACATCCTCAAGTGAGTCACAACTTAAGAGAGATGTCCATACTGAACAACGCTTGAGACAATAACTTAGCACCATACGACACATTCCCCGGTATCATAAAAACTGTCAGATGGTCAACACACGCACCAACGAGGAACTTGCTGCAGGTGTCAATGCAGCTCTACAAGCTATGCTCCCACAGATTCGAAATCAGATTCGGAATGAGTATCAGGCTCATCAGAATAAAAAAAATCGTCCTCCTCCTCCTCCTGTCACCCTACACACATGGCTGGAGATATCCAGTAAGCAGAAGCCTCGAGCATTCGAGAAGGCTGAGGTCCCATCTGATGCTGAAAACTAGGTCTCACACACGAAGAAGATCTTAGATGCCATGGGATCTGATGGAGTGTACAAGGCTCGATTGGCTTGCTACAAGTTCGAAGGCGATGCGCTAGCTTGGTGGAGAGTGTACAAGCAGACAAATGGAGGCGATGCATGGTTGGAGACTTTGACATAGGATCAGTTTACTGAGCTGTTTTATAATCAGTTCTTCCCAAAGGCTGAGCGTGAATGACTAAAGAGGGACTACGATGCTATTCGTCAGAGAATTGATGAGAACGGTATTGAATTTATGCAAAGATTCCTTAGGTTAGTTGGATATCTGGTAGCTGCTGCAGGTACAACTAAGGAGCAAGGGAAGTACTTTCGCTGGGCTCTTCACTCATCGACTAATGATCGGCTACTATCTGCCTCTTTCAACAATGTGTCACAAGTGGCAGACGCAACACGTAGCTTGGAGATGCTCCATGAGAGAGATGACTACGAGGAGCCAACTCATCCAGAGAAGAGGTATAAATTTCAGTCATCAAGCATTGTCATCTTATCCAAATAAGTATGTTCATTTTTATATCTTGCCCTATCCATTTGTATCTTTCAGGCAGAAGGGTGGAGACCGGTCCCAACCGGCCACTCAACAGACGAACAACAAGGGGCACAATCAAACTAATGACCGATACGGATTAGACAAGCGTAACGGTAGTGACAATTACCGTAACAATGCCAATTATTCCAACAACAGCAGGTCCCTAAAATTTTAAACGCTTCTATGTTAAGCTGTTGTATGACATAAATGCTAAAATTTCAGCATCATAACAGGAACTCTGTGAGTGGGCGTGACCAGAATGCTAAGGGTAAGCAGCCTAATAACTCGTCTTCATATGGTATTATAACTTAAACTTTTAGTGTAGTCATGCTTATGCCCAATAAATGTATCACGCATATCTTTTGAAACAGGCTCTCAAGTAGCGAGGGTACCTCCTGGAGGGTACACCCATCCTATCTGCACTGCTTGTAGCCGTACACATCCTGGACCATGTCGTCGTGCTACCGGCGTTTGCTTTAAGTGTGCACAGCCAGGCCATCAGATGAAGGACTGCAATAAGGGAGAAACTGCTGGTACGGCTAGTACTACTCTTCCTAAACAACCAGCTTCGGGTGGCGTTTACACTACCACCAGAGATCAGGCGAACAAGTCGACAGGTACCATTACTGGCATCCTATTTATGTATGAACATGTTCCTTGCGTTTTATTCTATACGGGTGCTACTCACTTAGTTATATCCACTAGTTATGCTTCCCGTATTAATAAGACATCTACACCACTAGAGAACATATTAAACATATCTACACCAATGAGAGACTCTGTGCGCATTACCCATGTGTACATAGACCTTCCCTTAGAATTCGATGATAAGATTCTCCTAGTTGACACACTTTCTTTAGACATGTGCGATTTTGATTTAATATTAGGCATGGACTGGTTAGCTAGCACCGCGTCACTATCGATTGCCATACATATCGAGTGATATTCGGCAACGTCCAAGCACTAGAGTACATTCATAATGGTTTCATACCAGGAAAGTCTGGACAAATCATTTTTGCCTTACAAGCCCGTGCTTGAATTCCTTCAACTAAGTAAAGTGTTAGTCACCAATCACTGTACATATTGGTGAAAAGAATGTATGAAATATCAAAAGTATAGAAGAAACAAACCAATCACTGACCAGAAGCAGCAACCTTGTCCGTAAGTATCCGAGCTTGAATTCCTTCAACCAAGGTGGTGGCCATAGGAGACTTGTTGCTAGAAGGAGCGTTTGACACCACCAGGTGGCTCTCCAACATGGCTTCCATGGTAGCAATGGTCAGGGGATACTCCAAATCCACAAGCATAAAAACACTAGCACCAGATTCCAGTTCCAACACATGCACAACACAACCCGCATACAACTTCCACCTTTTAATCGCCCAACGAGGTTGTTCCTTCCACACACCAGCACTAGGAGAATCAGGGGTACAATCTAATATGATCTTCAAATCACCCCAAAGGACCAACTTAGGCCAGTTAGGAACATCACTCAGGGAATTTGGAATAGCAGCATCAACCAACCCATATAACACCATAAGATCCTGACGATCCACCCAAGATAAAATATCATTCAAACCAGAGAAGTATTTATGGTGACTATCATTGGTCCGGACCATATGAGTAAAATTCCAACACGAATGGGCAATGGTTGAACCTCCAAATGCACAATCCTTCCACGGCCAAGGGGCAAGTCATCACCGTTATCAGAAGCGGCATCTATTAAGTGAGCAGGATCCCTCTTCTCAAATGGAACAGTCTTACCACGGCGAGCCTGCTTCTTCCAAACAGACCGACGAGGGGTGGGGACAGCAATAGAGGGTTCCTCCTTTACCTTGACAGCAGTTGCAGCAGCAGTAGAAATATGATCATCAACATTCATAGGTTCAGTAGCGGCTCCAGCTGCAAAGTGTGTAGGGAGTGGTGCAGAAACCGGTGGAGATGTAGGATCAACAACAAGAGTAGCAGGTGTGGTAACAACATCAGATGTGGTAGTAGCATCATCATGAGAAGGGGTGGGATCAACCTTTGAAGAAGAAGTAGTGGGAACAGCAGTAGTAGCTTCACCAGTAGATGGAACACCAGTAGTATCTCCTTCGTGAACAATGAATGATGGAGTGGGAGCAGCAGTAGGCTTGGAGGTGTGAACAACACGAGGAGGAGGGCGATAGATCGCATGAGCAGGCACATGGACATCCTTCTACATGATTATCTTTGTGTACAACTCCTTAAACTCAACATCAAACAGCTTTCGTACCCTCTTCCATGTCCAACCAGTTTGATAATAGGTTCCAGATTGATTTTTCACATACTGATGCATTAACCTCTTTTGCTCAGCATAGGAGAGAGGGCGGTTGCGTCGATTGTGGCGAAGTTGAGCAACTAGATCTTCCCGTTGCCTTTGCATCAGAGACATCGCCCTTCGAACACAATTTTCCTGTTTCACATCCGCACCCAACACATCAGTAAACTGAGAGTAGTCAGAGGTGAGGATTGTAACCACATTCATCCAATCTGCATTATCCCAAAACATGACATTGTGTCTGATCTGCTCACGGCGTTGTTGTTGCCATGCTTCATCCTCAGCCACAGCCGTTGAGGCAATCGCAGCCTGTTGATCAAACTCCTCTTGCAGCTTTTGAGTAGCCTCCTCTCCCATCCTCTCTTACTCTAGTTTTCTACGGGTTCTCTTCCTAGGGGGAGGGAGCATCAGTCATTGGGGCTTTACCCTTTGGGTCATGAGAGGGACCAGGAGTGGGGGATGAAGGACCAGTAGTATCATCCTTTGGCTTGGGGCCAGCAGTAGTGGGTGGAATGCGTGAAGCACTAAGAGGAATAGGTAGATATTCACTCGGCTTGGAGGCAAAAGCAGCCCTAGCCAGAACAGTCAATCCATCTTCCTCCTCATCCTCATCAGACTCAGACAACACCACCTTCATCTTATGGAACTTTAGTTGCTTCTCCAATGACTTGACCCTGTTTACCAAAGGGAGCACAAAATCCCTTGTGAGCTTTCGATGCTCGTTGAGCTCATCCTCCAAAGATACGATCTTCTCATAATACCTGTGCACTAGAGCAAGCAAAGAAGTCAGAGTAACAGGTTCCTCAGCTTCCCTACCAAGAGGACTTAGTTTGGGGGATGCTTCATTGGGACCAGAAGCAAAGGATTGGCCATCTATATGTGCATGAGAGCTAGAAGGCTCCTCAGTTGAAGGATGAACTGGGATAGGAGGGGGAGAACAGCAAATGGGGACACATGTGGGCGAGAAGAAGAGGTGGCCTTTGAGGTAAATGGCATTTCTACCACCACCTCTCTAACCAACTCCTCAACCTCCACATGTGGCACACTAGCAGCAGGAATCTCCTCCTCCATGGGATCATCCAACAATTGAGGTTCCTCCTCGGCTTGAACAGTCGGAGGAACCACATTGGGACCCCCTTGGGCAAGGTCCAGCATAGCAGCAGTGAGGGGCCTGTGAGGACTAAGATGTCCAATTGTCATATTTGCATAAACTTTAGGAGTAAGCCTAGAAGGGTGATATTCGTTCCTATTACTAGGTAAGCACATAAGTATCTATTGTAAGAACCTAGGATACATAAGAAACTTCTTTTTAGACCCAATAACAGCAAGATTGCTAACCAAACCATCAAGCAGATAACGAGAAAAGTTAAAAGTATGACCTTGGGCAATACACACCAAACCAGTAGCAAGGGAGATGGGAAATGCATCCCAACTCCCAGCTTTAGGACTCAAGCATTGAATCAGGAAGTGGATAAGCAGCTTCCATTGAGAGGAGAAGCAATTTTTCTGAAAGTTAAACTTCCCTTCATGATTGTAACCAATAGCAGCCATTCCATCCAACCCCTCCTGATTGGGAAGTGAGATAATGCCATCTTCATCTTAGAGATGAAGGGCAGACCTAATGGATGCTTCTGTCACCACATAGGAGCGACCATCTATAGTAGTATGGATCTCCAATGGGCGACCTAACACCTCGTGGGTGGTGGCAGTGGCCCAGAACTGACGAATGACCGACTCATACACAGTGGGGCAAACAGTAAAGGCATACTTGAGATTAGAGGCTTTGATGTATTCCAAGATGTCAAGAAACTCCTCCCTTCTAGGGCCTTCTCCGAGATAAGCAACCTTTTTGTGATCGGATTTATATTGAAGTGATGCCATTGCTGATGATTGAGCAATGGAGATGATTGCTTGAAGATTGTTAAGGGTAGGAGCGTGTGTGTGTGTGTTGTGGTTGTGATAATTGAATCAAATGAGCCCTTTGACCATAAATAATGGTTAGGGAAACTGTTCATTGACCCCTAATTAATGGGATTTCCCTTTCCAAATTAAGTCATTAATGCTGAGTAACCACTTGCCCTCTAAACCAGTATTAGCAAATCCCAGTTACCAAAGATAAACAAATATGTGCACCAGAATTAACCTGTGTTGACTGAAAGTCAAAACAACTAGAGGTCAACACTAGGAGCGGTGAGTGGTCAACAAAATGCAACCTAATGAACAGTGACCCAAAGTAGTAATAGAAGCCTAACACACGTGGATAAGAGGTGTTTTAACCCACAAGGAGCAGAAGAGTGCTACTAGGAGTAACTAACTACTTCTACCAAAAGTTGCACACACAGCACATACCCATGGAAAATGTCGTAAGTAGCTACCAGAAGTAAGTATGTACGAGTATATATGTACAAGAAGCCTCCCCTTAGGCTTAGACTACCCTCAATCCTAGACCTTAAGGATTGACCATATCAATGTGAACCACCAAGTGATTAAACCTTGGACCATCAAACGCTTTAGTCAATAAATCAGCAACGTTATCATCCGTATGTACCTTGAGAACATGTATCAGCTTCTTTTCATTGGGATCACGTATAAAATGGTGTCGTATCTATATATGCTTGGATCGTTGATGAAACACAGGATTCTTCATATGCAGATAGTACTTTGATTATCGATGAAAATTTTGGTGTTCATAAAGTTGAACCCATAATCTAGCATTTCATTTTGTATCCACAAGACTTGTCCACAGCAACTAGCAGCAGCTACATATTCACCTTCTATTTAGGAAGTAGCGACTATTGTCTGTTTCTTACATTGCCATGATATAATTCTTCGACCTAAAAATTGACAACCACCAGTAGTAGATTTCCTATCATTATTAGCACCTGCATAATTACTGTCACTATTGGCTTCAAGAACAAAAGGTGATTCCCTTGGATACCACAAGCCTAGCTTGGGTTGTGCCTTGATATACTTGAAGATTTTCTTGACAACATTTAAATTAGACACGGTGGGAGCCACCTGATGTCTAGAACAAGCACTAACAGCAAACATAATATGCGGGCATGAGGCAGTCAAATACATGAGGGAGCCAATCATTGACTTGTACATGTGAACATTTACCGGGGGATCTGGCTCATTCTTGAGTTTAAATTTAGTGACTTCATAAGGTGTTGCTGCTGGTCTAAGAGGTTCTACATCAAACTTCTAAATGATCTCATGAACATACTTATCTTGACTAATGAAGATACCATCCGACTGCTGCTTGACTTGAAGACCAAGTAAAAATGTGAGTTCTCCAATGGCACTCATCTGAAATTCGCCTTTCATTAGTTGTTCAAACTCATCACACCATTCCTTCTTAGTAGAACTGAAGATAATATCATCCACATATACTTGAACCAGGATGATGTCTTTGGCATTCCTCTTAAGGAACAATGTTTTGTCAATAGTGCCTCTTCTATAGCCATGCTTCAACAAGAAAGTGGATAGATGCTCATACCAAGCTCTAGGAGCCTGATGAAGTCCATAAAGAGCTTTGACCACCTTGTATACTTTCTTAGGATGAAGTGGATCCACAAAGCCCTTAGTTTGAGTGACATATACCTCCTCGTCAATCTTGCCGTAGAGAAATTCCCTCTTGACATCCATCTAAAAAACCGTAAGCCAATATAAGAAGCAAAAGCCAAAAACAGACGAATGGCCTCAATTCTTGCAACATGAGCAAAAACTTCAGTATAGTCAATTCCTTCTAGTTGAGTGTGACCTTGTGCTACTAGTCTAGCCTTATTCCTTACCACAATACCCCTTGCATCTTTCTTGTTTTTGAGAATCCATTTGGTACCAATTGTTGTCATTCCATCTAGTAAATAAACTAGGATCCAAACATTCTGAAACAAGAATTGCTGCATCTCCTCCTGCATAGCCTCCACCCAACTTTGATCCTCAAGAGCATGTGAGACATACCTAGGTTCTACCTATAAGAGAAAACAAGCAAATAGACAGTGAAGAAAATCTGTGTGATTATTACACTTTTGGTCTTCAATGTAGCTCACAAGAGCATGATGACCAAAAGTTGCTTTCTTATGCATGTTGCGAGTCTTGATAGTAGAACTAGGATCTCCTATGATTTGAGTAGTAGGATGCACTTTATTGATCTGCTGAATAGGAGTAGGAGCTACTTCTACTTATGGTGTCATGTTACTAAGATCCCCAACTATGTCATCATCATATGAAGCAGATTCGAAAATGCCATCTATTGGTTGCTTATGAATATCATCCAGCTTAGTTGAAGACTTCTTTTGATAGTTTCCCAAGTCAGAAGGACCAAAGAACCTAGTTGTGGAAGTAGGATCACTAACCGGGCTACCAATAGGTGTTGAACTTGCACTAGGAGTAACAATAGGATCACCAGGAGTAACCGATACAACAGGAGAACTCAAAGGAAACTCAAAGCCTCCTTGAGTAGCTGCTATAGTAGCATCTTGTTGTTGCTTAAGCAGTGTATCAAGATCTCCTTGTGAGTCCATAATTTCTGATGAAGTAGAACCAATAGGAGTAGCAGTGATGTCAGGAGCGACTGTGGTGGAATAGGGTGGTATGACAAAAATGTCATCATCTTCTTCTGAGTCCAAAAAACTAGATGTAGCACCTACACTAGAAGACACAAACACTTGTGGACCTGCATTTTGGTTAGTTTTGAAACGAAAATATCCCAATGAGTCACTAAGAGAATTAAGATCAAAATATCATGCAGGACCTTTGCCTTGGATGTTTGTCTTCTCCTCAAAGTACCTGAGATTAATAGTTTCAATGACACGCTTGGCAGTAAGATTATAAACCCTATAGGCTCTCGAGTGAGCTGAATATCCCACAATGTAGCCTTCATCCGCCTTTCCATCAAATTTCCCCAAATAGTCACTAGTGTTTAGAATGGTGATAAGACACCAAATGGCTTCAAATGAGTAATGCTTGGGAGTTTAGCTGTGAGTAGCTCATAGGGAGTCTTCTTTTAAGGATTGGTAATGGAGACCCTATTCAGAACATAACACGCAGTATTGACAGCTTCTGTCCAAAACATAGTCGGAAGCTTGGAATCAGCAAGCATGGTTCTTATAGCTTCTATAAGGGTCCTGTTTTTCCTTTCTACAACACCATTATGTTGAGGAGTCCTGGCAGCACTATAATCCCTTTTGATACCTTTAGAATTACAAAGTGCTATGAGGTCTACATTCTTGAACTCAGTTCCATTGTCGCAACGAATACCTTTCACCTTCTTGGATAACTGATTCTCAATGAGTGTAAGGAAGTCTTTGAGAATGGGGTAGGTCTCACTTTTAGCAGCCAGAAAGAAAACCCATGAAAACCTGCTATAGCCATCAGTTACCATAAGAAAATAGTGTTTATGGTTAATGCTCCTAATAGAGGTAGGACCAAACAAGTCCATATGTAGGAGCTGCAATGGTTCAGTTATTAAGCTGAGAGCAGTAATGGCTTTTAAGGATACTTTGTGTTGTTTGCCTTTGCTGCAAGCAAGGCAATTGATGTAATTCCTGAATGTTTTGGTGGCTTCATCTTCTAATGCTTTGGCAACCAAACAAGCTAGTTGACTAGTAGGATTAACTTCATTCAGCTTGATACAGTAGAGGTTATGTCTTCTTGGGATTTTGAGAAGAACATGGGAGACATACAGTAGCTTAAAGTCTTTGGACAACACCAGTGTTTCAGTATCCGTAAAGAGGACAAACTGCTTCTTGTCACAAATCTGAGAGACAGAGATCAAGTTGAAGTGTTGAAGTGATTCTACATATTAAACCTGCTCAAAATCAAGGTTAGGGGTCTGAATGGTTCCTTTGCCAGAGATACTGCCTTCACCACCTCCAAAATACACCTTCCCGCCTTGAAATGGTACAAAGCTAGTCAAAAGTCCTTTATTCCCTGTCATGCTCCTAGAGCATCCACTATCTACAATTCCAAGAGATGGATCTTGGTATGGAGTAATCTACAACAACAGAAAAGTCATATGTAAAAGTTAGTGTCTTAAGGGGACCCAGACCTTTTCAGGCTTGAGTTTGCCTTGTGGATCGTTAGTTGATAGCCAAGAAGATTGATGATATACACTGTTGTTCTTGCGTTGCATGTGCATCATATGGGTGTTATTTTGTGACCAAGAACAACTTGCTGAGGGCTTAATAGCAGAACCCAAATATCCCAAACCAAAATGCATTTGGTCTGAAGTAGTAGAATAATTCTGATTAAAATTCTGAAAATAATTGTTGGTTGGGCTACTAGAGGTATAAGCATTGCTTCTCCAAATAGTAGAAGCTGAAGGAGAGGTCCTTCTATTAGAAGGAAAAGATTGGGCACATGGATTTAATCTTCTAGAAGCAAACCCATGCCAAACAGAGCAACTCCTGGTGGACCAGGAGTAGCATAAGCTTGATAACCAGGAGGCTTTTGATCATAAAAATCACAATCCTTAATCAAATGAAATTTACTACCACAAACAAAGCATGTTTTAAAAGACCTTTTATTCAAATGACATTGTTTTAAACTGCTATTCTTATTACAAACAATTTTAGGAGAATCAACATTCCTAGAACTCAACAAACTAGAATTAAAAACAATGGAAGTAGAAGCATAAGCAACTCTCTCATCACGCATCCTAGCACTAGTAGTAGCAGGGTCATTTGTCTTAGGACTCGAAGGTCTTGACTCTTCACTTGAACCACAGGATGCATAGTCACTGGCCTTGTCACTGAAAGTAAAAGAGATAAAGTCATTAGTATTAGTAGATCTTTTGGGAGACTCATGCATCTGTGATCCATCCAAGTTAGTATGCCTGGATGTGGGCATAAATGTTCCTGTAAGAGGTGGAGGAACAACATGCATTGCTGTAGCTGGTTTAAACCTATTGTAGCTAGGTTTTCCCTCATCCTCTTTGTCAGGATCAAAGACACTTGAAAAGGATAAATCAAAAACATCATCTGGACCAATATATTTGTCAAAACCTAACCCTCTCTTAGTTCTACCAGACATGCTGCTATCTACTAGTTTGGAAAGATTCTTGGGTGCTTTTTGCCATTTATCAAATCTTAACAGTGTAGCATCCAATTTTTCTTACATGACTTGTTTTTCCTTAATACTCTCAGTGTTAAGTTTTTCAGTATATTTAAGCATGTTAGTGGTATTCTCTAAATCAGTGCTTAACACTCGAATCTTATCCCCATACTCAAGTTGAGTATTTTCAAGCCATTTCTTTGTTGTTCTAAAGTTTTTAGAGAACTCTTATACGCTTGAACTTCTAAAAAATATTTATCATTTTGAGCATTTAGTTCATTGCACTAAGTTAAGAGGTCTGAGTATTTATCATCACTACCAAGATGGAAATTTTGTACCTGAGGAGAGATTCCCATAAGAGCAAATTCCTCTGCTTCTTCTGCATCAGATAATGTGACCAGCAATCATAGCAAACACATCTGTAGAAGACTCAACTAATTCCAATGCCGGTGTCTCATGCTCATTCCAGTTGACCATAGTGTCAACTGACACCAAAGCTTTCTTTTCATCCTTGAGCTCTTGAACCTTGAAGGCTGAATACCTGTTCTTCTCCTGGTCATTTTTGTTAGGGAATTTCCTAGAAAAATGTCCTTGCTGCTGACAATTATAGCATTTGACCTTGCTCCTATCAAACCTGGCTTGCTCTCTTGGGTTGTAGTTGAACTTTCTACCGGCTTTCCTTTCAAACTTATGAACCTGGAGAGTGAGCATAGCCATCTTCCACTTTAGATCCATTTCATCCAAGTCAAGTTTATCAACCTGTTTGAAATCATCAAAAGCTAGCTACTGTTGTGGATCAACATCAGCAACAAAGGAGTGAAGAACAGTTTCCACAATGCTACTCATCTTGGCTTTTGATTCAAGAGTAGTAGTATGTTGGGATGACAAATTATAGCTTGGGCTACTAGCATAATTCATTAGAATAGAGCCCATGGAACTCACAAAGGCAGAGTTAGAAGGAGTGGAAAAGGAATCACTTGAGTACCCTCTCATATGAGACTTAAAGGTTATGAGTTTATAGAACAAGTCATAAAAAGAAAGATATTCAAGTCCACCTTTAGCCTTTAGAGAGATGATTACATGGTTCCATGAATGAGGCGGGGCTCTAAGAAACCTGGCATTGATGTCTTCATTCTCTGGTTTGGAGCGAAGTTGGTTCAATTGGCTGAGAATCTTTTGAAACCTGTTATATCCTTGATGAAGACCTTCTGTCTCAGAGATCTTGAATTCTGTAAATTCATCTCTTAGCATTGATCTGCGCATCTTCTTGGATTCTTCATTCCCTCCAAATCTTGACTTAATGCCATTCGAAATCTCTCTAGCATCATCCAAGTGATAGAAATCACCCATATAATCACAGGAAGAGACTGAAGCAAAATAGTTTTTGCTTTGATTTCCTTCTGAACAGCTGTGAGTTCTTCATGAGTTTTAGGATCTAGAATGGTGACATTACCATTCTTGTCTCTACTAGTAGTCTTCTTACTGTTGCCATTCTAAACAATTTTCCAAAGGTCTAGATCAGTGTTGGTGATCCAGCACTCCATCTTCATGGCCCAGCTATCATACTCCTCCTTCTTCAAGAGTGGGAATTTTCCATTTCTATTGGAAACAGTTGCAACGATTTGCTGTGTTTGTTGTGTTGTGTTGGTGCTTGCTTCTCCTTTTTGAGTAGAACTAGAAGCAGACATGATTAAACAAAGATGTTAATAATAAAAAAATGGTTCTTCTTTAGCAGATACTCTCCCAGGCTCTGATACCACTTGTTGGGTCCACTAGATATGGATCTTGCAGCCTGTTAAGGATGGTGAACGATTTCTGTAATCACAAGTCTATTCACAGAGTGACTCTTAATGTAATACAAAGTATAAGTGAAGAATACAAATACTATGATCAAGAAGAAACAGAATAACTAAATAACTTGATCCTTACTAAGGATTTATACTATTAATATGAAATGAATAATGTGAAAGGTGTGTCTAACCCTTCTGCCAATGGGTTCCTTTTATACTACCAGGAAACCCTAATACTACATTAAACATAAACGTTTAACTCCTGATATGCATATCCTTTTCTAACATATCTCATGCATATCCTAACAAACTACTAAAAATAACATTGTTTGACTTTCTACTAGACCAGGATCACGTGTTGCTCCTACTACTACAAGGAAAAGGAGGAACTACATACCTACTATCCATCTATTACAAATATCTATTACATAGGTCCTAACACCACCTATCCGTGAAGTGGAGTTTGGCATTGAGCTCATTCCAGGAGCTGAACCGATCTCCAAGGCTCCTTATCACATGGCTCCCATAGAGCTCAAGGAGTTGAAATACCAGCTTCAGGAGTTACTAGAGCGAGGTTTTATTCGTCTGAGTGTATCACCATGGGGTGCACCAGTACTTTTCGTCAAGAAGAAGGACGACAGTATGCGTCTGTGCATCGACTATAGTGAACTGAAAAAGATCACGATCATGAACAGTTATCCATTGCCGCGTATTGATGATCTTTTCAACCAACTACAAGGTGCCAAGCACTTTTCCAAGATTAAATTATGATCCGGTTATAATCAGATGCGAGTGAAGGACCAGGATATTCTTAAGACTACTTTTCGCACAATATATGGTCACTATGAGTTTGTAGTCATGCCTTTCGCACTCACCAATGCTCCAACGGTATTCATGGACTTAATGAACCGCGCCATCTAATACAAGGTTTTAACCAAGTATAAAATATTTTCATTCCAAGTCTTTTCGAATTAGTTACCGTTAATTAGTGCGACTCATTCGTTCTTGATGGAAAAAGAAGAAAGGTTTGGTTATTTAAAACTAATTAAAAGAAAAGGTGTCGTTGAGTAATAAAAATAAAGCGAGAAAAGATTAAACTAAAATTAAATGACTTAACAATTAAATGACGCTAAGTTAAAACGTAAATAAATGAAAACTTAAAAATTAAACACTTTAAAATAGAAACTAAGAAAAGATAAGTTAAAATAAAGTTTACGAAAAATAAAACGAATTAAGTAAAACAAGACTTAAGAAAATGGCGGGAAAAATAAGTTTAAAAATTAAATTTAAACAAAAACTATTTAAATTCGCAATTACTGAAAACTTGGAATAATTTCGCAAATAAACAACAATTCCGCAATGAGCAAAGTCTAAGATTTCGCAATCACTCAATTGGAAAGATTTCACAATTGGAAAGATTTCGCAATGACTTGAAGTACACAAATTCGCAATAGTCGTGAATTGTAAAGATTTCGCAATGGGTCAATGCAAGATTTCGCAATGCTCAAAACATAAATCCGCAATATGAAAACTCATGATTTCGCAACTTTGAAATGGAAGAATTCGCAATTAAAAAGGACAAGATTTCGCAACTTAAACAAAGATCAATTTCGCAACTTAGAGGTATAATTTCTCAACTTTATCAAGGACACAATTTCGCAATACTAGAAAGTATTGCGAAATCGAATCAGAAGGTCCTAAAAACTAGGATCTCGAACAAGGACTATTTTAAGAAACTTTTTAGAACTTTTTCAAGGACAATAAGCCAAGAAAAACTCCAATAAGCTACCAATAAGCAAGGAAAATGATCAAAACTTATAAACCTTAAACATTCGAATCAAGAAACACGTAAAGTAACAAACTTTAAGTGTCGAATAGAAAATTAAGATGAAAAAGATGATCAAAACAAGATTGTGATTAACAAGAAAGATTAATAAGATGAAGATTAAGACAAGATTAAGCTTAAAAAGTAAAGGTTTGATTAAAACAAGAAAGATTAAAGATGAAGTTTTCTAGTGAGAGAAAGTTAAGCACTTTCTCTCTCTAAAATACAAAAAAAATGAAAAGTGAAATAAATAAACTAACACTAACTAACTAACCCTCCTAATGTGTTTAGGAGGGTATTCATAGGGAAAAATGAGGAGGTGTGCATGTGTTGCTTCCTTCCTTCTTTCTTCTCGACTCAACTTAAATGCTTTGTCTTTCTCGACGTCGTCTCGGGATTTGTCGATATAATTTGAACTTTTCTTATAATTTGCTTCTTCTATTAGACTTGAGTTCTTCGATTGCATTAAACTTCCGTCTTTAGACTATTTATTCGATAAATCTTCAGATTAGGCCTAGGACTTCCGTTCTTTTTGCACTCTTGATCTTTTGACTTCGTCTTTTCTCGTTTTCTTCGATAAAATCCCGTGATAGCCCGTGTTTTCTTCCTTTTTCATCTTTTGGTCCTAAAACACAATAAAAACACAAACCACGCATAATTTCGACTTTTGCGACATAAAATAAATGTTTTGGTCATGTTATTATTGGAAATAAGTGGTAAAAGGATAAGTGTTTTCACACTTATTAAATCCCCTACACTTGACCATTGCAATGCCCTCATGCAATGCATTAATTTTAAAGCACGGTTTACATTTTCCATCATAAATAAACCACCTTGGCCTTTATTAAATACTAAACTTTAAGGAAACTAAAAAGATAGAAATATGTACAAAACAAGTAAAGAAATTAAAGACTTACATTGGGGTTTTGGCAGTCATGAATGTTCATCATCCTCAAGTTTCACGTTCCTCATACCAAGCTTAAAAACGAGATCATTGTTATTATAAGTTAGCAGACTAACACAAACTCATGTGGCCCAATTATTTACTTAGACTCCCTTATTCCTAGGTGTATCTCTTATATTTAAATTTTGTCTTGAATGATCACGAGGATGCATTGTTTGACTTATTTCGATAGTTATTTAGGCTGAAAATAAAGTGGGACGATTTAATCAATAGTTAACTAAAGGACAAAATCTTTTAAAACTGCTTCTCGGGACCTTTCAAAGTTCATATCTTGGCATAACTCGCTTCATGATTTGAGACCTTTCTCAGACCGATATTAGGCAGCGACTTCATACTTCAAATCTTTGAGAGACGTTCTCGAAATTATGGTCTTTTCTTCATAATAGGAATTTCTTCACTTGAAGTTTTGAGAGATTCTTCATCTTTGGACCACGACTTCTTAATTTATCTACAATCTTTATTTTGGACTTTGATATACAACGATCCGTCTCCTTTTAGGATTTGGATCTATTTATCCTCATACCTTGTTACGGTCTTTTCGGATAGACTTCTCCATGATCTTTAGGGGAGTTTTTGCTTTTCGTCGTGTGTCTCGATCCTTCATATTGATTTTCGATAAATGATTATTCACATCACTTTTGGATCTTTAGCAACAAAATGTAGTCCTCATGCCTTGTTAGGGCCTTTTCGGACTCGCCAATCTTCGCATCCCGCTTCAATAAGTTATGCCTTGGCTATGAACTCTAATTAATACCGAGCAACTTTTAAACGATCTTGGGCTAGAAGCTAAGTAACTTTTCAAATCATACAACCTTATTTATTGCAGTTAAATTTATTAACAAGCGATGGGAGAATAGGCTTATAATCAACTCATATAAATTCACGAAAGAATACCAAACTTATAATTGACTCTATCTTCTATCGTTCTCCACAATTTAAAATCTCAAAGAATGAGACTCGTGGATGCTTAGCCAATTAAATCAAAGTTTTGGGTTTTCGAGTCATCTATAGGATCTTGCAAACTCTAAGACTTTCTCAAATTTAGAATTCGCATTTTAAAGTTCCCTTGATAAACGACTCTCTAGGATCAATTATAGGAACTTGCGAAAAGTTCTTGTTCTTAACCCGTGAGAATTAAGACTTTTGTGTTTTAAAGTTCCCTAAATAAAAGCCTAGCAAAACTTGACTTAAACACGTTAAGGATACTAGCTAGAGTAAACTTAGATAAGTAAACTCGGGTTGAGTCAAAATATTCACGACTTTGAAAAATTTAAAACCACTTTATTAAAAATTTATTCTAACACAGAAAGTAAATAACGATAACAAAGGAGAATACTATTATACTACTAGGCCAAAATAGATTAAAAATTTTGAAAAATGTCAAAAAATCAAATTTTCCAGTTAAAATGAGGACAAATTCATGGAAAAGCCCACTTACTTCGATAGAAGTCCCCCTACACTTGATATAAACATTGTCCTCAATGTTTAAGCATGTGGGAGTAAACTCCCCTACACTTATGACATTGTGCACGTTGTTTAAATCTTGCTAAGGAAGAGACAACTAAAGTGATTTCAATTTGAACATATAAGATATGAATTATTGAATCACGAGAGTTTAGGATAGAACTGGGAAGACAGGAACACGGGATCACGGTTCGTCAAAAGTCATCGAGAATGGATCTTTGAAGCATTAATCCCTGCACAACACAAGAAACAAGACAACAAACACATACGGGGCTCCCCCTACACTTATTATGAAAACGGTAAAGGATAGATCAACGGGTTGCCTCCCGAGAAGCGCTTGTTTTTGTTAACTGAGTTACGAGCCTGACTCGACCCAGAACTAGTTCAAGGGAAACGTGGCGAGGGATGGAATCATCTCATAAGAGATGTCCTCACCAAAGTACAACTTCACACGCTGGCCATTCACCTTAAAATTGGGCCCATTTGGCTGAGAAAGCTCAATGGTGCCATATGGGAAGACTTTGGCGACGGTGAATGGACCAGACCAGCGGCTCTTCAGCTTTCTCGAGAAGATCTTCAACCGAGAGTTAAAGAGTAAAACTTGATCACCAACGTGTAACTCTCGGTTCTTAATCCTTGCGTCATGGATGATCTTGGTCTTCTCCTTGTAGATTAATGAGTTCTCATAAGCTTGATTCCTCAGTTCCTTGAGCTCATTGAGTTGAATCTTCCGAAGATCGCCAGCTTTGTTGATGTCAAAGTTAGCCCACTTCAAGGCCCAGTATGCCTTATGTTCAAGGTCGATAGGGAGGTGGCATGATTTCCCATACACAAGACGATAAGGTGTGCAACCAATCGGGGTCTTATAAGCGGCACGGAAATCCCACAAAGCATCATCTAACTTATCGGCCCACGAGGCACGATGCTCTCCCACAGTACGCTCTAGAATTCGCTTCAATCCGCGGTTAGATATCTCGGCTTGACCATTAGTTTGGGGATGATAAGCGGTGGAAAGACGGTTATTGACACTGTACTTAGCCATGAGTCTTGCGAATTGATCATTGCAAAAATGAGTCACGTGGTCACTGATAATAGCACGAGGAACACCGAATCGAGCAAAAAGTTGCTTCAAAAAGTTCACAACGACCCTCGCATCGTTCGTAGGGAGAGCCTTGGCTTCAACCCATTTAGAGACGTAGTCAACGGCTAAGAGGATGTACTTGTTCCCTTTAGATGATGGAAATGGCCCCATAAAGTCGATGCCCCATACATCAAAGATTTCACATTCTTGTATGAAATTTTGAGGCATCTCATCTTTATATGTGATCTTGCCTTGTCGTTGTCAAGCATCACAATGCTTAACCATTTCATGAGCGTCATGATAAATGGTGGGCCAATAGAATCCGAAGTCAAAAACTTTCTTCGCGGTGTAATTTCGACCAAAATGACCACCGGTGGGTCCTTTATGGCTAGCGTCAAGGATTTGTACCGCTGCTGGCCCATCAACACATCGACGAATGACAAGATTCGCACATTGTTTGAAGAGGTAAGGGTCGTCCCAGAAATAATGTTCAATATCTTTAAAGAACTTTTTCTTTTGTTGGGATGTTAACCCTTCCTTGAGAATTCCACCCGCTAAGTAGTTTGCAATGTCTGCAAAACCACGGGGTGTCATCAAGATTTGGATTGATAGACATTAAGGCCTCAAGGGGAAAAGAGTCATTGATCTCTTGATTCGGATGATCCCCTTGATAAGGATCCTCAAGTCTACTTAGATGATCCGCGGCTAGGTTTTTGGCTCCCTTCTTGTCACGAATTTCAATGTTGAATTCTTGAAGGAGCAAAACCCAACGAAGAAGTCTTGGCTTAGAATCTTGTTTAGTCAACAAGTACTTCAACGCGGAATGATCGGTGTACACGATGGTGGTAGAAAGGACAAGATAGGGGCAGAATTTTTCAAAGGCATACACTATAGCTAAAAGCTCTTTTTCGGTAGTGGTATAATGCAATTGAGCCCCCGTCATTGTCTCGATAGCATAATGGATTGGTTGGAAGTGTTTGTTCACTTTTTGGCCCAAAACCGCTCCAATAGCAAAATCGCTAGCATCACACATCAATTCAAAAGGTAGCTCCCAATTAGGGGTAACCAAGACCGGTGCCTTAGTTAGCTTGTCCTTAAGAAGATTGAAGGATTCAAGACACACTTTAGAAAAGATAAAAGGTGTAGCTTTTTCCAAGAGGTGGGTCATCGGGAGAGCTATTTTAGAGAAATCCTGAATGAATCGACGATAGAAGCCCGCATGACCGAGGAAACTTCTCACACCCTTTACGGTTGAAGGTGGAGGCAATTTAGCAATAACATCGACTTTAGCACGGTCGACTTCAAGACCGGCTTTGGAGATTTTATGTCCAAGAACAATGCCTTCTTTTACCATGAAATGACATTTTTCCCAATTTAGAACAAGGCGAGTGTCTTCACACCGCTTAAGCATGCGTTCTAAATTGGCAAGGAAATGAGAGAAAGAATCACCATAAACCGATAAATCATCCATGAAGACTTCCATAGTTTCTTCAACCATGTCATGGAAGATAGCCATCATACACCTTTGGAATGTCCCAGGAGCATTGCATAAGCCGAAAGGCATTCTTTTATAAGCAAATGTTCCATAAGTACATGTGAATGTGGTTTTCTCTTGGTCTTTGGGATCGATGGGAATTTGAAAATACCCGGAGAAACCGTCTAAGAAGCAGTAATAATCATTACCCGCTAGACGTTCAAGCATTTGGTCCATGAAAGGAAGGGGAAAATGATCCTTTCTCGTAGCATCATTAAGTTTGCGATAGTCTATACAAACTCTCCACCCTGTAACGAGACGAGTAGGAATCAACTCGTTGTTTTCATTGGTCACAACGGTGATTCCGCCTTTCTTAGGCACACAATGGACGGGACTAACCCATGGTGAATCCGAGATAGGGTAGATCATCCCTGCATCAAGAAGTTTGATAACCTCTTTTTTGATAACGTCATGGATCTTAGGATTTACCCTTCTTTGGCTTTGAATAGTGGGTTTAAAGTCGTCCTCCATGATTATTTTATGTGTGCAAAAGTGAGGATCAATTCCATGAATATCGGAGATTTTCCAAGCAATCGTTTTCTTGTGATTCTTCAGCACGGCGATAAGTCAAGATTTTTCTTCCTCTTTCATGTCCTTTGCGATGATGACGGGTGACTTCTTGTTGTCTTCAAGGAAAACATACTCGAGATGAGACGGTAGGTCCTTAAGCTCTAAATCCAGAGGATTTTCGATGTAAGGTGTAGTCAAATTCGGATCATCGATAGAGATACCCTTAGGAGACTGTGGAGAAATATTGTCCTCATTGAGAAGTTTCTCAATGGTACGAATGTCTTCATCCCAATTGGAGGGAGAATCGTCATATTGTAAGTCCACATCTCCCAAAGTTGCTTCAAAGTTTATGAAAATGAAATCACTTTCTCCAAATGGAGTTAGTGAAGGAGCAATAGAGGAAACGGTCTCAACAATGGGTAGAGAAGAAGAACCACTTTTACAAGCGTCTTTGAAATGTTCTTCACAAGCCTCATCAAGAACGTCAATGAAATTAACGCTCTCATATTCAGAAGGCGGCTTAGAAAGTTTACCCATGTTGAAGACGATTTTATCGTCACCAACTCTCATGATTAATTCGCCCGCGGCTACATCAATAAGAGTGCGACCGGTCCTCAATAATGGATGTCCAACGATTAATGGAACACGGGGGTCCATCTCGTAGTCAACGACAACAAAATCCGCCGAAAAGGTGAATTTTTCGACACCAACGAAGACGTCTTCGGTTATCCCCACCGGATAAGCAACCATACGGTTAGCTAATTCCAAAGTCATTCGGTTGGGGACTAGCTCGGGTAGAGACAATTGTTTCCAAACGCTTAAAGGCATTAAGTTTATACTAGCACCTAGATCGGCTAGGGCCATACAATTCTCTACCCCGGGAAAGTTGCAAGGAATCAAGAAACGACCCGGATCACCAAGTTTGGTTGGTAATTTAATTAAGAGGACTGTAGAGCAAATCTCATTAAGTTGGGTCTGAGCGATATCAAGGAGTTTCTCCTTATCACTGAGAAGATCTTTAAACATTTTAGCATATTTTGGCATGTGAGCGAGAGCCTCAGCGAAGGAGATATTGAAATTCAGTTGTTTAAACATTTTAAGAAAGTTAGAAACCTGAATATCATCCTTGTTCTTCAATTTCTCTTTCCTCAACCTCAAAGGATAAGGTATATTGGGTTGAGATGAAGTCTTTGGAATGGAATTCTCACTCACATCCTTGGGTGGTGGAGGGGTGGAAGTAGAAGGTGGAAGAATTGGAGAAATAGAAGGTGGAGGAATTTGAGAAATAGACTCGTTTTCCTTTGTCACAATCACCGGTGTAGGTGTAGGAAGCTCGGGTTCCTTTAAACCTTTTCCACTTCGAGTGGTGATTGCTTTTATCTCCCCTCTTGGATTAGCAACGGTGTTACTCGGAAGAGAACCCGAAATAGAGGCTTGATTACTTGGGAAGAAACTAGCCATCATGTTCCTTAAGTCATTCGTTTGACTTGCCAAAGTGTTGCGCATATCGGTTCGAAGATCATTTCCTTGTTTCACCATATTTGCTTTAATGTTGGCCATTTCCCGCTGAAGATTCTGCACTATCGCATCATTATTCCTCATATAAGTTTCAACCTCGTGATTAAATACGGTGGGTTGGTTGGGAGGAGGAGTATGATAGGCAGGTGGTTGATAAGCGGGTTGTTGGTAAACTTGGTTGTTTCTTTGAGGTGGATATGGGGTTCTTTGGGTTTGATATTGATTGGGAGCACGAGATTGGTTTTAATTGTTGCGATTAAGGTTGTTTAGGTTTTGTGGGGGAAAACCGGGTGGTGAAAGAAAGTTGTTTGAGCGATAGCTGAGCAAATTGCGGTCACCTAGAGGACGTGCTTGATAGCCTCCCGTAGAAAAGTTACCGTTGGCGGCATACACATTTTACGGATTGTCATGAGTCGAAGGACAATCGGTGTATAAGTGAGATCCCCCGCATATTTCACATGATTGAGTCATAGCATTAACTTGGGCATTGATGGCTTTGGTGTTGTTAGAGGTTTGGAGAGAAAATGATTCAACAAGCGTAGTGAGCTTATCAATTCTCTTGTCGCTCTCATTAGTGCTAGCACTAGCCACATTAGTCCTAACACTCTTGGTTTGCACTCTAGACATGTTCTCAATAATATCCCAAGCGGCAATAGCAGACTTAACCAAAATATTACCCCCCGAGGCATTATTTAGTGAATCTTGGTCATTCATGCTTAAACCGTTGTAAAAAGTATTAATTTGATGTACTTTTGTTAAACCATGTTGTGGACACTTTCTTAAAAGTTCCTTAAAACGGTCCCAAGATTCACTAAATGTCTCACCGTACTTTTGTTCAAAAGTAATGATTTCATTCCGCAAAGCGGTAGTACGTGAGGGTGGGAAAAAGTAGTTGATTAATTTGGTCTCTAAATCTGTCCACGTAAGAATACTTTGTGGCGGTTCCTTATCAAGCCAATGTCGGTCTTGTCCCTCTAAGGAGAAAGGAAAAAATTGCAAGCGAATTACCTCTTGTGAAACCCCATTATACTTAACCGTATTAGTGAGTTGAAGAAACCTTTTAATATGGTCATGAAGATCATCAATTGAACGCCCCAAGAAAGATTGAGCAGAGACCATTTGAATAAAGCAAGATTTAAGCTCAAAGTTGTTGGCTCCAATATCGGGTATGACAATAGCATCAGTGTTGCCTTCTACGTGCGATTGCAAAAGCTCGATCATTGGTTGATTGTCCATGGTGACAATAGGTGGAGTAATGACTTCGGCTTGAGCTACTTTCTTCTTACGAGCACGAGTACGCATGCACACCTACAAAAGGAAAAACAAAATAGACAAGAAATATTTTTGGTTTTTTATGTTTTTCTATTTTTATGGATTTTTTTGAAATTTTTTAATTTTTATGGATTTTTGAAAATTTTAAAGCAAGGAAAATAACGTTTAAAGATGAACGGATCCCAAAATCCAACGCGTCTCTCACTTAAAACCGTTAATCTTAACGAAAAGAGCCGGCAGCGGCGCCATTTAATACAAGGTTTTTACCAAGTATAAAATATTTTCGTTCCAAGTCTTTTCGAATTGATTACCGTTAATTAGTGCGACTCAGTCGATCTTGGTGGAAAAATAAGAAAGGTTTGGTTATTTAAAACTAATTAAAATAAAAGGCGTCGTTGAGTAATAAAAATAAAGCGAGAAAAGATTAAACTAAAATTAAATGACTTAACAATTAAATGACGCTAAGTTAAAACGTAAATAAATGAAAACTTAAAATTAAACACTTTAAAATAGAAACTAAGAAAAGATAAGTTAAAATAAAGTTTACCAAAAATAAAACGAATTAAGTAAAACAAGACTTAAGAAAATGGCGGGAAAAATAAGTTTAAAAATTAAATTTAAACAAAAACTATTTAAATTCGCAATTACTGAAAACTTGGAATAATTTCGCAAATAAACAACAATTCCGCAATAGCAAAGTCTAAGATTTCGCAATCACTCAATTGGAAAGATTTCGCAATTGGAAAGATTTCGCAATGACTTGAAGTACAAAAATTCGCAATAGTTGCGAATTGTAAAGATTTCGCAATGGATCAATGCAAGATTTCGCAATGCTCAAAACATAAATCCGCAATATGAAAACTCATGATTTCGCCACTTTGAAATGGAAGAATTCGCAATTAAAAAGGACAAGATTTCGCAACTTAAACAAAGATCAATTTCGCAACTTAGAGGTATAATTTCGCAACTTTATCAAGGACACAATTTCGCAATACTAGAAAGTATTGCGAAATCGAATCAGAAGGTCCTAAAAACTAGGATCTCGAACAAGGACGATCTTAAGCAACTTTTTAGCACTTTTTCAAGGACAATAAGCCAAGAAAAACTCCAATAAGCTACCAATAAGCAAGGCAAATGATCAAAACTTATAAAACCTTAAACATTCGAATCAAGAAACACGTAAAGTAACAAACTTTAAGTGTCGAATAGAAAATTAAGATGAAAAACATGATCAAAACAAGATTATGATTAACAAGAAAGATTAATAAGATGAATATTAAGACAAGATTAAGCTTAAAAAGTAAAGGTTGGATTAAAACAAGAAAGATAAAAGATGAAGTTTTCTAGTGAGAGAAAGTTAAGCACTTTCTCTCTCTAAAATACAAAAAAATGAAAAGTGAAATAAATAAACTAACACTAACTAAATAACCCTCCGAATGTGTTTAGGAGGGTATTTATAGGGAAAAATGGGGAGGTGTGCATGTGTTGCTTCCTTCCTTCTTTCTTCTCGACTCGACTTAAATGCTTTGTCTTTCTCGACGTCGTCTCGGGATTTGTCGATACAATTTGAACTTTTCTTCTTATTTTCTTCTTCTATTACACTTGAGTTCTTCGACTTCATTAAACTTCCGTCTTTAGATTATTTCTTCGATAAATCTTCAGAATAGGCCTTGGACTTCCGTTCTTTTTGCACTCTTGATCTTTTGACTTCGTCTTTTCTCGTTTTCTTCGATAAAAGCCCGTGATAGCCCGTGTTTTATTCCTTTTTCATCTTTTGGTCCTAAAACACAATAAAAACACAAACCACGCATAATTCTGACTTTTACGACATAAAATATATGTTTTGGTCATGTTATTATTGGAAATAAGTGGTAAAAGGATAAGTGTTTTCACACTTATTACCTTCCATGAGTTTCTAGACAAATTTGTCATCGTATTCATCGACGACGTTCTCATTTTCTCTAAATCCAAGGAAGAGCATGAGGAACATCTTCGCACTGTGCTACAGATTCTTCGCTAGAATCAACTATATGAAAAATTTTCCAAGTGTGAATTCTGGTTAAACAAGGTGGCATTTCTGGGCCACATTGTCTCTGCAGAAGGGATCACCGTGGATCCTGTGAAAGTTGAATCTATCACCAAATGGCCAAGACCGACATCTGTAACTGAGGTTCGTAGTTTTCTAGGTTTAGTTGGATATTATCGGAGATTTGTGGAGAATTTCTGACGGTTATCCTTTCCTTTGACCAATCTGATGCGTATGGGAGAGAAATTCGTCTAGAATGGTGAGCGGGAGAAGAGGTTTGAAGAACTTAAGCAGTGATTGGTTTCTGAACCTATTCTTACTCTCCCATCTGGCACAGGTGGATTTTAGATTTATAGTGATGCTTCGGGTAAAGGACTTGGTTGTGTACTCATGCAACATGGGAAAGTGATTGCTTATGCATCACGTAAGCTTAATCCTTATGAGGAATATTATCCTACCTATGCTCTGGAATTAGCAGTAGTTGTTTTTGTACTCAAAATCTGGAGGCATTATCTTTATGGTGAATCATGTGACATCTTCACTAATCACAAGATCCTCAAGAACATATTCACTCAGCGAGAACTAAACATGAGGCGGAGAAGATGGTTAGATCTAATCAAGGACTATGACATCAACCTTCAGTTCCATCTCGATAAGGTGAATGTTGTGGCCGATGCTCTCAACAGGAAATCTGGTATGATAGCTAGCATCAAGATAGAAGAAGAAATCATACGTGATCTAGAGCGTTTAGACATTGAATTCCTTGTACGTGGACAACATGGATATTTGGCTAATCTGAGAGTTGAGCCAGACTTACTCTCTCAAATCAAGGAAGCATAGAAGGATGATGGTGAGATTTGGGCTATTATTCAGAATGTTGAGCAGCAGACAGAGTTTCGTGTAGACAAAGATGGCATCGTATGGCAGGGAACCAAGCTATGTGTTCTGGATGATCTTACACTCCGGGAAGCTTTATTTACTGAGGCTCACAGCTCTCCATTCTCCATTCATCCAGGATCCACCAAAATGTACCATGAACTCAAACAACATTTTTGGTGGAGTGGCATGAAGCAGGATGTTGCTACTTTCGTTTCCAAATGTCCAACCTGCCAGTAGGTGAAGATCGAACATCAACGAGCTAGTGGTTTACTACAACCATTAGAGATTCCCACATAGAAGTGGGACAACATCTCCATGGATTTTGTCACCGGACTTCCGCAGACTCAGAGGAAGCATGATGCGATATGGGTCGTTGTCGATCGTTTAACCAAGTCAACTCATTTTCTTCTAATTCGCAAAGATTATCCAGTTAGAAAATTGGCAGATATATTCTTATAGGAGATCATACGACTGCATGGTACTCCATCAGGTATCATATCCGACAGAGATCCTCGATTCACGTCTAAATTCTAGAAGGATTTGCAGAAAGCTCAAGGCACCAGACTTAAGCTTAGCACAGCCTTTCATCCTCAAACCGATGGTCAGTCAGAGTGTACGATTCAGACCTTAGAAGACATGTTGCGAGCTTGTGCATTAGAATGGACAGAGAGTTGGGATGACTACATCAGCTTGGTTGAGTTTTCTTACAACAACAGTTAGCACGCGAGTATCAAGTGTGCACCTTTTGAGATGCTCTATGGAAGGAAGTGTCGTGCCCCAATCTACTGGGATCAGGTTGGTGAACGAATCATTGAGGGTCCAGAGATGATAGAGGTAACGAATGAGAAGGTTGCCATTTCTAAGGCGAAGCTGCAGGAATCTCGTGCTCGTCAAAAGAGCTATGCTGATAAACATCGTAGAGCTTTAGAATTTCATCTTGGTGAACATGTTTCCTGAAGGTATCACCAGCACGTGGTGTCAAGCGTTTTAGACTTAAGGGCAAGCTCAGTCCTCGTTTCATCAGACCATTTGAGACCCTCAAACGTGTCAGTGAGGTTTCGTATCTTCTAGCGTTACCTCCTCATCTATCTCATGTACACAATGTGTTCCATGTATCCTTACTCAGAGGTTACAATTATCATCTGTTGCACACAGTTTCGTATCCTTTCGAGCAGATTCGTGAGGATCTATCTTATATTAAGGAGCCCGAGGCAGTTATCAATCGTCAGGATCGGGTCATGAGGAGAAAGACGATCCCATTCGTCAAAATCCTTTGGAGGGACCATTCCAAGCGGGAAGCCACTTGGGAAACAGAGGAGTCTATCCAGACTTCTTACCCTCATTTTCAGCTATGATTTGGGTATGTCCTTTTCAGCTTATCGTATCTCTAATTCGAGGACGAATTATTCTTTTAGAGGTGAAGAGTTGTAAAACCCGCTTTAAAATACCTTATAACATTAAATGCATGAAAACACGGTCAAATTTAAACTTTACGATTAATTAATATACAACACGAATCATGAACATTTAATATAAATATTACGTATATTAATTAATACAAGTATTACGTATATTAATATTATTATTAGTACAAGATAAGTATTTACGTATAATACTTAAAAAACGTAACAAGAAATAAAACACGACAAGAAAACACGAACATACACGTACATTACTTAAACACGAAAAACAAAACGAAATAATATATAAAAGGGCATTTGTCGGCGTCCAAAAAGAAAAGAAGGGGCCTTTGGCCCGACCCATTAGCTAATCCTAATTAGTAAACAAACAAAACTCCAGGGAAGTAACATTTATTCACTTTACAGGAAGTAATTAAAACCCTAAAATTCTTCTTCCTTCTCTTCTTTGGCCGCGGCATACAACAAACACAAGGGAAAGATTTTTGCCATTTGATCTAATTAATTTACGGTATTGTGTTCGTGATCTAAACCCCTAAACTATTCACGCATTCGGTATCTCTAATTCCTTAATCTTTTTATTTATTTTCTTATGTTCATGATCATGAAAAACAAAGCATTAAAAACAAGTAATTAAAAATATTAACCATGGGATCGGGTTTTATTTTGGTTTGTGGTGGTTTACACACAAACCGAGAGTCATGCGACTCTCAGTGGTGCTTTATCTCAACCAGCCGCACCCCATAAGGGGTCGGTGGTGGTTTTCCTTGGTCAGCTGCAAGCCCAAACAACCCCACAGTAGGTGTGTTTGGCTCAGCAGTGGCAACCGAGAGTGTTTTGACTCTCGGTGGGTATTTTTGTCACGGTAGGGGGAACCCCGACGCAAGCCGGTGGTGTTTTGTGCTCAGCAGTGGCATCGGCATTGCAGCTGGTGGCTGCTGGTGGTCGGACAGCAAGCCACAACCAACGGTTGTGGTGTTTTTGTGTTGTTCGAGACAAACCGAAACTTCCATGGTCCCGGTGGGTCTTTGATTGGCTCGGGTAGAACCAAACACACCAAGGGTGTGTTTATGCTAAACTTTTTGCTAAAGAATACTTTATGATATATTAATTAATTTTATTAATTATGTCATCGCTTAATTTAAATTAATTAATAACAAGACATGTTATAGTTTATTTTAAGTATTATCATGACATAAATACATGACCATTTTATTTAAATAAACCCTAGGTTAAAATAATTATTAATATAATTATCCATGTACATTTAATTATGTCTTTTATCATATTTCAATGTTATATTTATATTTAGGTCACAATAAGTGTTGTACGTAATAAATAAAGTTAGAAAACTCTCCTTACATGTGATAATAATCATTTTTTGGAGTTGAATTCAAAAATTTACCGCGCCTCATGTCGTAGCGCGCCTCGACTTATTGCGTTGCGTGAAGGTCGCACCTCAAGCCTTAGCGCGCCTTAAGGCGAGTCGTAGCGGGCTATTTAGAACCATGGTTAAGACTAAGTATATAATAATAATAAACTTTACTATATTATTACTTAATAATAATGACTTATTTAATATAAGCTTATTACTAATTATGGAAACATGCTAAATATGGAAACATACTAAATATGGAAACATGCTATTTATGGAAACATACTAAGTATGGAAACATACTAAGTATGGAAACATGCTAAATATGAAAACATACTAAATATGGAAACTTTCTAATTTTGGAAACTTACAAATTATGGAAACTTTCTATTTTTTGGAAACTTACTATTTAAGGAAACTTGCTATTTTTGGTAAGTTACTGTGACAATCTAACATTTTCAAGTAGTGAATTATTTTCTCGTATAATATTTTGAAACTTATTTTTTGTGTTGGTTGATGAACTCACAATTTACGGATTTAAATTTGGGCTTACGTGCATAATTTAGCGTTCTTTACGACTAAACCGGAAACCTTAGGATTACGTATTTACGTTTTTGAACTCCGTTTTTGATGAAACAACTTTTATTAGATTCGTTTTGTGCCGTTGATTCATAATTTATAAAAACGTTTTTCGTAAAAAGACCCGAGGACACGCAAATCGAGGAAACTAGAATCGAGGAATACCCGTAAATTAGCAGGATGGGACAAACAAGTTTATCCCACCCTACTATCTATGGGACGGCCCAAAGGAGGACACCACATCAAAGATGTGGCATCCTTACACCAAATTTGCTTACACTTGTAACTTAGCTTCATTTTAAAGCTTATTCACCCACCAAAACTAGCTAAACCATCTAACCTTCCCAATACTTCCATTTCATACATGCAAACAACTTACAAACTTTCCCCTCTCTCTCTAAGTTTCCGTCCCACTTCACCACCCTACACCACCATTTGATCTTTTCTAGCCACAAGATACATGTTATCTAGCCATATTATGGAGAAACCTTGAAGCCTTGATTGATTGGTGGCCTTTTTAACAACAAAGGAGGTGATTTTCTTGTGTCCTAGGGCTAATTTCTCAACAAACTATCTTGGTGATTGATGATCTTGGAGATATATTTGGTGTTCATCAAGTTCTCGTCTTCCAAAAACAAGATATAATCTTGGTTGGTAAAGAAGATCATCCTTTCCATTTCTCTTGTTATTTTTGTAAAGATTAAATGTATTTTCTTTCTTGTTGTATATGTATATGATCAAGTGTTGATAAATATGCTTAAAAAGATGAATAACCATAAGAAACAAGGCTAAAATCATGCTTAAATTGTTGGCTGTATAAAAACAGTAAGTAACCAAGACTTAAACTGATAAAATTGCATGGTGGAATCCATTTACAGTAAGTAGATGTCATACACATGTGAGAGTAGTCCATGCAATGGAATCATCAAAATGAGTGAGATATGATCAAAACAAGATGAGTGTGCTAATCTGAATAGTCTGTTTAGTAGGGACTGTTAAGGATAGTTAGACATAGATTGAGTCGTAGCTATAACTAACTTAATTGTAGCACATAATATGAAGTTCATGCCATCCAAAAATGAGCTTCTATCTCATTATAGAACTCTAGATATGATAAAAATGGTGAAGATGAAACTAAAAATCAGATTTTGAAGAATTAATGTTTAATACTATTATATAAGCACTCAAATAATATAGTATAAAATGTGAAATTAAAACCCACTAACTTATGAATTTCATTTATATAAATATGTATAAGGTTAAATAAATGGACACTTTATAAAAATGGTAGTTGAATAAGATTTATAAGTTATAAAAACTATAAACATGATTTTTACGACTTTTTCGGCTATTACCGTAAAATTAACGTTTTTCGCCAATTAAAACTTAGACCATCAAACCCGTCTACTGTAAAGTTTTTAAAAGTCATATACTGATATATAAGTATCTAATACAAGTAAAAACCGATAAAACCCGAACTATAGGACATACGGACATTAACGAGCTAAGTTAGCATATTGGACTAATAATTTAACTAAATATGTTAAACACTTATAAAAGTATTTATTGGGCTTAACCCATTTGGGCCCAACATGTAAAGTATAAATACTGATAATACAAGTATAAAATGGACTAATACAAGTTAAAGAACTTATAGTAAGCTTATTGGACTTAAAACATGTAAATAGGTAAAACTAGTAAACTAGTAAAAAGTTACCAATACATAAACACTAAAATGAGTAAATAAGAATATATAAACCCACTTGATCATCATCATATGTATAAAATCATAATATGTATATTTGTTATTTTGATAAAGTCATTGGACAAAAGTCTAAGACCGATTATTATTTATATAGGTTTCTGTGACCGAAGTACGCCCGTAGCCGATAATCTGCCTTTTATTATCAACGTGAGTTCATATCCTCGCACTCTTTTAAATGTTTTATAAAATGATTTGTAAACCCGCGAGGGAGATAACATGCTAGTTTTTGATAAAAATAGAACACAAGTAGTCCCGATGGTATGCTTAATGATATGGACCTGAATGATGCTATGACCCTATAAACAAGATAAAAAGGATTATTAGTAGTTAGGTTATGTCACTTAAAGTCCCATTAGCATGAATTGTGAACTACCGGGATTTGGTAGACGCTTATGCATATGATAGTACTATTTGGGGACGATCACCCCAGTTCGCGCCTTGACGGTTGATCCCCGTCGTACCACATTGATTGGTAAGCGAATTTATGTATGAGAAGATTTACATAGCGTCATTTTTGTGACGACACGCTAACTTAGATGGGAAAATTGTTTGTCGAGTTCGCGGCCCGTTGTTGTGATAGTAAGGTAACAATGTCATGCGGCTAATAATAATCCAAATGAATCCTATATAATCTAAATATCCGATATGATACGATGCTAATAACGATAATAATATTACCTATAATGGTAATATTGAGGCTACGGTCTCATGGACGGTTTAAGACGTATGCTTCGATTTTATATTGCCTGACTAGCAATACGAGGACTTACTTCTGATATTATACTTGTGTCCTGATTTTAACGATTGTTTTATGTAACGGTTTTATTAAACTCTATGAATTCACTCGGCATTCGCTGATATGATTTTTGCATGTTTTTATCTCAACTGCTTGAAGGTAATCCGGATGGAGATCGACTCTGATGGCCCACATAATATTAAAAATGTTCATTCGATCAATGTTTTGTAAACTTAATGACCTGTATAATTTGGGACCTGTTGTACTCTTTAAAACTTTTTATCGAATGAATGTATGTTGAACCTTGTACAACCATTTTATGTGTTGTCTATGATTGGAGTTATTGTGCTATCCCGTAACACTCTAAAAGACCCTTCCGTTGTACCGATACGAAAATTAAGAGTGTTACAGTTTGGTACCAGAGCTCTCGTTATATAGAACGAAAGATTTTAAAAACCAAGGTTTTGAACAAAACTTTTCAAAATCTTTTAACTATGAACATTTGAGAAAATATTTGAAAAATCTTTTGACTATAACGGTGCCAGAGATCTCCGACTTTACCAACAAGCCCTATTGAGAAGATATATATTTTGATATATATAATTTAATTTATATATATGTATATATCATGGTTTCAGTATGTAATTGTTTAATAAGTATGTTATCCTAATACGAGATATATATATAAATGCAGATTGTCATGACTGACCCTAATATTCCCGTAGAGAACCATGCTATTCCCGAACCTAATGTAGATGATGATCCTTATTTAGACATAGTAGATTATGATATGGATGATGAGGAGGAATCATTTGAGGATCCCGAGCCCGAGATAGGACTAGGAGATCAGATTGCCCCTTAGGTTGATATGGTAGAGAATGAGATTGATAATGTTGATATTGAGAATGATGATGAGATTGGGTTAGATAATTTAGATGATGAGATTGACGACGAGAATGTCGAGTAAGATATAGGTATAGACGATGAGGTTGATGATGATGAGTAAGCCGAGCTTATTTACCTTTATGATGTTCCAGAAGGTGAGCCCTTACCCCCACTAGTTTATTTGTCTGATTCTGAGGTTGAGCTACCTAGGGATGAAATGTCTGAATCGTCTGAATCTGATTCTGAATCAGAGGAGGATGAGGATGATAATGCACCTGACGATACTGATGGTATTGCTACTCGTAGACGTGTGATAGGAGAGTCGTCTAGTGCTTGAGAGGCTACTCATATTGATGGTCTTGCACCATGGGCCTTGAGACGTGATCTAGATGCTTCCCGTGTTAAGAGTAGTATGACAGAGATTGGATTAGGTGTTCTCTCAATGACATATCTAATCAGACTTAATAGGATTTTGAGAGCTGTCATGATCATTCACATCTATTTCAGTAGGCAGGCAGGGCGCGGAAGCTACCGTTTCTAGAATGCAAGCAATTCAGACTCATGTTGCTTATTTGGATTCAAAGACTAAGGTTGGTGAGAAGGAGCGGGAATTGCTTAGTTTGGATTTGACTGATGTAGAGCGTGGTTTGAATGAGGCTTTTAGGAGGTTATCGGTGTTAGAAAGTGGTGAGTTTGCTGCTATGAAGAAAAAGGTGAATTCTATGGAGATTCAGTTGAATGTAGCTCGTGCGATGCGTGAGAAAGCTGAGAAGGAATTGAATATATCTGTGGGATTAGTAGATTTTATGCTGACATGGTTGAAAGAGGAGTGATCCGTAAGCGCCCAGCTAAAGATGTGTCTAGTGATCATCCGACAAAGATACAGAAGACGATGGATGATGGACCATCTGGCGGTTCTTAGTAGACCAGTCTGTGTTTAGTAGTGACCTTTGTATCTTTTGTACTTTTGTAGCTTTGACTAAACCGACTTGTTAGTAGTAGACCTGGCACGAATTTTGAGTATGTATAGTGCTAGAAACTTTGATATGGGATGTAATTAAGGCAATGCTTTTGTTTCAAATTGAATGAAATATGTATCTTGTCTTGAATTCCATATTGTGCCTTATTTGTATCTTGATTGTGAATTCAACCCATATTATATGAATCCATCGATTGGTGAATGCTTAATACTTTGAAATTGTGAAATTATAGAACTATGCCGCCCAAGAAAGCTGTGACTGAGGATTATGTACATAGGATTATTACGGAGCAAGTTACCGCATCTATGACTGAATTTATGGCAAATGCTAGAAATGAAGCTGGCGGTAGTGGAACTGGCGGTAGTGGAGCTGGTAGTAGTGGAGCTGGCGGTAGTGGAGCTGGCGGTAGTGGAGCTGGCGGTAGTGGAGCTGGTGGTACTAATGTGAATGTGAATGCTAATAATGTGAATGCTAATGCGGGAGGAAATATAGGAGGAGTTAGAACTAATGCACCTGAAGTTGGTGGTTGTATGTATGTGACGTTCATGAAGTGTGAACCTCTACCTTTTAATGGAACTGAAGGTACTGTAGGATTAAGCCAGTGGATTGAGAAGATTGAGTCGGTGTTTCCGATTAGTAAGTGTAAGGAGGAAGATAAGGTGACTTTTGCTATGGATACTCTTAAAGGTCGTGCGTTGACTTGGTGGAACGGGAGAATTGCTTTCATGGGTATTGATGCTGCTAATGCTACTCCTTGGGCTGAAATTAAGAAGTGGATGACTTTAGAGTTCTGTCCCCGTAGTGTGATCATTAGGTTAGAACAAGAGTTGATTCATCTGAGAATGAAAGGTGTGGACATTGATAGTTACACAAACCGATTCCATGAGTTGGCCTTGCTATATCCTCGATTGGTGGAACCCGAAGAGATCCGAATTGAACAATATATTAAAGGGTTGACCAAGAATATCCGGGGGGACGTGACATCATCTAAACCACTAACCATTGATGATGCTGTTCGAATGGCTTACCAACTCATTGGACAGATAATTCAGGATAGGGAAGATGAAGCCTGTGTTGGTGAGAAAAGAAAGGGAGACGGTGATCGTATAGATAGAGGTGATAATAGGAAGAATTTCAATCGCCGTCAGAACCAGAGAAAGGGGAATGCAAATGCGCTTACCAACAACACACCGCACAACGATGATAGATGTCCTAAGTGTGGCAACAAGAGGCATGCTGGCGACTGTTGGAAGTGCCGAAATTGCGGAAAGCTTGGACACAAGGTTGAAAGGTGTAAGAAGGGAACCATTTGCTTCAACTGTAATGAAGAAGGTCATAGGAAATCAGAATGCCCCAAGTTGAAAGCGATTCTATCTGGAAGAAACCCCTAGGGTGGTGTCTATCAACTTGGAACAATTGAGGTGAAGAAATAGGATCCGAATGTCGTTACTGGTACGTTTTTACTGAACAATCATTATGTTGTTGCTTTATTTGATTCAGGGTGCTGATAGGAGCTTTGTATCCACTAAATTTAGTGCCCTTATTGACATTGAACCTGTTGAGATAAATACCAGTTATGAGGTGGAATTAGCTGATGGTAAATTAGTGAAAACTAATAAGCTATTAGAAGGATGCTCTCTAAATCTCTTGAACTATTCCTTTTCGATTGATTTGATGTTGATAGAATTTGGTAGTTTCGATATTATTATTGGTATGGATTGGCTGTCGTTGAATAATGCTACTATTTTATGTGGAGAGAAGAAGGTTAAGATTCCTCTTAGGAATAGAACGTTAGTAATTGATGGTAATCGAGGTGAATCCCGTTTGAAAATTGTTTCATGTATTAAAGTCCAAAAGTACATCAGGAACGGTTGCGAGTTATTCTTAGCTCAAGTGACCGGGAATGAGTCTGGGGAGAAAATATTGGAAGATGTACCTATTATTTGTGAATTTCCTGAGGTATTTCCTAAAGATTTACCCGAACTTCCACCGATAAGGCAAGTAGAGTTTCAAATCGATTTAATTCCTCGTGCTGCACCGGTGGCACGTGCGCCTTACCGATTAGTCCCTTCTGAATTAAAGGAGTTATCTGAACAACTTAAGAAGTTGTCTGATAAAGGTTTTATTCGACCGAGCTCGTCACCTTGGGGAGATCCAGTCTTGTTCGTTAAGAAGAAGGATGGATCTTTCCGTATGTGCATTGATTATAGGGAACTGAATAAGTTGACAATTAAAAATTGATATCCTTTACCAAGGATTGATGATTTGTTTGATCAACTACAAGGATCTAGTGTGTATTCTAAGATAGATTTGCGGTCAGGATATCACCAACTTCGTGTCCGTGAATAAAATATTCCTATAACTGCATTTAGAACTCGTTATGGACACTAAGAATTTCAAGTAATGCCATTTGGGTTAACTAACGCACCTACGGTTTTCATGGATTTGATGAATCGAGTGTACAAGCCCTAATTGGACAAATTTGTGATTGTGTTTATTGACGATATTCTAATCTATTCTAAGAATGAAGATGAACATAGAGAACATTTAAGGATTATTTTGAATTGTTAAAGGATGAAAAGTTGTATGCTAAGTTTTCGAAATCTGATTTTTGGTTAGATTCTGTGCAATTTCTTGGTCATGTGATTAACAAAGATGGAATTCATGTTGATCCTGCAAAGGTTGAAGCCATTAAGAATTGGTCTGCACCGACAACGCCAACAGAAGTGGGACAGTTCTTAGGATTGGCTGGCTATTATAGGCGATTCATTAAAGAATTTTCTTTAATAGCTAAACCCTTGACTAAGCTTACCCAGAAGAATAAACCTTTCGTTTGGGGAAGTGATGAAGATGGAGAATTTCAGACATTGAAGCAAAAATTATGTAGTGCGCCAATTTTATCATTACCCGACGGGAGTGAAGATTTTGTAGTGTATTGTGATGCATCTCTTAGAGGTTATGGAGCTGTTTTGATGCAACGAGAAAAAGTGATAGCTTATGCTTCTAGGCAATTAAGGAAGAATGAGGAGAATTATACTACTCATGATCTTGAGTTAGGATCTGTAGTCTTTGCTCTTAGGTTGTGGAGACATTATTTGTATGGCACCAAGTGTACGGTATTCACCGATCACAAAAGCCTACAGTATATTCTCGATCAGAAGGAATTGAACATAAGGCAACGAAGATGGATAGAGTTGTTAAGTGATTATGATTGTGATATAAAATATCACCCAGGAAAAGCCAATGTTGTTGCCGATGCATTAAGTAGGAAAGACAAAGAGCCTATCAGGGTACGTTCTCTAGTCTTGACCGTGCACAATAATTTGTCTGAGCAAATTAGAAATGTGCAAATAGAAGCCTGTAAGAAAGAAAATTTTGTTAACGAAGGGTTCCGAGGAGAAGGAGATCCTTTAGAGGTTAGAGCTGATGGAGTGAAATGCTTAAGAGGTCATATGTTGATACCTAAGTTTGGAGGCTTAAGAGATTTGATTATGTTAGAATCCCGTAAATCTAAGTATTCCATTCATCCGGGATCTGATAAGATGTACCATGATTTGAAGAAGTTGTACTAGTGGCCGAATATGAAAGCTGATATTGCTATGTATGTTCTTCAATGCTTGACTTGTGCTAGAGTCAAAGCTGAACATCAAAAGCCATCAGGACTACTTCAACAGCCAAAGATTCCTGAATGGAAGTGGGAGCGAATTACGATGGACTTTATCACCAAGCTTCCTAGAACATCATCTGGAAACAACTCGATTTGGGTTATTGTCGACAGACTGACCAAATCAGCACACTTCATTCCGGTTAAAGAGTAGTTCTCACTGGAGAAGCTGACTCGTATATACCTTCATAATGTTGTATGCAAGCATGGAGTGCCTGTATCGATCATTTTAGATCGAGATCCTAGATTCGCATCGAATTTTTGGAAATCTCTCCAAAGATCTTTGGGAACGAATCTCCACATGAGCACTGCTTATCACCCCCAGACTGATGGGCAGAGTGAAAGAACGATACAAACACTAGAAGATATGTTGAGAGCTTGTGTGTTAGATTTTGGAGAATTGGGATAAACATTTGCCGTTAGCAGAGTTTTCGTATAACAATAGTTACCATTCTAGTATTAAGGCTGCACCGTTTGAAGCTTTGTATGGTAGGAAGTATAGATCTCCTGTATTTTGGAGTGAAGTTGGGGATACCCAGCTCACGGGACCGGAATTGATCCGGGAGACTACGGAGATGATAGTACTGATTAAGAATAGGTTGTTGACTGCCCGTAGTAGACAGAAAAGTTACGCGGATGTGCGACGAAAACCGATGGAGTTTAAAGTGGGTGACCGAGTAATGTTGAAAGTATCGCCATGGAAAAGCGTTATAAGATTTGGAAAGCGAGGAAAATTGAATCCCCGTTATATTGGACCCTTTAAGATTTTATCTAGAGTAGGTCCGGTGCTTACAAACTAGAGTTACCCCCAGAACTTCATGGTGTTCACAACACATTCCATGTATCTAATCTGAAGAAATGTCTAGCAGTGAGTGATGAAAAAATTTCGTTGGATAAGGTTCAAATAGATGGGAAGTTGCATTTTATCGAAGAACCCATAGAGGTTATGGATCGTGAGGTAAACCAACTGAAACAAAGTCGGATACCTATTGTCAAGATCCGATGGAATTCCAAGCATGGACCGGAATATACTTGGGAACGAGAGGATGAAATGTGGAAGAAATATCCGCACCTCTTTGATTTCAATAAGAAACGGACATCAAAATGAAATGGATCACGAGGACGTTGATCCCTTTTAGGAGGAAAAGGTGTGACAATCTAACATTTTCAGGTAGTGAATTATTTTCTCGTATAATATTTTGAAACTTATTTTTTGTGTTGGTTGATAAACTCACAATTTACGGATTTAAATTTGGGCTTACGTGCATAATTTAGCGTCCTTTACGACTAAACCGAAAACCTTAGGATTACGTATTTACGTTTTTGAACTCTGTTTTTGATGAAACAATTTTTATTAGATTTGTTTTGTGTCGTTGATTCATAATTTATAAAAACGTTTTTCGTAAAACGAACCGAGGGCACGCAAATCGAGGAAACTAGAATCGAGGAATACCCGTAAATTAGCGGGATTGGACAAACAAGTTTATCCCACCCCACTATCTATGGGACGACCCAAAGGAGGACACCACATCAAAGATGTGGCATCCTTACACCAAATTTGCTTACACTTGTAACTTAGCTTCATTTTGAAGCTTATTCACCCACCAAAACTAGCTAAACCATCTAACCTTCCCATTACTTCCATTTCATACATGCAAACAACTTACAAACTCTCCTCTCTCTCTCTAAGTTGCCGTCCCACTTCACCACCCTACACCACCATTTGATCTTTTCTAGCCACCAGATACATGTTATCTAGCCATATTATGGAGAAACCTTGAAGCCTTGATTGATTGGTGGCCATTTTAACAACAAAGAAGGTGATTTTCTTGTGTCCTAGGGCTAATTTCTCAACAAACTATCTTGGTGATTGATGATCTTGGAGATATATTTGGTGTTCATCAAGTTGTTGTCTTCCAAAAACAAGATATAATCTTGGTTGGTAAAAAAGATCATCCTTTCCATTTCTCTTGTTATTTTTGTAAAGATCAAATGTATTTTCTTTCTTGTTGTATATGTATATGATAAATATATGATGATAAAAATATTTTATGGGGATCAAGTGTTGATAAATATGCTTAAAAAGATGAATAACCATAAGAAACAAAGCTAAAATCATGCTTAAATTGTTGGCTGTATAAAAACAGTAAGTAAACAAGATTTAAACTGATAAAATTGCATGTTGGAATCCATTTACAGTAAGTATAAGATGTCATACACATGTGAGAGTTGGACATGCAATGGAATCATCAAAATGAGTGAGATATGATCAAAACAAGATGAGTGTGCTGATCTGAATAGTCTTTTTTGTAGGGACTGTTAAGGATAGTTAGACATAGAATGAGCAGTAGCTATAACTAACTTAATTGTAGCACATAATATGAAGTTAATGTCATCCAAAAATGAGCTTCTATCTTATTATAAAACTCCAGATATGATAAAAATGGTGAAGATGAAACTAAAAATCAGATTTTGAAGAATTAATGTCTAATACTATTAAATAAGCACTCAAATAATATAGTATAAAATGTGAAATTAAAACCCACTAACTTATGAATTTCATTTATATAAATATGTATAAGGTTAAATAAATGGACACTTTATAAAAATGGTAGTTGAATAAGATTTATAAGTTATAAAAACTATAAACATGATTTTTACGACTTTTTAGGCTATTACCGTAAAATTAACGTTTTTCGCCAATTAAAACTTAGACGATCAAACCCGTCTAATGTAAAGTTTTTAAAAGTCATATACTGATATATAAGTATCTAATACAAGTAAAAACCGACAAAACCCAAACTATAGGACATACGAACATTAACGAGCTAAGTTAGCATATTGGACTAATAATTTAACTAAATAAGTTAAACACTTATAAAAAATATTTATTGGGCTTAACCCATTTGGGCCCAACATGTAAAGTATAAATACTGATAATACAAGTATAAAATGGACTAATACAAGTTAAAGAACTTATAGTAAGCTTATTGGACTTAAAACATGTAAATAGGTAAAACTAGTAAACTAGTAAAAAGTTACCAATACATAAACACTAAAATGAGTAAATAAGAATATATAAACCAACTTGATCATCATCATATGTATAAAATAATCATATGTATATTGCTTATTTTGATAAAGTCATTGGACAAAAGTCTAAGACCGATTATTATTTATATAGGTTTCCGTGACCGAAGCACGCCCGTAGCTGATAATCCGCCTTTCATTATCAACGTGAGTTCATAGCCTCGCACTCTTTTAAATGTTTTATAAAATGATTTGTAAACCCGCGAGGGAGATAATATGCTAGTTTTTGATAAAAATAGAATACAAGTAGTCCCGATGGTATGCTTAATGATATGGACCCGAATGATGCTATGACCCTATAAACGAGATAAAAAGGATTATTAGTAGTTAGGTTATGTCACTTAAAGTCCCATTAGCATGAATTGTGAACTACCGGGATTTGGTAGACGCTTATGCATATGATAGTACTATTTGGGGACGATCACCCCAGTTCGCGCCTTGACGGTTGATCCCCGTCGTACCACATTGATTGGTAAGCGAATTTATGTATGAGAAGATTTACATAGCGTGATTTTTGTGACGACACGCTAACTTAGATGGACAAATTGTTTGTCGGGTTCGCGGCCCGTTGTTGTGATAGTAAGGTAACAATGTCATACGGCTAATAATAATCCAAATGAATCCTATATAATCTAAATATCCGATATGATACGATGCTAATAACGATAATAATATTACCTATAATGGTAATATCGAGGCTACGGTCTCATGGACGGTTTAAGACGTATGCTTTGATTATATATTGTCTGACTAGCAATACAAGGACTTACTTCTGATATTATACTTGTGTCCTGATTTTAACGATTGTTTTATATAACGGTTTTATTAAACTCTATGAATTCACTCGGCATTCGCTGATATGATTTTTTCATGTTTTTATCTCAGGTGCTTGAAGGTAATCCGGATGGAGATCGACTCTGATGGCCCACATAATATTAAAAATGTTCATTCGATCAATGTTTTGTAAACTTAATGACCTGTATAATTTGGGACCTGTTGTACTCTTTAAAACTTTTTATCGAATGAATGTATGTTGAACCTTGTACAACCATTTTTATGTGTTGTCTATGATTGGAGTTATTGTGCTATCCCGTAACACTCTAAAAGACCCTTCCGCTGTACCGATACGAAAATTGAGAGTGTTACAGTTACTATATATGGAAACCTGCTATTTTTGGAAAGTTACTATCTGTAGAAACCTTCTATTTTTAGAAAGTTACTCATTATGATACAACAAGTACTATAACACATAAAACATGAAATACACTAATCAAGAATGCATGAAACACTAATGAATCACATGTTAAACATGAAACATTAAAACAAGACAGGAACAAGTAAAACAAGTTAAGAACATGTCAAGTAAGCTAATAACTAGTAAGTATAAGTTAAACAGACAAATCATTCATGTCCTTTTTATTATGTAGCTATCATGAAGTCGGAGTAATTCACCCGCTTTCGTTTACATCCTCATTACTGGACACAAGGTACGGATATTCCGTCCTTTAGTAAGGACACTCTCTTCCTATATTTAGGATTCCTCGTATGCAGCCATCTATTTTCCCCAGTAGTTTACATTAAACTTATTAGTAATTAATATGATTAATATTTTAGATTGCCTGAGCTATATACATGCATGCCAGTTCCACCTAGTTATGGAGGTACCATAACCGTAACACTTGAGGCACCAGTGTTATGACTCTTCCACGGTGAGAGTGATTGCTCGCGGCGTCCCTTTCAGTTATTTGGCCTTTTATATTATTATCATGTGAGGCGAATGGGTGCATCCTAGAAGAAGTTAGCAGCTTTCATGGTAATTGTGGTGTGTGCTCTACATCCGTTACATGGAGCTGATCCCTCCACCTAGACTATTATAATTAGAGGCAACCCCTCTAATTACATGATGAGGTCACATGTCTATGTATTCATGCACGTTGATACCTTCATGACCTATATGGGCTATTGGGCATTTAAAATACAGTTTTTATGAAATAAAGATAAGTATTTTCAGAATATAAACCAGTTTATAAAACAACACCAAGTTTTCCAGGACTTACATTATTCCGCTGCTTTGTTATGTTTTAATTATGTTTTCTACTTTCATTTCATTGTCATATATCCACACACTGAGCGTATTGCTCAGCCGTATTTTCTTTCCATGTCCCCATACGGAAGGTACTAAAGGGCAAATCTAGGACATGAAGAATGCGTGCATTTGGATGGAGGCTCCCTTGTCCTCGTTTCTTTTAATGCATTTACATACTTTTGCTTTGTTGGACATTGTTTAGTCCTTTTTCTACATTCCTTACTTATGCATTGTGTGTGGAGCTTATGTTTGGAACCGATGTTTGTTTCCGGTTTCCTTTATGGTCATTAATGTTTTAGACATTTACCTTGCATGCTTTAATGACACGCAATAATTATTAAGTAACGGTCCACTTATTCAAGTGGGTGTTACAAAGAAACAGAAAACAATAGAGACGATTTGTAGGTGTAAAATGATCGAAAGTTATGACTGCATAGCCAAACCCTAGCACCTTATACACTGAGCTCAAATATCCATAATTTCACAAGTAATCCCTGCACATAAACAAACATACAAACCAACCCAAAATAATAGAAAAGCATAATTACACAAACAGTCCTCCAATTATAAGTTTGAACATTAAATACCCAGACTTTCCAAAAATATTTATATTTCTAATTTTTCTTATTTAGTAATCTTTATTTGATTTTGATTTTTAGATTTATATTTATTAAATGATTTTATATAAATTATTTCTTTTCTTGTCAAAAATTTTAGAAAAAACGTTTTATATTCAAATGGGACAAAAAAAACTCAAAAATAGACATGGTCTTTGATGTTGTTTTTCATAGTTTAAGCAAAATATATAAAGTTATTCTTTTAAAAGCGGAGAAACTAACATAATGCTCATATATTTCAATAACCCTAACCGAAAAAAACCCTCATCATCCTCCATTGAACCCTCAACCTCCATCTCGATGAAGGAACACAAAACTGGGTCTTTTAAATCTTCGTTCTTCAAAACATTCATGATAAGTTGTTTATTAAATTCGATGGTTGGATTATACATTCAAATTTAGGTATTCAATTTCAATACTTTAATATCTGTTTATAGCTGAAACCCTAATCTGATTTGCTAATGTTTTTTTTGTTTTAATTGACTCGTCGAAGGGTTAGTTGTGTCTAAATAAAATAAAAACTCATAGCAGTAATTTAATTCCACATTAATAAACTTATGTGTAATTTTTAATTATGCAGGAAATCAAGAGGTCAAACCTAGATGATTATGAAGGTATATATATATTCCTTAACCCATGCTCATAGTATTAATTAGATGATTGTTGTGACTTGTGGCTACACATAGCAGGTGTTGTAGTACTAGTTTGTTGTGTAGTGTGGGTTTATATATATCACATGGATGTTTAAGGTAGCTTGGTGTTTTAGTTTGTTTGTGTGTTATGAGGAACATAACAATATGTGATTCTAAGATGTATTCATTTTTCAAAGCTACATAAAAGAGTTCATATATCATACTTGCCAAACTTTACATGAAATTTGTAAATGAGCTAACTACAACTCCAATATGGACACACTTTTGGTCTCTCTTTCTTATTTCAGTATGTGAACCATGGTTAATCTTTTTTCTTCTTCTTTTCATACTTAAATTTCCATTTTTTTCGAGTTATAGAATGAATGCTAGAGAATAGATGCCTTTAATGTTGAACAATTCTGCGTACCAATTTTAGAAGTTGTGCCTTCAAGTGAGTTTGTCAACTGTTTATTCCTGTGAGTATTTAGATTTTTCTTTTGAACTGAATGTATATTCAGATTACTAAAAAGCGAAGCCATTAAAAAATTATAAAGATTTATTAAATACAATAAATAGTTTCTTGAATTTAAAGCAAAAGTTAACGGTAGCGCGTATTGAATAAAACTTGGTCTTCGATAAGAAGGTTGTATACATTATGAATGAAATCAAAGAATGTGCCAAGTTTTCAAGATACATTACACATCATGCTTCATTGTTCTTGTGTTGGCAATATCAACAAATTTATGATTTTTACAAACTCTTTTTTTTTGCAATCTATAAATAAAACCTGTAAAACTAGCATGCTTTTACCATGAATAGTACCCGTAAGATCGTACGTATATGATTAGAACTTTACTTTTATAACATGTTTACGTTTCACGTATAAGAATTTTGAATATTACGTACGTGTTAGAACACGATAAGTATTTATTACGTATGAACACACGATAATTATTCCAATAATAATTATAATCACGAACATGCGATCATGAAATCATGAACGTAATTTAATCACGAGCTAATGTTATTTACGTATATATATATTTTTTACGAACACGAATAAATATATTAAGTCATGGTTAATAATTAAGTAAAACACGTAAAACACGAACACGATAAAACACGAGAACACACTATAATATTTAGACTCGAGAAAAGTACGGGTTACCCCATGTGGGCCCATACCACGAAATTAGGAAGGAAAAGGGTCTTAGCCCATCAATTTTTACTAAACACGAAAAAGGAGAAAACATGTTTCATTTTAACAAAATCTAGAAAATAATTAAAACCCTAAAAGTTTCCCTCCTCCTCCTCCTTTGTCTCTTTGGCCGCCACTTTCAAGAACACCAAAAGGTGTTTCGGTTTGATTTTTGATCTTGAATTTTGTACAAGCATTCGTGTGTGTTCATCCTTGATCGATCCACGCATTCGGTATAACCTTTTTAATCCTTTTCTTTTATGTTTTGATTTATTAAGTCACATAAAATCATGATGTTTTTAAAAACTAATTAAAAACATTTATTAAAACATGTAAATGGTTATGGGGTAAATCAAAACAAGGGTTTTTAGGGGTGTTTGTTCTAGCCGACGCCTAAACCGAGCCCTAAGGGGTCTCGGCTTGGCTTATGAACCACCACCGAGACCTCATGGTCTCGGTATGATGGTGTGGGTCCCACGACAGCAGCAAACAAGGGGTACCCCGACCTTGATTCGGGGTATGGTGTTGATTACGGGTCCGGATCATGGTTTCTAGTCATGATCCGGTTCATTGATTATGTTAAGGTTTATGATTTTAATAGGTATATGTTAAAAATTAAATTAATAAAACATGACATAATTTATTTAATTAACATGACTTAGGTTATAAATTTAATTACTAGATCATGAATTTTAACCTAAGTATTTATTTTCAATTAGACTTTATAATTAATTAATTATTAAAAACCATGACTATAATTAATTAATCAACATGACTTAGGTTATATTATTAGTAATTAATAATACATGTTTTAACCTAAGTATTTTAACTTTATTTAATTAAAAACATGATATATTTAATTAAATACTTTTAACCTATAGTTTATTTAAATTACATGTAATAATTAATAAACTATACTTTATAACAACATGACTTAGAATAATAATCAGAAAACACTTAAGCTTATATAATTAGCTTATTTAACCAGCTTATATCTATTTATGGAAACCTTCTATTTTTAGAAACTTATTTAATTAAGGTAGCTAATCTATTTATGGAAACTTTCTATTTTTAGAAACTTATCTATTTTAAGCAGTAATTCTATTTTTGGAAACTTTCTATTTTTGGAAACTTTCTATTTTTGGAAACTTTTTATTTTTGGTAACTTTCTATTTTTGGAAACTTTCTATTTTTGGTAACTTTCTATTTAAGGAAACCTGCTATTTTGAGAAAGTTACTTATTATTACACAACAAGTATAATAATACATGAAATACAAGTAATACTTAATCAGAATAGACAGAATATAAGATAAATACAATATTAAGCTTTAAACAGTAAAACATGACATGAACGTATAAAATCAGCTAAGACATGCCATAAAACCAGTTACATACTTAGTAATCAGATACTTATACACATATGTATTTATGTAGCATTAGTGATACCGAAGTAGGACTCTCTTCCGTTCGTCTTCTTCGTTCACTGGACATAAGGTACGTATTCCCGTCCTTTCAGTATGGACATTCATTCCTTATTAGGATTTCCTCGTATGCAGCCAACTGTTTTCCCGTAGTATAAGTTTATAGGTTTGATTGCTTATGTTTAATTTAGAATACCTATAGCCATATACATGCATGACCAGTTTCACCTAGTTATGGAGGTACCATAACCATAACACTAGAGGCACTGGTGTTATGACTTCCCCGCGATGGAGTGATTGCTCGTGGCGTCCCTTCAGCTTTTGGCCATATTATTATATTAATCACGTGGGGCGTATGGGTGCATCCTAGTTACATGTTTTCAGTAGATTACTCAGTGTGAATGTGGTGTGTGCCTTGCATCCTTCACAAGGAGCTGATCCCTCCTACCCAAAACCAGTATATTAAATTAGAGGCAGCCCCTCTAATTTGCATGATGAGGTCACCCCTCCAAGTATTCATGCACGGTGGATTTTCATGATATATTGGCTAATGGTAAAATATGTTTAAACAGTTTTCATAAGATAAACATAAGGCTTTTCAAACTATAAAACCAGTTTTACTAAGAAATAACCAGGTTTTCCAGGACATATACATTTCCACTGCTATATGTTATTCATACTTATATTATTCATTTCATGCTTGTATATCCGTGCACTGAGCGTTATGCTCAGCCGTTACTTTCCTTTCCATGTCCCAAAACGGCAGGTACCCAAGGACGGACTCGAGCATTTTGGAGGACATGCATAGGATGGAAGCTGCCATATACTTCTTCTCCTTTTGCCTTCATATATTTGTGCTTGTTTAAGTCTTCCATTACTTCATTTACTTTATTATGTTTTGATCTTATGTTTGGGGACCGATGTTTGATTCTGGTTTACCCTTTGGTCATGTAATGTTTTAGACATTTATCCTTGTATGCTTTGATGACACGCCATAATTACGCATAACGGTCCACTTATCAAAGTGGGGTGTTACAATTATGGTATCAGAGCCAAGTCTTCGACCTGTAGGCTCTAAAACTCGACCTGTGACTAGTGGGTTGTCACAAGGAGCTTCCTAAGCCAACGTTTGTTATTCTACGTATTAATGTTTTCAGCGCATTGTTGTTTTAACCATGATGTTTTCAGCACCTTGAGGTTTTAACCTTGATGTTTTCATCGATATTGTTTTACTAATATGGATGGACAACCGTCATTCATATTTAGTTATGTGTCATTGTTTCATGCATAATGTTCCTCGTGAACGGTGGCTATGTGTACTGAACCCCAGTAGTTTACAATTAGTCACATAAAATTTTTTTTGATAAGTTTTGACAAATGAGTTTCATTTAATTATTCATGTATCATTGTTGCAGGAATTATGACTAAGTAATGGTTGGAACAGGACTGGCCCTATTTAGTCGCATGTGCTTTTATCGAAACTTTTAACTTTGGGACCGACCCATAGGCGTCCCCTCGCACATATAAAGGTTTTTATAAACTACATTACGCATTCATGCACTGTTTTCATGCATAAAATTTTTCTCATGATTTATTGGCCTAAAATTTTTTTTCATGTCCCCTCATAAGTTACTATGTTTTTATGTGAAGTATGTTTTCATACTGTCATGGTTAACTTTAGTTTCATGCTTATTATGTTATACACTCCTTCATGATAGATTGTTTCATGTTTCTTCATGATAATTCCGTCTTCATGTTGATTACGTCTTAGGCCTCTTTTGTTATTTATGCTTTCATGCAAGACATTGTTGGATTTCATTGAATCCTTCTTTCATGATAGTCATGGTTGGTTTTCATTGACCATGCTGTCAGGCAAATCATCGTTGAATTTTGTGTAACTGATAGGTATGAAAACACCCATCCTTTTACCACTTATGTCTTGCTAAAACGAGACCAAAACGCGTATTTAATGTCATTTGTTTGGAATTATGCGTGGTTTGTGTGTTTGTTGTGTTTTCAGAGCCAACCGGATAAATATTGAAGAAAACATGGGATTGCACAGGTTTTATCGAAGAAAAAGATGAAAAGACGAAGTCTATATTCCAAGAGATGCAAAAGATTTGAAGTCAATGGGCCTATTTGAAGATTTATCAATGAAAAGGACCAAAGATGGAAGATTTACGTATGTCGAAGAACTCAAGTCTATTAAATGAAGAAATTAAAAGATGAGTTCAATTTATTCATCGACAAATCTCGAATCGAAATCGAAAACGTCAACTTTTCGGAAAAGACGACAAGACAAAAAGAAAGGGAGAAAGCCCACTCACCAACCAAAGACAAGGCCTATTAATAGACCTTCCCTTCACATTTTTTCAACTAGTTTTTTCTTTCTGTTATTTCTTTCCTAGTTCGTAGGAACCAACTCCCTTAAGGGGATTGGTGGTTTTTATTTTCTTTGATTCTTCCACAATCTTGTAAGTTTAATCTTTCCCTTTTGTTTGTTTGAATCTTAATCCTTAATACAAGTTTCCATTTAATCTTTCTTTCTTCTCTTGTTGATTCAAAGTTCTAAGTTTCATTTTATTGAGTTTGATCTTCAAAAGTAAGTGGGTTTTATGTTTTTGTTGATTTGGATTGATGTTTATCATTAGTAGATGATTAGTGGTTAAATTGGTTTAAGTTTTGGTTAAAAACTTGGTGGATTTTGGTTAAATTCGTGGTGTTTGTTATTCCCCTGTTCTTCGTTTCTCGTTACTGTTTCACATCCCCAGATTCCGAATGAATTAATTGTTCTGACTCAAGGATTTGAACATATTATTCCGAACCAGCTGTTCATCCGGAATAATCAATATTCCGGATGAGTAGGTAAGTTCCGAATCAATGTTTTGTCAAAAATATTCCGATTCAGTTTTCTTAAAAGTTCTGAATGATGCTTTTTGTTTAAAATGTTCTGAATGAAAGAAATGTTCCGAATAAAGCTTTTTGCCAAATATTCCGAATGAGCACTTTTGTAATTTTTATTCCGAACCAAATTAATGTTCCGAATGAAGCTATTATTCCGAGTCAGTGATGTTCCGAATAAAGAAATGTTCCGAATAAAGAAAAGTTCCGAATGAAGCTTTTTGCCAAATATTCCGAATGAGCACTTTTGTAATTTTTATTCCGAACCAAATCAATGTTCCGAATGAAGCTATTGTTCCGAATCAGTAAATATTCCGAATGAGCAGATTCCGAATGAAGGGTTTTTCTGCACACAAACTTATTATTCCGGATGAGTTTTGATTATTCCGAATAAAGGTTACGTTCCGAATCAGCTGTTTTTATCAGTTAAGGTATTTTACTGTTTATTTTTAATTCAAGTTTTATTTTCAGTAATTGCTTTTAGTTTACTTTTATTACTTCTAGCACTTATCTTTTAAGTAGATATAGATCAAAAGCTCCCCCTTTTAGTCACCAATTACAACAATTCCACTTTGAACCGTGATCGATTCGAGAAGATACCGAGAATGAAACAACGACATATATAATCAGGTACGAGCAACACGATCAAAGAACTTGCAACAAACCTTTTTATTAACTAACAAAAAATCAGTTATTAAAATGGCGCCGCTGCCGGCTCTTTTCGTAAGGATCAACGGTTTCTTGTGAGAAAAATTGGATTTTGGGATCCGTTCTTTTAGGAACGTTATTTTCAAGCACAAAAATTTTCAAAAACCCATAAAAATATAAAATTTTCAAAAATACAAAAACATAAAAAAAAAACCTATAAAAACCAAAAATATTTTCTCTTGCATTTTATTTTTAGTGTATGCGTACTCGATCAACGTCTTTTTCAGAGCCTGAGACTCTCGAAGATTTAGACATGGCCGGTGTACACAACAACAACAATAATAATCCACCTCATCCCAACATGAATAATCCACCCCTACCCGACCTACGAACCATGGAGGAGCTATGCCAACCTACGATGAACGGACGTGGATGCCCGATTGCACCGATGCAAACCACGCCTCAGGAGTTTTCGTTGAAGCATCACATGATCCAACAAGTGCAAACTAATCCATTTCGCGGAATTCAGGATGATGATGCCAACAAACACCTCGACAAATTCATTACCATCACCCAAAGCATGAAGTCACCCGGTGTTTCTATGGATGAACTTCGCCTTTAACTATTTCCCCACTCGCTTTCTCACCATGCCGAAAAATGGTTTGACCGTCTCCCAAAGAATTCTATTCATACTTGGGACGACATGACTCAACGCTTTTTGTCGCGCTATTTCCCACCATCCATGGTCACGAGCCTTCGTAACCAAATTAGTGGATTCATGCAAGACAATGATGAATCGATCTTTGATGCTTGGGAACGATACAATGATTTGATCGACCGTTGTCCAAATCACAACATGCTCCCCGTCACTCTCATTGATACTTTCTATAATGGTCTCACTTTCCGTGATCGTGACACGATCAACGCCGCCGCCGGTGGTACCTTTATGAAAAAGAGACCGGAGGAGTGTAGAGAGTTGATTGAAAACATGACTACTCACCACAAGAATTGGGATTCATCCGCATCCTCAAGATCTAATCCAAGAGTCAATGTTTCATCTACTTCTTCCACCACCGACATGTCTGCCATGGAACGTGCTATTCTTGAAATTAACAAAAGTATGCAAATTTGGCTTCTAACCAAACTCAACAAGCTAAAGCCGTTGCTATTTCTTGTGACACATGTGGTGGTCCTCACTCTTACAATGATTGTCCTTCCACTCAAGGCAATTTTTGTGAAAACGTTAACGCGGCATACGGTACTTATCCCACGGGAGGCTATCAAGCTCGTCCTCAAGGAGACCATAGCTTGCTAAGTTATCGTTTAAACAACTATCTTGCTCCACCCAGTTTTAATCCTCAAAACCAAAATCAACAACAAAGCTATAACTGAAATAACCAATCCCAACCTCGTGCTAACAATCAATATCAATCCCAAAGAAACCCATACCCACCTCAAGGAAATTCTCAAGCTTACCAAGCTCCACCTCTCAATCAACCGATGGCATTGAATCAAGACGTCGAGACGTTCATGAGGACCAATAGAGAGATGGTGACGAATCTTAAGAGTCAATTCATCAACCTGAAGGGAGAAATGGCGAAACAAGGGAGCGATATTCGAGCCGAGCTAAGGAATGACATGGCGAAACAAAGCAATGATATTTGTGAAGACATGAGAGACTCTTTCAACACTCAAGCGGATAACATACGTGATATGATCGGTTCGCTCTTCCAAGGTAATCAACCCTCTTCTTCGGGTACTCTTCCGAGTAACACCGTGGCTAATCCAAGAGGGGAGATGAAAGCAATCACCACTCGTAGTGGAAAAGGTTATAAGGAACCCGAGCTTCCTACACCTCCACCCGTGATTGTGAACAAGGAAAAAGAGCAACTTTCCTCACCTCCTTTGCTTTCTACCCCCATTCCCCTACAACCCGTGGTTGTGAGTGATCCTACTCCCCTAAAGCCTTCCTCTTCATCCAATATACCTTATCCTTCAAGGTTGAGGAAAGAGAAGCAAAAGAGCAAGGATGATATTCAAGTTTCAAACTTTCTTAAAATGTTTAAACAATTGAATTTTAACATCTCCTTTGCCGAGGCTCTCGCTCACATGCCTAAATATGCGAAGATGTTTAAAGATCTTCTTAGTGAAAAGGAGAAGCTTCTTGACATTGCTCAGACCCAACTTAATGAGAATTGCTCCGCGGTTCTCTTAAGGAAATTGCACACCAAACTTGGTGATCCGGGTCGCTTCTTGATTCCTTGCAACTTCCCATGAGTAGAGAATTGCATGACCCTAGCCGATCTAGGTGCAAGTATAAACTTAATGCCTTTAAGTGTTTGGAAGCAATTATCTCTCCCCGAGCTAGTCCCCACCAAAATGACTTTGGAATTAGCTAACCGTACGGTTGCTTATCCAGTGGGGATAGCCGAAGACGTCTTCGTTGGCGTTGATAAATTCACCATCCTGGCAGATTTTGTTGTCGTTGACTACGAGATGGATCCTCGTGTTCCATTAATCGTTGGACGTCCCTTCTTGAGGACCGGTCGCACTCTCATTGATGTAGCCACAGGCGAAATAATCATGATAGTTGGTGACGACAAAATTGTCTTCAACATGGGTAACATTTCTAAGCAACCTTATTCATATGAGAGTGTAAATGCTATTGATGTTCTCGATGAGGCTTGTGAAGAACACTTTCATGATGCTTGCAAAAGTAATCTCTCTTCTCTACCCAATGTTGAGACCGTTGCCTCAATTACTCTGTCATTAACTCCATTTGGAGAAAGTGACTTGGATGATTTTGAAGCTAGCTTGGGTCCTCTCGATCTTAAGTATGATGATTCTCCCACCGATTGGGATGAAGACATTCGTACAATTGAGAAACTTCTCAATGAAGACCCGTTCTCTCCTCCTTCTCCTAAAGAGGTGACTAATGATGATCCATCGTTAGTTACACCATCTATTGAGGATCCTCCTACTCTTGAGCTTAAGGACCTACCTCCTCATCTCGAGTATGTTTTCTTAGAAGGCATTGATCAACTTCCTGTTATCATTGCTAAGGACTTAAAAGCCAATGAGAAAACTCCTCTCATTGAAGTTCTCAAGAAACATAAAAGAGTTATCGCTTGGAAAGTCTCCGGTATTCGCGGAATTGATCCTCACTTTTGCACACATAAAATTCTCATGGAGGACGACTTTAAGCCCACAATTCAAAGCCAACGAAGGGTGAATCCTGAAATCCATAACGTTATCAAAAAAGAGGTTATCAAACTTCTTGATGCGGGCATGATTTATCCTATCTCAGATTCACCATGGGTTAGTCCAGTCCATTGTGTGCCTAAGAAAGGCGGAATCACTGTTGTGCCCAATCAAAAAAACGAGTTGATTCCTACACGTCTCGTTACTGGGTGGAGAGTGTGTATAGACTACCGCAAACTCAATGATGCCACGAGAAAGGATCATTTCCATCTTCCTTTTATGGACCAAATGATTGAACGTTTAGCGGGTAATGAATATTACTGCTTTCTTGATGGTTTCTCGGGTTATTTCCAAATACCAATCGATCCCCAATATCAAGAGAAGACAACATTCACTTGTCCCTATGGCACATTTGCCTACAAAAGAATGCCTTTTGGCTTATGCAATGCCCCCGGGACTTTTCAAAGGTGCATGTTGGCTATTTTTCATGACATGGTTGAGCAAACCATGGAAGTCTTCATGGATGATTTCTCGGTCTTTGGGGATTCCTTCTCTTCTTGCCTTGCCAATTTAGAACGTATGCTTAAGCGATGCGAAGACACTTGCCTTGTTCTAAATTGGGAAAAATGCCATTTTATGGTAAAAGAAGGCATTGTGCTAGGACACAAAATTTCAAAATCCGGTCTTGAAGTTGACCGTGCTAAAGTGGATGTCATAGCCACATTACCTCTACCTTCAACCGTGAAATGTGTGAGAAGTTTTCTAGGTCATGCGGGCTTTTATCGTCGATTCATTCAGGATTTCTCTAAAATCGCTCGCCCGATGACCCACCCCTTGGAAAAAGATACTCCTTTTATCTTTTCTAAAGAGTGTATCGAAGCCTTCAATCTTCTTAAGGATAAGCTAACTAAGGCACCGGTCTTGGTTACATCTAATTGGGAGCTGCCTTTTGAGTTGATGTGCGATGCTAGCGACTTTGCTATTGGAGCGGTTTTGGGCCAAAGAGTGAATAAACACTTCCAACCAATCCATTATGCTAGCAAGACAATGACGGGGGCTCAATTGCATTATACGACAACCGAAAAAGAGCTTTTAGCTGTTGTCTATGCTTTTGAAAAATTTCGCCCCTATCTTGTTTTATCCAGCACAATCGTATATACGGACCATTCCGCGTTGAAGTACTTGATGACTAAGCACGACTCTAAGCCAAGACTTCTTCGCTGGGTTTTACTCCTTCAAGAATTCAACATTGAAATTCGTGACAAAAAGGGAGCTGAAAACCTAGTCGCGGATCATCTAAGTAGACTTGAGGATCCATATCAAGGGGATCATCCGAACAAAGAGATCAATGACTCTTTTCCCCTTGAGACCTTAATGTCTATAAATCTCAATCTGGACGACACCCCGTGGTTTGCCGACATTGCAAACTACTTAGCGGGTGGTGTTCTCATCAAAGGGTTAACATCCCAACAGAATAAAAAGTTCTTAAATGATGTTAAGACTTACTTTTGGGATGACCCTTTTCTCTTCAAACAATGCGCTGATTTGATTATTCGCTGATGTGTTGACGGACCGACAGCTTTAGACATTCTCGAGGCTTGCCACAAAGGACCCACCCGGTGGTCACTTTGGTCCCAACTACACCGCCAAAAAAGTGTTTGACTCGGGATTTTATTGGCCCACCATTTATCGTGATGCTCACGAGATGGTTAAACATTGTGATGCTTGCCAAAAACAAGGCAAGATCACACATAAAGATGAGATGCCTCAAAATTTCATACAAGAATGTGAAATCTTTGATGTATAGGGCATCGACTTTATGGGGCCATTCCCTTCTTCTAAAGGAAACAAATACATCCTTTTCGCCGTTGACTACGTTTCTAAATGGGTTGAAGCGAAAGCTTTACCCACTAACGGCGCAAGGGTGGTTTGTAAATTCTTGAAACAACTGTTTGCTCGATTCGGTGTTCCTCGTGCTATAATCAGTGACCGTGGGACTCATGTTTGCAATGATCAATTTGCAAGAGTCATGGCTAAGTATGGTGTCAATCACCGTCTTTCCACCGCTTATCATCCTCAAACCAACGGCCAAGCCGAGATATCCAACAGTGGATTGAAGCGAATTTTGGAACGTACTGTGGGAGAGCATCGTGCCTCATGGGCCGATAAACTTGATGATGCTCTGTGGGCTTTCCGTACCGCCTATAAGACACCGATTGGTTGTATACCTTATCGTCTTGTGTACGGGAAAGCATGCCACCTCCCCATCGAGCTGGAACATAAGGCATACTAGGCCTTGAAGTGGGCTAACTTCGACATCAACAAAGCCGGTGATCTTCTCAAGATTCAACTCAACGAGCTACATGAATTGAGGAATGAAGCTTACGAGAACTCATTGATCTACAAGGAGAAGACCAAGATTATCCATGATGCTAGAATTAAGAACCGAGAGTTCCACGTTGGTGATCAAGTCTTACTTTTTAACTCTCGGTTGAAGATCTTCTCGGGCAAGTTGAAGAGCCGCTGGTCTGGTCCATTCACCATCGCCAATGTCTTTCCCTATGGCACCATTGAGCTTTCTCAGCCAAATGGGCCCAATTTTAAGGTGAATGGCCAGCGTTTGAAGTTGTATTTTGGTGAGGACATCTCTCATGAGATGATTCCATCCCTCACCACGTTTCCCATGAATTAGTTCGGGACCAAGTCAGGCTCGTGACTCGGTTAACAAAAACAAGCGCTCCTCGGGAGGCAACCCGAGTATCTATCCCCCTTTCCCGCTTTTCATCCTAAGTGTAGGGGGGCTATATAGGTTGCTTGTGTTTGTATGGTGATGTGATTACTGGGATAAGTGCACTCTTGGAATCTTTGAAGAACCGTGCTCCCATGTTATCCGCAATTCTGGTTCTATCTCTCAACTATCGTGATTCAATTTTCTTCATACTCACATTTGAAATTGATCACTTTAGTTGTCTCCTCCTTAACTTGATTTAACCAACGTGCACAATGTCATAAGTGTAGGGGAGACTTTTCCCACATGCTTAAACATTGAGGACAATGTTGATATTAAGTGTAGGGGAGACTTCTATCGAAGTTTCAAGTAGACTTTTCCATTAAAGTGCCTTCATTTAACCGGAAAATTCGATTTTTCGACATTTTTCAAAAATTTTAATCTATTTTGGCCTAGTTGTATAGTTGCATTTTCCTTTGTTATGTTTATTTTCTCTCCTTGCTAGAATAAAATTTCAATAAAGTGGTTTTAAATTTTTCAAAGTCTGAATATTTTGACTCAACCCGAGTTTACTTATCTAAGTTTACTCTAGCTAGTATCCTTAACGTGTTTAAGTCAAGTTTTGCTAGGCTTTAATATAGGGAGCTTTAAAACGCGAAAGTCTTAACTCTCACGGGTTAAGAACAAGAACTTTTCGCAAGTTACTATAATTGCTCCTAGAGAGTCGTTTATCAAGGGAACTTTAAAACGCAAATTCTAAACTTGAAAAAGTCTAAGAGTTTGCAAGATCCTATAGATGACTCGAAAACCCAAAGCTGTGATTTAATTGGCTAAGCAACCACGAGTCTCATTCCTTGAGATTTTAAATTGTGGAGAACGAGAGATGATAGAGTCTATTATAAGTTTGGTATTCTTTCGTGAATTTATGTGAGTTAATTATAAGCCTATTCTCCCATCGCTTGCTAATAAATTTATCTGCAATAAACAAGGTTGTACGATTTGAAAAGTTACTTAGCTTCTAGCCCAAGATCGTTTAAAAGTTGCTCGGTATGTGATAGGTGTGTAAACACCCATCCTTTTTACCACTTAATTGCAATAATAACCGAGCCAAAACGTGTATTTTATGTCATTTATGTCGGAATTATGCGTGGTTTGTGTTTTTATTGTGATTTAGGACGAAAAGGTGAAAAGTGGAGAAAACACGGGCATTCACGGGCTTTTATCGAAGAAAAAGACGAAAGACAAAGTCGAAAGATCAAGAGTGCGAAAAGAACGGAAGTTCAAGACCAACTCTGAAGATTTATCGAAGTAAAAGTCAAAAGACGGAAGTTTACTAAAAGCCGAAGAACTCAAGTCTAATTTATTGAAGAATTACAAGACGAGTTCAAAGAAATCCCGAGACAAAGTCATTTAAGTCCAAGATTAACAAAAGATTAAGAAGACAAGGACTTAAGTGTGAAATTAAGGAAAAGAAGAAAGAGGGAGGAAGCTTCCTAAGCTCCTCCCTAGTCTCCCTATATATATTAGATTTCCCTTCATTTTGTAGTTGTTGGTGGCTTGACAACCCATTCTTCCACCATTTTCATTCCTGCACATTTAATTTCTTGCACCTTAATTTCATGTATTGCACCTTTTAATTCATTAAATATCCAAGTAAGTTTTATTTAATGTTCTTGAATCTTTACTGTATTGTTAATCTCCTTCTACCTTTCTTGTTTGATTTGTTCTTCATCTTTATTGTTCATGTTCTTGATTTTTCATAGTTTTGATTAAGTGGGTTTTGATCATTTTGGTTATGATTTTTCGTTTTGTTGATTTGTTTTGATTGGTTATTGTTAATAGATCATTTGTGGTTGTTTTGGTTTAATCTTTTGGTTTATTTTGGTTAGATTTTGTTAAATTCGTGTTTGGATTTTATCCCATGTTCTTCGTCTTCTTTATTGTTCTTCATACTTGCCCAGATATTCCGGATCAACTGCTTACTTTGTTCTTCATTCTGAATATTCGTTTATTCCAGATCAAAGCTCCTTCATGCGGAATATATAATATTCCGGATCAAGTCTTCTATTCGGAATATCTGATTATTCCGGATCAAACTCCTTCATGCGAAATATATAATATTCCGGATCAATCACTTCATTCGGAATACTTTGTATTCCGGATCAAGTATTTCATCGGGAATAATATTCCGGATCAAGTGTTTCATCCGGAATATTGGTTATTCCGGATCAAGTCTTTTCATCCGGAATAATATTCCGGATCAAGGACTTTATTCCGAATGAACCATTTTTTCCCTTTTTATTCTGGATCAAGCTATTTATTCCGGATCAACTTCTTTTCTTTTTTTATTCCGGATCAAACACTATATTCCGAATCAAATAGTTTATTCCGGATAAGTGACATATTCCGGATGAATTGTTTTATTCCGGATGAGTGTTTTCCAGTTTTTAGTTTTAAGCTTTATTTTTCCCGCCTTTTTCCTTATTTGCATTTTTACTTGCTTTCCTTTTAGTTTAAGTTTAAGTTTGCGTCATTTACCTTTATTGCTTTTAATTTCTCGTGATTTACTTTTCGTCAAGTTTTAATCTTTCATTGTTGTTTCTTTTTACCGTCTTTATTTTATTTGTTCCAAGTCTTTATTTTTAATTAGTTTTAGACGACGACCATCCCTTTTTATTCCACCAAGAACAACTAACCTCTTGCACTTAACCGTAAATCAATTCGAAGAGATTCCGAGAAACGAACAATTGAACCTAGTAAAATCTCTTACATTAAAATGGCGCCGCTTCCGTCTCTTTTCGTGAGGATTAAAGGTTTTTTGTGAGAGACGCGTTGGCTTTTGGGATCCGTTCACTTGTGAACGTTATTTTTCGTGTCCCAAATTTTCAAAAATACCAAAAACATTTGAAAAATCATAAAAATCATTTCTTTTTCAAAGTTTTGCACCAAAAATATTCTTCTTGCTTATCTATTTTTCTTTATGGATTCTTATGTCCATTGCGTCGGGTGTGGGAGAAGATTATACGGGAACGACTCATGTCGATGGTGTACATGTGAGCGGTGCGGAAACGATATCGACAACACACAATTCGGATTTTGTCCCTTGTGCAACTCGACTAATTCGTCCTTTTTGAATCCACCTCCTGTTCCCCCGTGCATCTATTGTGGAAGCGATTCTCATTGGCATGTTTCGTGCCCGGTTCGATACCCATATGGTCACGAGCAAGAACCGGGTTACAATTATGACAATGGTACTAGCTATCTACAAGAAGCACCCGATTTTTCTCAATACCCTTGTTGCCAAAATTGTGGGGGTCCTCACGATACTTCTTATTGTCAACCAATGAATTATTATGAGCAAAATCCGTGTCCTCAGTTTAATTACAGCGTGGGATAGAATTGGTGAAATTGAACATACTATGAGCCACAACCATGCTATAATTCAGGTTTTCAACACATTCAGCCCCCACATCACACCCTCAATCATCAATCCTCTCAGCAAATTAATCTTGACCAACAACTCACTTCTTTGAACCATATTCTAGAAAGTATAGCTCAACTCCGATCTGACTTGCATCAGGAAAGGCAACCTTTGCTTGATGTGGATGAAACCTTGAAAACCACCGACACCTTTTTGAGCCAATTTAGTCGTTTTCCCTTCTTTTCTACACCAAAATGTTTAATTACAGCGTGGGATAGAATTGGTGAAATTGAACATACTCGGGGAGATGAACAACAAAAATTGCTTCATGAGCTTCTTAAGGATGTGGAGGTTATCAAAGAAGAGTTAGCCGACTACGTCACTCCTAACTGGACTCGTCCCATCTATTATGATTATGACGACGACGATGATGTCTACACTTTTAACCAATCTTCTGAAGTTGCTGCTCCTACTCTCGATGTTCCTACTGCGTCTAAGGATCTAGATTCGTTGAATGAGCTTAGTGATGTTGTTCTCGACAAATTATTGGATGATGAGGTTTGTGACTTACCTGCTATGGAGCCTGAGGACGACGTTGCTCTTACGGAAGAGGTCGATCCTAGTGATGACGATTCTTCTCTCCGCTATGAGAATTTCACTTTTGAAATTTCTAAATCTCCACCAAGAGATGCGGGCGATGACGATTTATTCTCTCCAGCTTACGAGAAGTTCACCGATGAACTTGATCTTGTGGATGAGGTGGAAGACGTGCTTCTTCGTGATAGATTACGGAAAGTGCACCTTCTTATTGCTCAAATCGAAGAGTTGACTTCTCCTCCTCTCTCCGAGTCTTTGCCTCCATCTATTCCTCCCGTTGAAGATAATGACCCATTGCTAGAAGAAATCGACATTCACTCCATACCTCTAGGTATTGATGACGATGACATGGAGGGGGATATTATTTTTGATAATTTGCTGCAAGAAGGTATTGACCCAAGTCCCCCTCCCGAGCACCTTGCATCCTCCCCTTTAGCCACTATCACGGAGGATGAGTGCTTTGACCCGGGAGGTGACATTGATTATGCTATCATTGATAACATTACGGCTTTGCTGCTTGCTGCCGAACATCCATTGTCTTTGGAGGATGAAATGTGATTCCTTTACCCACCCCGCCTCCCGTGGATCATGACCTCACATACTTCTCGTATGTTGAGCGGACTTTTCTACCTTTTAAGACTTATCCTCCAGCCTCCCCTGTTGTATTTTCCTCCGGGAACGAGGACAAGGTCTTTGATCACGATATTACATTCGAGGCTTCCCCATGGACTATTTAATTCGGGGACGAGTCAGGCTCGTGACTCGGTTAACAAAAACAAGCGCTTTTTGGGAGGCAACCCAATTATCTATCTATCTTTACCATAAGTGTAGGAGGAGCCCCGTGGTGTTTCTTGCTTTCTTTCTTATCATATGCAGGGATTAGAGCTTCAAAGATACACTCTTGATGACTTTTGACGACCATGATTCTGTGTTCCCGATTTCCCGGTTCTATCCTAAACTCTTTTCGATTCACTATTTTATATTTACCAATATTAAAATAGGAATCTCTTTAGTTGTCTCTTCCTTAGCGAGATTTAAACAAAGTGCACAATGTCCTAAGTGTAGGGGAGTTTACTTCCACATGCTTAAACATTGAGGACAATGTTTATCTTAAGTGTAGGGGGGACTTCTATCAAAGTTAAGTGGCCTTTTCCTTGTATTTGTCCTCATTTTAACCGGAAAATTTGATTTTTCGACATTTTTCAAAAATTTTAATCTATTTTGGCCTAGTTGTATAGTTGTTTTTACCTTTGTATAGTTATTTTCTTTCCTTATTAGAATAAATTTTTAATAAAGTGGTTTTAATTTTCAAACGTTGTGAATCTTTTGACTCAACCCGAGTTTACTTGTCTAAGTTTACTCTAGCTAGTATCCTTAACGTGTTTAAGTCAAGTTTTGCTAGGCTTTTATATAGGGAGCTACAAAACGCGAAAGTCTTAACTCTCACGGGTTAAGGACAAGAACTTTTCGCAAGTTCCTATAATTGATCCTAGAGAGTTTTTTATCAAGGGAACTTTAAAACGCGATTTCTAAACTTGAAAGAGTCTAAGAATTTGCAAGATCCTATAGATGACTCGAAAACCCAAAACATTGATTTAATAGGCTAAGCATCCACGAATCTCATTCCTTGAGATTTTAAACTGTGGAGTACGAGAGATGATAGAGTCAATTATAAGTTTGGTATTCTTTCGTGAATTTATGTGAGTTAATTATAAGCTTATTCTCCCATTGCTTGCTAATAAATTTATCTGCAATAAATAAGGTTGTACGATTTGAAAAGTTACTTAGCTTCTAGCCCAAGATCGTTTAAAAGTTGCTCGGTATGGATTAGAGTTCATAGCCAAGGCATAACTTATTGAAGCGGGATGCAAAGATTGGCGAGTCCGAAAAGGCCCTAACAAGGCATGAGGGCTATATTTTGTTGCTAAAGATCCAAAGTGATGTGAAGAATCATTTATCAAAGATCAATATGAAGGATCGAGACACACGACGAAAAGCAAAAACTCCCCAAAAGTCATGGAGAAGTCTATCCGAAAAGGCCCTAACAAGGTATGAGGATAAATAGATCCAAGTCCAAAAAGGAGGCGGATCGTTGTATATCAAAATCCCAAATAAAGATTGGAGAAAAATGAAGAAGTCGTGGTCCAAGTATGAATCTCTCAAAACTTCAAGTGAAGAAATTCCTATATGAAGAGAAGACCATTATTTCATGAACGTCTCTCAAGATTTGAAGTATGAAGTCGCTGCCAAATATCAGTCCGAGAAAGGTCTCAAATCGCGAAGCAAGTTATGCCAAGATATGAACTTTATGAGGTCCCGAGAAGCAGTTTTAAAAGATTTTGTCCTTTAGCTAACTATTGATTAAATCGTTCACTTTATTTTCGGCCTAAATAACTATCGAAATAAGTCAAAAATGCATCCTCGTGATCATTCAAGACAACAATAAAATATAAGAGATACACCTAGTAATAAGGGAGTCTAAGTGAATAATTGGCCCACATGAGTTCGTGTTAGTTTGCTAACTTATAATAACAATGATCTCGTTTTTAAGCTTAGTTTGAAGAAAGTGAAAACTTGAGGATGATGATCATTCATGACATTTCCAAAACCCAAGGTATGTTTTTGATTTCTTTACTTTGAATGTTTACAGTTTTCTATCTCTTTAATAAAGGCCAAGGTGGGTTGATTATGATGAAAAATGTAAACGTGCTTTGTAACTAATGCATTGCATGAGGACATTGCAATGATTAAGTGTAGGGGATTTGATAGGTGTGTAAACACCCATCCTTTTACCACTTAATTGCAATAATAACTGAGCCAAAACGTGTATTTTATGTCATTTATGTCGGAATTATGTGTGGTTTGTGTTTTTGTTATGATTTAGGACGAAAAGGTGAAAAGTGGAGAAAACAAGGGCATTCAGGGGTGCGAAAAGACGAAAGACAAAGTCGAAAGATCAAGAGTGCGAAAAGAACGGAAGTCCAAGACCAACTCTGAAGATTTATCGAAGAAAAAGTCAAAAGACGGAAGTTTACTAAAAGCCGAAGAACTCAAGTCTAATTTATTGAAGAATTACAAGACGAGTTTAAAGAAATTCCGGATCAATCACTTCATTCGGAATACTTTGTATTCCGGATAAGTCTTTCATCCGAAATAATATTCCGGATCAAGTGTTTCATTCGGAATATTGGTTATTCCGGATCAAGTCTTTTCATCCGGAATAATATTCAGGATCAAGGACTTTATTCCGAATGAACCATTTTTTCCCTTTTTATTCCGGATCAAGCTATTTATTCTGGATCAACTTCTTTTCTTTTTTTTATTCCGGATCAAACACTATATTCCGAATCAAATAGTTTATTCCGGATAAGTGACATATTCCGGATGAATTGTTTTATTCCGGATGAGTGTTTTCCAGTTTTTAGTTTTAAGCTTTATTTTTCCCGCCTTTTTCCTTATTTTCATTTTTACTTGCTTTCCTTTTAGTTTAAGTTTAAGTTTGCGTCATTTACCTTTATTGCTTTTAATTTCTCGTGATTTACTTTTCGTCAAGTTTTAATCTTTCGTTGTTTCTTTTTACCGTCTTTATTTTATTTGTTCCAAGTCTTTATTTTTAATTAGTTTTAGACGACGACCATTCCCTTTTTATTCCACCAAGAACAACTAATCTCTTGCACTTAACCGGAAATCAATTCGAAGAGATACTGAGAAACAAACAATTGAACCTAGTAAAATCTCTTACATTAGTATGGATTAGAGTTCATAGCCAAGGCATAACTTATTGAAGCGGGATGCGAAGATAGGCGAGTCCGAAAAGGTCCTAACAAGACATGAGGGCTACATTTTTTTTCTAAAGATCCAAAAGTGATGTGAAGAATCATTTATCGAAAATCAATATGAAGGATCGAGACACACGACGAAAAGCAAGAACTCCCCAAAATATCATGGAGAAATCTATCCGAAAAGACCCTAGCAAGGTATGAGGATAAATAGATCCAAGTCCTAAAAGGAGGCGGATCGTTGTATATCAAAGTCCAAAATAAAGATTGGAGAAAAATGAAAGAAGTCGTGGTCCAAAGATGAAGAATCTCTCAAAACTTCAAGTGAAGAAATTCCTATTATGAAGAGAAGACCATAATTTCAAGAACGTCTCTCAAAGATTCGAAGTAAGAAGTCGCTGCCAAATATCGGTCCGAGAAAGGTCTCAAATCGTGAAGCGAGTTATGCCAAGATATGAACTTTATAGGGTCCCGAGAAGCAGTTTTAAAAGATTTTTTCCTTTAGCCAACTATTGATTAAATCGTACCACTTTGTTTTCAGCCTAAAGAACTATCGAAATAAGTCAAACAATGCATCCTCGTGATCATTCAAGACAAAAATAAAATATAAGAGATACACCTAGGAATAAGGGAGTCTAAGTGAATAATTGGGCCACATGAGTTCGTGTTAGTTTGCTAACTTATAATAACAATGATCTCGTTTTTAAGCTTGGTATGCGGAACGTGAAACTTGAGAATGATGAACATTCATGACAATCTAAAACCCCAATGTAAGTCTTTAAATACTTTACTTGTTTTGTTCTTTTGGTTTCCTTAGTGTTTAGAATTTAATAAAGGCCAAGGTGGTTATTTATGATGAGGAATGTAAACCGTGCTTTAAAATTATAGCATTGCTGAGGGCATGGCAATGGGTAAGTGTAGGGGATTTGATAGGTGTAAAAACACCCATCCTTTTAACACTTATTTCTTGCTAAAACGAGACCAAAACGCGTATTTAATGTCATTTGTTTGGAATTATGCGTGGTTTGTGTGTTTGTTGTGTTTTCAGAGCCAACCGGATAAATATTGAAGAAAACATGGGATTGCACGGGTTTTATCCAAGAAAAAGACGAAAAGACGAAGTCTCTATTCCAAGAGATGCAAAAGATTTGAAGTCAATGGGCCTATTTGAAGATTTATCGAAGAAAAGGACCAAAGATGGAAGATTTACGTATGTCGAAGAACTCAAGTCTATTAAATGAAGAAATTAAAAGACGAGTTGAATTTATTCGTCGACAAATCCCGAATCAAAATCAAAAACGTCAACTTTTCTAAAAAGACGAGAAGACAAAAAGAAAGGGAGAAAGCCCACTCACCAACCAAAGACAAGGCCTATAAATAGACCTTCCCTTCACATTTTTTCAACTAGTTTTTTCTTTCTGTTATTTCTTTCCTAGTTCGTAGGAACCAACTCCCTTAAGGGGATTGGTGGTTTTCATTTTCTTTGATTCTTCCACAATCTTGTAAGTTTAATCTTTCCATTTTGTTTGTTTGAATCTTAATCCTTAATACAAGTTTCCATTTAATCTTTCTTTCTTCTCTTGTTGATTCAAAGTTCTAAGTTTCATTTTATTGAGTTTGATCTTCAAAAGTAAGTGGGTTTTATGTTTTTGTTGATTTGGATTGATGTTTATCATTAGTAGATGATTAGTGGTTAAATTGGTTTAAGTTTTGGTTAAAAACTTGGTGGATTTTGGTTAAATTCGTGGTGTTTGTTATTCCCCTGTTCTTCGTTTCTCGTTACTGTTTCACATCCCCAGATTCCGAATGAATTAATTGTTCCGAATCAAGGATTTGAACATATTATTCCGAACCAGCAGTTCATCCGGAATAATCAATATTCCGGATGAGTAGGTAAGTTCCGAATCAAAGTTTTGTCAAAAATATTCCGAGTCAGTTTTCTTAAAAGTTCCGAATGAAGCTTTTTGTTTAAAATGTTCCGAATGAAAGAAATGTTCCGAATGAAGCTTTTTGCCAAATATTCCGAATGAGCACTTTTGTAATTTTTATTCCGAACCAAATTAATGTTCCGAATGAAGCTATTATTCCGAGTCAGTGATGTTCCGAATAAAGAAATGTTCCGAATAAAGAAAAGTTCCGAATGAAGCTTTTTGCCAAATATTCCGAATGAGCACTTTTGTAATTTTTATTCCAAACCAAATCAATGTTCCGAATGAAGCTATTGTTCCGAATCAGTAAATATTCCGAATGAGCAGATTCCGAATGAAGGGTTTTTCTGCACAAACTTATTATTCCGGATGAGTTTTGATTATTCCGAATAAAGGTTACGTTCCGAATCAGCTGTTTTTATCAGTTAAGGTATTTTACTGTTTATTTTTAATTCAAGTTTTATTTTCAGTAATTGCTTTTAGTTTACTTTTATTACTTCTCGCACTTATCTTTTAAGTAGATATAGATCAAAAGCTCCCCCTTTTAGTCACCAATTACAACAATTCCACTTTGAACCGTGATCGATTCGAGAAGATACCGAGAACGAATCAACGACATATATAATCAAGTACGAGCAACACGATCAAAGATCTTGCAACAAACCTTTTTATTAATTAACCAAAAATAAGTTATTAGTAACCACACTTTAAACTTTCTAGATACAACCAGAATGATATCTATGCTAATATTGCCAGGTTATCATGATGGCTTTCTAACTGTTTAACCGATATAGTTTCCTTAAATCATGACAAATGATCGACCCCATACTGATCATTTCATGTACATTCCATGTATACTCCATGTACCTTATCCCATGTGCGTACTTCCACTTGCTGATACTCTACAAATTATTGATGCCGCTCATAGCTTGGAGATGTTACTAAAGGTTGATGATGCTGATGTTGGGAGAGGCTACGAGATGCTGATGTTGTTCACAACCTGAAGCTCATACAAGACGAAGACAAAGGCGTTAGATCAAAGCGATCAGACGAGATGATGCTTCACCACCAGACAATCTCCATCTATCATTGTCCCAAATTCCTAGTTACATCTCACACGTCATTCAACTGTCGTTTCAGTCATATGAGTGGAGAACCGGTACCAGCTGGCCAGTCAGCTGAATAGTTACATGAATCACAGTCATGAGAATGACCGTCATGGAACTGACAGACAAGACGATAGTAACCACAACTATGACAGCAACTATCCTAGCAATCGCAATCGAAACTCCAGCCGCGGATGTGAGCAGAAGTACGAATTATCAGTATTCCAACCGGTCTGCCAATTTTGGCATAATAACCTAATATTGTGGTTCTATTTGTTTCACATCTCGAGACACATGTCAAGACATCAGTCAAGACACATGTCTCACGTATACCTTCTGAAGACACATGTCAAGACACCAGTCAAGACATATGTCATGCTTATATTTCCAAGACACGAGTCAAGACACATGACTCACGTCCAATTATGGAACATTTCTAAGAAATCCAGGGTACCCTCCCAGGGTATATCCATTTTGTTGTGCCATGTATTAATCAGGCAACAAGAATTTCAGTACTATTACCGGTGCATCAGTGAGAACTGTCACATTGCCGATGACACTTCCATTTCTTGTACCCATATCTCATAGATTCATTACCATGAAGGACGCCATTCGTATCACTCATGTATACGAAGGTTTTCCTTCAGTCTACTGATAAGATCCAAGCTGTTAACGCATTTCCTCGGACAAATGCGGGTTGAATTTAATCCTAATTATGGACTACTAACCACACACCATGCTATGATTCATGATTTTGTACAGTAATATTCAGGCTCCTGAATACACTCAGTATGGTTTTCCATCAAGAAAATCTGTACAAATTATCTATGCTTTCCAAGCATGTGCTTTGTTAGCCATGAGTGCTAAAAATTTTAGCTGTCAGTTAAGACATGACCACCGAAGTCCTTTTACGCATAGTAAATTGATTATTCCAAAATCTTCCCATACATTCCAAAAGAACCTACAAGGAGAAGGACGGTACCATGAGATTATGTGTCGACTACCGTCGACTTAAACAAATCACCATTCATGACCGTTATTCTCCTCCACGTATTGACAACATGTCCAATCGACCTTATAGTGTTAATCACTTTTCCAAGATCGACCTCATGAGCATGCTGCCAACAGTGACACGTGAAAGAGCAGGACATGTCCATGACTGCTATTCGTACACGACTCAGTCATGCTAGATTTATGATTTCGAATTAGTCTCATCAATGCTCCAACGACATTATAAGAATGAGTTTCCATGAACTCATAGCAAATCATCAGTGTTTTCATTGAGGATAACCTTATTTCCCTCTAAGACTAGAGAAGAACAGGAAGACCATAGCTGCACTATGTTGCAAATTCTATGACAAGCAAAATTTTACCCTGGAAATTTTTTTCCAATATCAATTTTGTTTGATTACAGTGACACGCTGGATCACACGGATTTGCATGGTTAATCTTACCATGACTCACCTTATGCGAAAAGATGAGAACCCTACATTACATTAGGTGTTCTAGAAAATCCTACGCTAAGAGAAGTCTAGATTCATAGACTCAGAGTTTCGCAAACTCCTATGCATCAAGTTTGATGAAGCAAGATACAGTTACGTTCATATCTTCATACCTGTCATACAAACAGGCTAAGATAGGACACCAACAGACTGGGATGTTTTCATCATCTGAAATTGTGAACAGAAATGGGACAAGATCTCCATGGATTTTGGTTACCAGATTAACGCAAACTCAGAAGAAGCAAGATGTTATCTGTGTTATTGCCAACAGTTTGATCAAGTCTGCAGAATCCTTACATCCGTAAGGATTTCAGAACCAACAGATTGATCGGACACATTCCACGCCAAGGCTCATCTGATCACTTGGTAATCCCTCAGTTATCGGGTCAGACAAAGGTTCGCATTTGTGCTCCTTGTTTACGACCACGACCTTGTTCTAATTTCACGACTTGCATTCGCGCTCGCGTTCATGACACTATTCACGTTCATGATGGCATCTCGGCTTACGATTTTACGTTCACTTTTTCTCATTCTGGGAAGTTTTGCAAGAACTTGAGAGACCAGACCCAGGTTTAGTATAACTCCCTATACTCAGATAGACGTTTCTCGTCATATTCTATGTCTCACCTTGTAGCGTTTGGCGTTTCCGCCATTATATTCTATGTTCACGATATGTTTCACATGTCATGTTCATTCCACGTTCCTCATATCATGATCAAGATATGTTACACGTATCATGGATCACGATATGTTACTCATACTACACTCACCAAATTCTCCACTGTAACACCCCCAAATTTATACAACTCAATACAGCGGAAGACTAGTTGGTGTTACGGGATAGCACATTACTCACATCATAGACAACGCATAAAAATCGCGTCGTTTATTAATAAAACATTTCCATTCATAAATATCAAAGTTACATCGGTCCCAAGTCATATTATTTCATACAAAGTTTTACAAAGTATTTGAATGTAAAATATTGTTTAATTGCGGGCCATGAATTTTTGTCGTCTTCCCGAGAATTACCTTCAAGTACCTGAGATAAAACATGTTAAAAGAAAAGGTCAGCGATAACGCCGAGTGAATTCATAGGGTTTAATAAAATCCATCAGCATAATATCAGTATAAAATTATTACTGAAAATCATTTTGTACAAATCATTTTTAATAGGCCATAAAATAGCCAAAGTCATTTTATACAAATCTTTATCGAAAATCATAATATAGGCATTTGCCTTAAAAATCATTATACGAATCATTGTCGTTAAAAACACCATACAATACGTTTTTCAACGTTGTATAGATTAAATAAAACCGTTATATGAATACGGTTATAAAAAGCCTTAAAAATCATTATACGAGTCAATGTCGTAAAAACGTCATACAATACGTCTTACGACGTTGTATGAAAATAAAAACCGTTATATGAGTATGGTTATGAAAACCGAAACACAAACATAATATCAATAGTATGACCCAGTATTGCTAGTCAGGCAATACATCATAATTCGGAGCGTCTAGTAGTATTTCGTTAGTTTTTGGATTATTATAAGCCGCATGACATTGTTACCTTACTAAACCAACAACGGGTAGCTAACCCGATACCAATTTTGCCCATCTAAAGTAGCGTGTCGTCACAAAGGTCACGCTATGGAAATCTTCTCATACATAAATTCGCTTACCTATCAATGTGGCACGACGGGGATCAACCGTCAAGGCGCGAACTGGGGTGATCGTCCCCAAATAGTACTATTATATGCACAAGCGTCTACCAAATCCCGGTAGTTCACAATTCATCCTAATGGGACTTTTAGTGACATAACCTAACTTTAATAATCCATTTAATTTCATCTATCGGGTCCTTTAATCATTTATCGGGTCATACAATCAGGTCATTCAATCATTCGGGTCCAAATCAATAAACAAACAATCGGGACAAATGGTGTCCTATTTTATAAAAACTAACATGTTATCTCCCTCGCGTGTTTATAAAACATTTCATAAAAACATTTAAAAGAGTGCGAGGCTATGAACTCACGTTGATGTGGGAAGACGATTATCGGCGATTTGGATGTACGGTACGTGCTTCAATCACGGAAACCTAGACAAATAATACTCGTCTTAGACTCATGTACAATGACTTTATAAAAATAACAATTATGTATACATATGATGATTATATATATATGATGATCAAGTGGGTTTACATATTATCGTTTACTCATTTTAGTGTTATATGTTGGTAACTTTTATACTAGCTTACTAGTTTTACCTATTTACACGTTTTAAGTCCAATAAGCTTATTATAAGTTATTTAACTTGTTTTAATCCATTTTATACTTATATTATCAGTAATTAAACTTTACAAGTTGGGCCGAAATGGGTTAAGCCTAATAAGTTCTTTTTATAAGTGTTTAACTTATTTAGTCCAATTATTAGTCCAATATGTTTACTTAGCTCGTTAATGTCTGTATGTCCTATAGTTCGGGTTTTTATCGGTTTTTACTTGTTATACATGTTTATATATCAGTATATAAGTTTTATAAAGTTTACATTAGACGGGTCCAACCATCTAAGTTTTATTTAACAAAAACGTTAATTTTACGGTATTAGCCGAAAAAGTCGTAAAAATCGTGTTTATAGTTTTTTAACTTATAAGTGTTATTCCACTATCATTTTTATAATTTATACACTTATTCCACCTTTTACATATTTATATAAATAGAATCCATAAGTTAGTGGGTTTTAATTTATATTTTATACTATTAAATTTTGAGTGCTTATATAATAGTATTATTCTTTAATTTCCAAAATCTAATTTTTATCTTCACTTTCACCAAAACTGCCATATCTAGAGTTCTATATGGAGATAGAAGCTAAAATATTTATCACATAAACTAAATGATATGTGCTACATTTAACTCTTCTATAGCTACAGTTGAATCATCTTCTAAGTATTTTCTAAAAATCGTCCAAAACAGTGAACTCAGATTTGTATCTTAAACTTGTTTTGATCATATCTCACTCATTACAATGATTCCATTGCATGGCCAACTCTCACATGTGTACAAGACATATAGCTTACTGTAAATGGATTCTACTTCATCATTTTATCAGTCCATGACCTGTTTCTTTACTGTTTTATACAGCCATCACTTTTAAGCAAGATTTTAGCCTTGTTCTTTATAGTTTTTCACCTTTCTAATCATGTTTATCAACACCAAATCCCCACATAACATTTTTATCATCATATAATCATCATATACATATACAATAGGAAATAAAATACATGTTTACATAATCAAAATAACAAGAAGATGAGGAGGAAAATCTTTATACCACCAAGTTGATGTAGGTTATGATTTGGACATGGTTTTTGATGGAGAAACTTGTGAATAACCATGACCATCTTCAAGATCACCAATCTTCATAAACACCTTGTGGAAAATCAGCCCTACTACTCCATGAAAACTCCTCCTTGGATGTTATAAGCACCACCAATCAATAGGGTTTTAAAAGGGCTTTAACATATGTGTATATAACATAAGATTTCATGGTTGATTTTTAATCAATGGTGGTGGTTTAAGGTGGAAGTGGACGGCCAAATGAAGGAGAGAAGAGAGAAAATTAGTTGTTTGCATGTGTTGAGAATGAGTAAGTGGTTTAGGTGTAAGTGGTTTAGCTAGTTTTGGTGGGTGGAAAGCTTAACTTGTAAGCTTAGTTACAAGTGTAAATCTTGTAAGATAAACTTGACACCTCATGGGTGTTAGTTAGCTTGTTTTGGCCGGTTTTGGGGGTGGGACAAGTGTCCCACTTGTCTCATCCCCATTTATTTACGGGTACTCCTCGATTCTAGTTTCCTTGATTTGCGTGCCCTCGGGTCGTTTTACGAAAAACGTTTTTATAAATTATGAATCAACGTCACAAAACGAATCCAATAAAAATTGTCTCATCAAAAACGGAGTTCGAAAACGTAAATACGTAATCCTAAGGTTTCCGGTTTAGTCGTAAAGGACGTTAAAATAAAATCGTAAGTCCTAATCTCTTCTTGTAAATTTGTGAGTTTATGAATCAACACAAATTTAAAATCTCAAAATAATATTCATGGATAAATTTATTTTCTGAAATGTCGGACTGTCACCAACGACGGTGTATGTAAACGTAAGCACGTAACGTTGAATCCTCCGGTTTAGACGTAGTCGACGCTACTTCAAGACGTAAATCCAAATTTTTTTCCCAAAAATAAGTGAGTTCATATTGTAACATTAAAATAATGTTTTTAATTAATATTCGAGAATAAAATATCAACCATAAATTGACGGATTGTCACAGCATTTACCCCTAAACAGGATCTTTGTCCTCAAAGATCATCTTACTACTCGCTTCTTATAAAGTTAAAGCCATGTGGGTATTTCCTCCACATTCGGTCTTTTCTCACAAGTGCAATTCCTTACAATACGCGAGTTTCATCAAACATAACTACGGGAATAAGATCAGGCTTAATGTTGACTTACTTTCTCTATCCATGATGTTCACGGGTTTTTGATGAATGCAACTTTTCGCCGATCTAAGCTCTACTAAGAATAATCAGATTCTCACTTGATAGATATTCCATCAAGTTCGATATACGAAACATAATTCACGCAGTCTTTGAAGTCCTAGGGTAGATCCAGCTTATATGCCTTTCAAACCCAACTTTTACATCATCTCAATGGTCCCATACAACGGGGACTTATATCCCATGATTTGTCAGATCATGAATTCATTTTTCCAAGGTTAAAAATTTTGGCATAACTTCGCTACCCATTTGGCACTTCAAGATCTACATTTCATATTCACATAACCTCCTGCTCACTATCGGCAGTTAATAATCAAATCCTAATTTCAACAATCATTTCAGATCTCGCGGGTCAGGTATTTTGTAAGGTTAGGTTTGCCATCATAGGAAACCTTGAACTTAAAAGACATGTCCAACTCACAATGGGTGTATGTCGGGTGTCTTCATCTCAACTCCTGCCTACAGATGCTCTAATATTTAGATCCTAACAAGATTCGATCTCGATCCTAATACGATGATTATCAATGATAATCCTTCCAAAGGAAAGCGATTATACGATTTATTACCAAAGGTCCTTCATTCAAACATAAAATAGCACTTATATTACTTTGAATCGTTACTTTACCTCGTCCCTTCGATTGGGGTGGTACATAGTACTCTCATCAAGGTTCGTTCTCAATGATTTCTGAGCAAATCTCTAGAAATTCGATGCGAAGCGAGGATCTTGATAAAGATGTTCGATACAGGCACACTATGTTTACATAACTCTTTTGCATTTATCATTAACGGGAATGATATTAGCAGATTTGGTCAGTCTGTCGACGATGACCCAAATCGAATCAAATTCAGATGATGACCTTTGCAATAGCTAAACGTTTACTAATGTATGAGGCGATGTCTGCCTTCATAATTTGTCATTAGTACAACTTCTTTAGACAAAGATACTTTTAGTCATAAATGACATAAATAGAATACTTATACTTACAAATTCCAACATAACTATATCTCACAATCCTCCATATTTAGACAATCACAAGTGACCTTTAAGACATTTAACGCTATCGGCTTCTCAACTCTAATGGTTCACACTAGCCGTGAAACCTTTCACTATTTATATTATCCTTTTTACAAACATTATTTATTTTTATATCGTTCGGCAATTTATTTTGCACCTTCATTATTACGGAACATGTCCTAACTGGTTCTTTATCTTTTATATATAATGCGTCGGTATCTATATTCACTTCTCATGATGATATAATTATCATGTCCACAATTCACTCAGATATTCTTTCTATATTATGCGTCAGTAATTACGTTTACCTTTCTTCATATTTTCTAAGTTTCAGTTTTGTCTCATCTATCATTTTTATCAGTTTCGCTTAGTCCGACGTTTAAAGCTGTTGATCCCAAACTTAGATCGATTAGCTTTGTGTATACGAGATTAGATCAAGCAATACACGTAGAGAAACCTTTGTATATGCTTTATGAATCTAAGTGTTATGCAGAATTTAACACTTAAACAAGAACACACAAGATGTAAACAAACTTTCACTTTGATTATGAATATCGAACTTGCTTACAATGAAAGATGTTTACAAACGAGAACTTATATATTAAACATTAACCTAAAGGCCTTCTTTTATAGACATAAGAAGCCTTGTACAATAGTCTACGTATCAGCTATTCTAGGTAAAGATAACTATAGAAAATACATTGTCGTTTCTATCTTGACTAGAAGTATTCTAGAATATAATAAACGTGTAGATTATATCTTCCATCAGTGCTTGTCTTCAATGTGTCAACGCTTGACTTTAACTTGTCAACGCTTGAGCTGTCAGCGCTTGTTTTGTTCTTGTCAACGCTTGAATTGTTCTTGTCAGCGCTCAAGTGATCTGGCCTTAATTTATTCCCAACAATCCTCCCCTAAACTTGATATCCACTCTGATGATCAAGTTTCTGAATAAGCATTAAGGACGAGGAGGAGTCTGACAAACCTTCTCATATTGGTAATGAATAAATCTGATCAAATCTTTTGCCACGTCACTTGAATAATCTATTTCCAGCTGAGTGTCCTTCATCTTTTCCAAAACAGCCTTGGATATGAAATACTGAGCATCCACAAGTAGATACTCAGCAAACTTTGTAGAACTCAAATGGTATACTCCAGCAGCTGAATATAACCTCCATTGAAGACCACTGAGGTCATCTTCAAGATCCTTCCATATTGCAGGATCTTCATCTTTTGGCCCACACATTCTTTTGAATGTGGTCCAAAGTTTTATTCCATTAGCTGAAGTTGGTGCTTCAGCCTCATACTTGGTCTCCAGTAACCTCCAAAGGTCCACCAAGTCTTCTCTATCACAACTTGCAAATAAAGATATGAGAGTGGTAAAAGTGTGTACCTCCTTGCCAAATCTGCCAATCTTCCAGAACCCACATTCATCTTCTTCATAGCTCACAATTGGGTTCCTGGAATCTAATGGTAACACTTGCACCATATGTGAAGCTTCTAATGGGGAGAGCTTGAGGCTCTTTCTTATAACTGCTTCACTTGGATATAGTGGATCCATATCTTTTGGAAACTCAAATTTAATTCCCTTCTTCACTGGCCTGGGAACCATCATAGCTTTCTTGATTTCCATTTCTTCTGCAAGTTTCTCCTTTCTTTCATCTGAAAGAAGTCTGAGAGTGTTTGCTTCCTGCACTCTCACCCAAATGAGATAAGCCCTGTTTTTCCAACTCATCAAATGACAAATCCTTCAACTTCTGATATGTCCATCCAACTCCATGACATCTGAGCAACATAAAGTAGAGCTCCCTTCTATACCTTTTTAACTCTGAGAGAATATTGATTGCCTTGTGTTTCAAAATTACCTTACAATCCTTCTGAACTCTAAGAAGAAGCTCCAAACCCCATATTTGATCTGAAATGGTCAAGTCTGGATTATCCATGCAGCTTTCTTCCCAAGAATTGTACATTTGAACCACCTCTGGCATGTCAAAGTCAACCTGCAATTTCAACTCTCTCAGCTTCTCTTTGGCCAACTCATCTCCATACTCAAGCCTTTCAGGTTCTATAATCATTACACTTGAGTCTGAGCTAGCTCCATCACTTTCTTCTTCTGAAGTCACAACAAATGGTGACTTCTCCTTTTCATCTTGTTCCATCATTTGTTCAGCCAATCTTCTATCAAATTCAACTTGGGCTGCATCTTTTGGAACAAACTCTTCTACCATTTTACCCTTACCCTTATCTGATGGTGCAATGGTTGGTAAGGTAGATGGTAATACCCGAGTAGAAACATCCTTGATGATAGATGATGACTGGGATACATCACCTTCATGTGCAGGTCTGTCAACGCCCAAATTTATCCTATCAGCGCCCAAAATACTTCTATCAGCGTCCAAATTTGCCTTGTCAACGCTCAAATATTTTCCCTCAGCGCCTTGTGTAACCTCTCTCAACATAGCTGTAAATGATAAATTTAAATTGGTGGGAGAGACTAAGGACGTATCAAAACCTGTTTGTTTCTTCAAAGTTGTAAGGGCTTCAGCAACATCCATTGATTGACCATCCTGGCTGCCCTTATCACTCAGATTTATTTGATCTTCCTCCCCTTTGGAAGACTCCTCCATACCCTTTCTAACACGATCACTTTCCAAAACAACAATCCTCTCCCTCAATTGCTTGAGTTCAAGGCCTTGTGAGCTGACAATTTGTACTAAGTCTGCATTTTGCTTTTGCAAGCTAATGCAGACTGCCGTCAATTCCATAAGAGTCATTGGTTCCAGTTTGCCCTCTTCTAAAATGGGGATTTGACCTCCCAAGTCAGATTCATTGGGCATGGATGAGGACTTAATGATGGTGGGACTGCCTTGGCCAGCGTCTAAGCCAGAACCAATAGTCCCAGCCTCATCCAGGTCACCAGCCACACTTGTGGTGGTGGTTCTCTCTGCTTCATGGCTAGGACCACCAGAGGAGAACACTCCAGTAGTCCTTTGGCGTTTCATCAACCTATATTCAGGGGGTGTGGAAGATGGTGTGGAAGAATGGGTGGATGTGGGTTGGTTAAGGGGTGTTTGGGATTGTGAAGGTTGTGTGTCAGCGTTGGAAATAGGCACATCAACGCCAACATTTGATGTGTCAGCGTCAAAGGGTTCTTGGTCAAGTTGCATGTGTGCAGGTGAAGGTAAAGGTTCAGGAATGGGTTCAAGTTGTGGTTGAGGGGCAATTGGAGGTTGGGGGTCTGGTTGGGGTTGTGCTGCTTAATAAGTGTGTAAACACTTATCCTTTTGCCACTAAAATCAAGGAAAAACAAGACCTAATCATGTGTTTAATATCGTAAAAGTCGGAATTACGCGTGGTTTTGTGTTTTTGTGTTTAAATAGGTACAAATGATCAAAAGAAGAGAAAACACGGGATTTCACGGTCAAATATTGAAGAAAAGTCCAAAAAGAGACAAAGACAATGTCAAAAGACCAAAAGTGTGCCAAATTCACGAAAACCAGCTAAACCGACTCGAGTTTTGAAGAAAAGATTGACAAATCCGAAATCGAGCTCGTCCTTAGTGGATTTAATATTATTCGAGTTTGATGGGCCTTGTGGGTCCCACATTTTCTTATTGGGCCCATAAAGCCCATTTGAAAAAATTAAACCTTGTGCTTAAATTGATAAAACCCAAAAGCCCATTTGAGGTTTTGATTAAAACAAATGTAAACGAAGTTGGGCCTGGCCCAATTGGATACAAATGAAACAGCCCATTTTGTTAAACTCAAATGGAACGAATATACACAAAACAATATACAAACCCATTCAAACATCCAAACGCAACACACCAACCCTTACCCTGCACCTCTTCTATCCTACACTCCCCCTCACACGGTTTGATTTTACCCAATAAACACACCCCGCTCTTCCTTACCATGCTCCCTCCCACATACAATTAAACTTCCTCACACGTGTCAAAAACAAACCGGTTCTCCAAAATTAATAAAATCATTTTTTTTATACCTCCGCAACACATTTCGATAGAAACAAGGCTTGGTCAAATGACCAGTTAAAAACAAACAAAATCACCCCACACGCCTTTTACCTCACCCACTTTTATTTTGTCTTTCATTAAAAACACAGTTACCCATCTCACCTTCTCTTTCTCTCCCAACGCACCCCCCATTTTTTTACAGTCAACTTTTCAAACCCTAAATAACCATCACCCAATTTTTACTCATAAAAAATGGGGCTTTTCACTTAATCGTTTAATTCACGTCAAAGGAAATAAATCCCCCAATTTTTCGGATGCTCCACATAGTGGTCCTATCTCTCTCATCCGATGTGGTCTTTTCCTTGCTTTTAATCGGCCAAAACACCTCAACACGCCAAGGTGGCGATCCGTGTGACCCCTGAGTAATCTAAACCGTTTGATCAAGTGAAGAATAGAGAGAGAAAGAAGAATGAAGAATGGATGGCTAGGATTCAAGAACTTGGGCTCCAAGTTTAGGGTTTTCTCTATAAAAACCCATTTCTTGTAATTCATTAGCAGCTTTTCCTTTATTTTTAATTTTCAGTTATTAGATTAGGGTTTAGAATTTAATCTTGTATTTTTAATTTTCAGTCGGATGTAATTTCTTTTTTAATTAATGAAAAGTCCATTTTCTTATAATTAAGTCTCATTTAAATTCTGTCAAAGTTTCATCTGCTTTTTATATAACTGCTTATTTTTAATTATTAATATTCATCTTCTTTATATTACGGTTGAATCAATATTCGGTTAAAAAAAAAAAGAAAAAAAATATATATAAAAAAAATAAAAAATATAAAAATCTGTTCGAGAGTTTATTATGGGTTCGAGGCTTGATGTTTGGATTCTCGGTTCGAGATGTTGATGATTTGAGGTGTGTCGATGCGGTTTTGATAAAGACAACTCAGCGCTGCATCTTCGGCTCAACGGTTCCTTCAATCGGTTCGAATCTTCTATTTTATTTTAATTTTCTTGTCTTAGCTTTATTAAGTTACTGTTTAATGTTTATCTGCTTTTGATTCAGTTTGTGTTCAAGTTTTAGTTTAGTTTTGAATGTACTTAAGTGGTTTATGTTACGTGCTTAACTGTTCGGATTTGATTGCGTTTTAGTTTTGCTTATTGTTTTAGGTGAGATTCAGTTTGCTTAGATTTAAGTTTAGACTGTTTTGATTGTTACACTGCTTATTTGATTACCTATTTTTGCTTAGTAGTTTATAGTTTAAATTCGGTTTATGTTGCTTATTGTTCTCAGCTTATTGAGTGTGTTATTTTTATTCAGCCTATTTGATTGCATCCTTATTTGCTTTTTTTTATTGATTCTGACCTGTTTGGATTTGCTTAGATAGTTATAGCTTTTTCAGCTTAATGTTTCTTTTTGTTTAGTTGTGAGGGGTATTTGGCTTATTCAGTTTTTTTGTTTACTACTCTGATTAGCTGATTATTTTTGTGCTGATATTGTTCTACAGACCCAATTGGTCTGTGGATTTAATTGTTTGCTCATTTCCAAAAAGTCAATAAAAATAATAATTAACAAAATTCGTCTGTCCAGGGGTTCGAACCCTGGACGTCTCGCATACAAGCCCAACACCCTTACCACTGGGCTAGAACCCTTTACTGTGTTTGATTTCATGGTAGTTAATTAATATAGGGGAATTCATATTTGCAGTTTTGTTTAAAAGTTTAATTAAGTTTAGATAGTAAATTTTATTTAAAAAGTTTTATATAAATTTTCTTAAATTCAGTTTTGTTGAAATATAAAAAGTTTAAAAAAAATAAAAATATATTTTTATTTACTTTTATAATTTTAAATTTGTTTTCATTTTATTTTGTTATTTTAAAAATAAGTTTTTATTTAGAAGTCTTTAAAATAGTTTTTAATTAAGTTTTATTTTAAAATATATTTGCTTTTAAAGTTTTTACTTTAATTTAGTTTAATTTGTTTAAATTAGATTTTTGAATTGGTTTAAAATAGCTTTCATTTAAAATAGTTTTAATTAGTTTAATTTTTACATAGGTTTATATTTTCAATTAGTTTTAAAATGGATTTAATTAAATTAGTTTTTAATTTTAAATATAATTAGTTTAAAAAGACAACAAAAATACGATTTACCAAAAACAAATTAGTCCACCATTAATTGAAAATCAATTCGAGTCGATCCGTGGAACGAAAATTAATTGGACTAAAAATCAAAGTATCAAAATGGCGCCGCTGCCACTTCGCTCGTACGATTGACGATTTTTCGTGAAGACGTTTGCATTTTGGGATCCGTTCTTCTTGAACGTTTATTTTCTTGCACAAAAAATCAAAAATACAAAAAAATCAAAAACTTTAAAATACAAAAAAAATAAAAAATCACAAAAGCAATTTCTTTCCTAAGAATTGCACAAAAAAAATTAAAAAAATCAAAAGTAATACTTTTTCCTAAAAGTATTACACCAAAAATATTACGTATTAGTGTTAATTTTTAGTTCGATTTCTTTCGATTTTTCTTGTGAATATATATTTTTCTAAAAAAAAAATACAAAAAGATTTTTCTTTTACTATAATATATTACGTAGCACAATAATTTACCTACTTTTCAAATAAGCCTTAGTTGGGATTTCATCACCTAACTATTGTAGTCGAATCCTAAACGAAATAAAAAGGCAAAATAGATAAATACTAGTAAGACGTTTGAACTCGAAATATACAAACTATAAGGTGGGTATAAGGCGACGCGCTATAAAAGGCCGTCTAAGGAAAAAGGTTTTTAAGTGCTTTGTGCCACCTCGTTTCCCCGCTTGCTTGTGCGTATATTGAGAGGGATGACCGATTATTGGTTTGCCAACTCAATTATTAATTACGTATATATTTTTGTAGATTTTTCATATTGCTCATCGAGAGGGAAGATCCTTTTCCTCTCAAAGTCGACCGAGGTCACCTACCTCATTCCAAAGTTTTAATTGTATGCGCACTCACGCGCATACATACATACCGAGTGGTGTACCAAACTCTTCTAATTCTTCCAAAAAGAAGAAGAAGAAAAACAAAAAGACCGTCATTCAAGCCGATCCCGAGAATCGAGCTTTCGACATAACGATGGCAACGGATAATCGACCAATGATTGAGATTCTTCAATCTCACGTTGAAGGAAACGATGCCGCGATTGTGGTGCCGACCATTGGAGCTAATCATTTTGAACTTAAACCGGATTTTATTCAAATGGTTTCCGCTACACCATTTTTAGGCCGTACTAATGATGACCCACACGCTCATATCAAATGTTTCATCCAATTAGCTAATACCGTCAAATACAATGGGGTGCCACAAGAGGCCGTTCGCCTACAACTTTTTCCTTTCTCCCTCGAGGGACAAGCCCGGATTTGGCTTGATAAGGAACCACCCCAAAGTATTACCACATGGATCGACTTAGAGACCAAGTTCATTAATTACTTTTTCCCACCATCACGGACCACCGCTTTAAGAAATGAAATAATCAATTTTGAGCAACAATATGGGGAAACGTTTAGTGAGTCTTGGGATCGTTTTAAAGATCTTTTGAGAAAATGTCCACAACGCGGTTTTACTAAAGTTCATCAAATCAACACGTTTTATAATGGTTTAACTCTAAACGACCAAGACTCACTTAATAGTGCCGCGGGGGGCAATATTCTTGTGAAAACCATGAACGAGGCTTGGGCCATTATTGAGAACAAGGCAAAAGTGCAAACCAAAAGTGTTAGGGCTAATATGGCAAGTGCTAGTACGAGTAATAATGAGGTGAATGATCAAATTAAGGAGCTTACTTCAATTGTGAAAACCCTTGCTCTAAGAACCGATGCCCTCACTACACATGTGCATGCCGTGAAAGATAATAGTGAAACGTGTGAGACTTGTGGTGGACCACATTCATATTTCAATTGTGACAAGGTTTATAATCAACAACAACAAGTTTGTGCTTTTAATTCTAATGAGAGGGTTCAATTTAAACCTAATGTTGATGTTAACCATTTGTCTTACAATAGTACTAATTATTTGGCTCCCCCGGGTTTTGTAGCACCTCAAAGACCACCCCCACCCGCCCAAAATACCCAATACCAAAATAGGAACCAAGGTCCTCAAATGGGTAATTTTCAAGGGAATGCAAATCAAGGGATTTTTAATGGTCAAAATCAAGGGTTTCAAAATAATCAAGGTTTTTACAATAACAACGATTTTCAAACTCAATATCAAAATCCAAGTTTTCCTAATCAAGGGGTTAATAATCAAGGGTTCAATCAAATGAATATGCAAAACCCTCAAATGGACTTGGTTCTACAAAAATTGACCGAACATGAGAAAATCATGCAAGCTATGCAAGCATCTACTAGACAAATGCAAGAGTCCAACGATAAGAGATTTTTGACTATGTTGCAAACCCTTAGACCCCAAGGTGCCTTACCATCCAATACCGAGATTAACCCTCGTGCTAATGTGAGTGCTATCAATACTCGAAGTGGAGCCACTTTAGTAGGACCTTCCATCTCTTCGCCCATAAAGGAGAGACAAGGCCCGGAGGTCATAATGAGTAATCCTACTCCCCCTCCGGTGATTCCCCCCACTACCACTCCTAGTTCTAGTCCTCCATTGCCGAAAGAGCCTATTCCTACGGTTTTTCAAGAAGCGAGTCCTTCTCCTTCTCAACCTAAGCCTAATATTCCTTATCCATCTAGGTTAGGCAAGACTAAAGTGCTCAACAAAGATGACATTCATGTCTCTAATTTTTTAAAAATGATTTCCAATGTGAATGTTAACGTAAGCCTTATTGAAGCACTTGCTCAAATGCAAAAATTTGTCAAAATGTTTAAAGATTTGCTCAATAAGAAGGAAAAAATGGTTGAGCTCGTTAACACCCGTTTAAATGAGAATTGTTCCGTGGTTCTTCTCAAAGAGCTTCCCGAAAAGCTAGGAGATCCCGGACGATTCGTGTTACCTTGCTCGTTTCCTCAAATCGATGATTGTATGGCTTTAGCGGATCTCGGCGCTAGCATCAATCTTATGCCACTTTCAGTTTGGAAACAACTTTCATTAACCGACCTTGTACCGACTCGTATGACTTTAGAGTTAGCTAATCGAACTCTCGCATACCCCGTTGGTATTGCCGAAGATGTTTTTGTTCGAGTTGGTACATTCACCTTTCCCGTAGACTTTGTCGTCGTCGACTATGAGATGGATCCTCATATTCTGTTAATACTTGGTAGACCATTCTTAAGGTTCGGAAGAGCCTTAGTCGATGTAGCCGAAGGGGAGTTAATTCTTAGGGTTCGGGATGAACAACAAGTTTTTAAAATGGGAAAAATCACAACGAAATCAAATGGAAAAGAGTCGGTCAATATGATTGATGTTCTTAATTATGATAATGAAGAGATTTTTATTAATCCTTTTGGAATTGAAAAGTCTACTCAAAATGATTTTGTGATAAACTCATCCCTTCCCTTAGAGCCTCAAATTTTTGATACTCCCATTTATGACACCGATCGTGATGACACTTCTTCAAGTGATCACACTATTTTCGGCTTAGACGACTCGTCTTTTGACCCACCCACTTTTGACCCACCCATTTATGATACCCCAATCTTTGATACCTACAATGATGACACTTATTTAAGTGATCTCATTAACTTTGATGACCCACCCCATGATCTTAATGCACCTCATATCTCTATGAGTGATTCTTCCATGGAGACTCCTTTTGACTTCTATACTCCAATTTTAGAAGTCATGACTATTGAGGAGGATCCTCCACTCTTAGAGATCTTACCTACTTTAGAGGCTATTCCATTTGAGGAGGATTTAGATATCTTTCTAAATACCTATTTTCCTCACGAGGAAGAGTTTTCCTATGACTCCGACGATACTTATGTTTTCACATCAAGTTTGGAAGAGGATGACTTTCCCACTATGGATTTTGATGATATTTTGAGCTTAAATGTCGACACCTCTTGCTATTTTCCTGCTAAGGAATCGTTGTTTAATCCGGGAATAGAGACTTTTGTGCTTTCATTGCCATACCACCTTACCCTTCCTAGTAAGAGACTTTTGCCTAAGGATACCCCACTTTTCTATGACTTGCGTACCACCTCGGGGTTTATTTCCTTTTGTGATGGAAATTATGTGTTTGACCCGGGTGGATTTTCATGGGGTATGCCTTGTATGACTTTGTTTCACCTTTATCATGGAGAGATTTTCCTCCCTTGGAAATCTCGGTTGTTCCATGATTTTCCCATTTGAATGATGACATTCGGGAAATCGAGTCGAGCTAGAGACTCGTGATTAAAAATAAAGCATCGTATAACTAGGTTAGATTTTTTACCCTTTTCCACCCTTTTTACCTTTCACCCATTTTCACCAATAAGTGTAGGGGGGAGCCAAGTAGGTTGTTTGTGTTGTGTGCAGGGACATGTGCTTAATGATCCACTTTTGGTACTTTTGACGAGACCCGTGTTCCCGTGTTTCCCGTGTACCCGGTTCCTTCGATAAGTTTTTGCTATTGTGATTCTATCTTGTATATAAATAAAACGAATAAATGTAATCACTTTAGTTGTCCTTTCCTTAGCTCGATTTTAAACAACGTACTCAATATCCTAAGTGTAGGGGAGTTTATTCTCCCACATGCTTAAACATTGAGGACAATGTTTATATTAAGTGTAGGGGGGCCTTCTATCGATTTTTAGTGGCCTTTTCCATGAATCTGAACCCTTTTTTACCGGAAAATTTTTAAAATTTTCAACGTTTTTCAAATTTTTGATCTATTTTGGCCTAGTAGTATTTTTATTCCTTTTATTTTCGCATCATATTAATAATTTCCATTTCAAGAATAAAGTCAAAAATGAATAAATAAATAAAATGGTTTTAACAAGTTTAGATGTCTTTGATATATTAGGCCCGTCGTGAATATTTTTACTCAACCCGAGTTTACTTATCCAAGTTTGCTCTAGCTATTATCCTTAACCATATGGACCTTAATTGGTTTATTAGGCTAAGCATCCACGAGTCTCATTACTTGAGATTTTAAATTGTGGAGAACGAGAGATGATAGAGTTAATTATAAGTTTGGTATTCTTTCATTAACTTATGTGAGTTAGTTATGAGCTTTTTCTCCCATCACTTGTTAATAAATATATTTGCAATAAATAAGGTTGTACGATTTAAAAGGTTACTTAGCTTCTAGCACAAGATCGTTTAAAAGTTGCTCGGTATTAATTAGAGTTCATAGCCAAGGCATAACTTATTGAAGCGGGACGCGAATATTGGCTTATCCAAAAAGGCCCTAACAAGGCATGAGGATACCCGAGTCCAAAAAGGCCCTCACAAGGCATGAGGATTCACTTTTTGCTAAAGATCCTAAGATGATGTGAAGATCATTAATCCAAATCAATATGAAGGATCAAGACACACGACGAGAAGCAATTACTCCCCTAAAGATCATGGAGAATTCTAACCAAAAAGACCCTAACAAGGTATGAGGATAAATAGATCCAAGTCCGAAAAGGAGGCGGATCGTTGTATATCAAAATCCTAAATAAAGAAGAGGATAAATGAAGAAGTCGTGGTCAACGTTTGAAGCATCTTTCACTCCTTATAAAGATGTATACCAAAATGAAGAGAAGACCATAATTTCAAGATCGTCTCTCAAGATTTGAAGTTTGAAGTACAAGCCAAATATCGGTCCGAGAAAGGTCTCAAATCGTGAAACGAGTTATGCCAAGATATGAACTTTATGAGGTTTCGAGAAGCCGTTTTAAAAGATTTTGTCCTTTAGCTACCTATTTATTAAATCGTCCCACTTTATTTTCGGCCTTAATAAATTATCAAAATAAGTCAAAAATGCATCCTCGTGATCATTCGAGACAAAAATAAAATACAAGAGATACACCATAGGAATAAGGGGGTCTAAGTGATTAATTAAACCACATGAGTAAGTGTTAGTTGTGCTAACTTGTAGTTTCAATGATCTCGTTGTTAAGCTTGGTATGGGGAACGTGAAACTTGAGGGTGATTAATATTCATGACACCAAAGCCCTAATTAAAGTCTTAGATTTCTTCACGAGTTTCTTCCATCAAATAATTTCAAGTTAAATAAATTGTTAAAACTTTTGTCTCCTTTTAAGTTTTTATCTTTTTATCGTAGTAATAGTAATAATAGTAATAAAGGTCGAGATGGATTGATTATGAGGAAAATGTAACTTTATGCTTTGAAATAATGCATTGCATGGGGTCATTGCAATGTTCAAGTGTAGGGGATTTAATAAGTGTGTAAACACTTATCCTTTTGCCACTAAAATCAAGGAAAAACAAGACCTAATCATGTGTTTAATATCGTAAAAGTCGGAATTACGCGTGGTTTTGTGTTTTTGTGTTTAAATAGGTACAAATGATCAAAAGAAGAGAAAACACGGGATTTCACGGTCAAATATTAAAGAAAAGTCCAAAAAGAGACAAAGACAAAGTCAAAAGACCAAAAGTGTGCCAAATTCACGAAAACCGGCTAAACCGACTCGAGTTTTGAAGAAAAGATTGACAAATCCGAAATCGAGCTCGTCCTTAGTGGATTTAATATTATTCGAGTTTGATGGGCCTTGTGGGTCCCACATTTGCTTATTGGGCCCACAAAGCCCATTTTAAAAAATTAAACCTTGTGCTTAAATTGATAAAACCCAAAAGCCCATTTGAGGTTTTGATTAAAACAAATGTAAACGAAGTTGGGCCTGGCCCAATTGGATACAAATGAAACAACCCATTTTGTTAAACTCAAATGGAACGAATATACACAAAACAATATACAAACCCATTCAAACATCCAAACGCAACACACCAACCCTTACCCTGCACCTCTTCTATCCTACACTCCCCCTCACACGGTTTGATTTTACCCAATAAACACACCCCACTCTTCCTTACCATGCTCCCTCCCACATACAATTAAACTTCCCCACACGTGTAAAAAACAAACCGGTTCTCCAAAATTAATAAAATCATTTTTTTTATACCTCCCCAACACATTTCGATAGAAACAAGGCTTGGTCAAATGACCAGTTAAAAACAAACAAAATCACCCCACACGCCTTTTACCTCACCCACTTTTATTTTGGCTTTCATTAAAAACACAGTTACCCATCTCACCTTCTCTTTCTCTCCCAACGCACCCCCCATTTTTTTACAGTCAACTTTTCAAACCCTAAATAACCATCACCCAATTTTTACTCATAAAAAATGGGGCTTTTCACTTAATCGTTTAATTCACGTCAAAGGAAATAAATCCCCCAATTTTTCGGATGCTCCACATAGTGGTCCTATCTCTCTCATCCGATGTGGCCTTTTCCTTGCTTTTAATCGGCCAAAACACCTCAACACGCCAAGGTGGCGATCCGTGTGACCCCTGAGTAATCTAAACCGTTTGATCAAGTGAAGAATAGAGAGAGAAAGAAGAATGAAGAATGGATGGCTAGGATTCAAGAACTTGGGCTCCAAGTTTAGGGTTTTCTCTATAAAAACCCATTTCTTGTAATTCATTAGCAGCTTTTCCTTTATTTTTAATTTTCAGTTATTAGATTAGGGTTTAGAATTTAATCTTGTATTTTTAATTTTCAGTCGGATGTAATTTCTTTTTTAATTAATGAAAAGTCCATTTTATTTAAATTAAGTCTCATTTAAATTCTGTCAAAGTTTCATCTGCTTTTTATATAACTGCTTATTTTTAATTATTAATATTCATCTTCTTTATATTACGGTTGAATCAATATTCGGTTAAAAAATATATATATATATAAAATAAATAAAAAATATAAAAATCTGTTCGAGAGTTTATTATGGGTTCGAGGCTTGATGTTTGGATTCTCGGTTCGAGATGTTGATGATTTGAGGTGTGTCGATGCGGTTTTGATAAAGACAGCTCAGCGCTGCATCTTCGGCTCAACGGTTCCTTTAATCGGTTCGAATCTTCTATTTTATTTTAAATTTCTTGTCTTAGCTTTATTAAGTTACTGTTTAATGTTTATCTGCTTTTGATTCAGTTTGTGTTCAAGTTTTAGTTTAGTTTTGAATCTACTTAAGTGGTTTATGTTACGTGCTTAACTGTTCGGATTTGATTGCGTTTTAGTTTTGCTTATTGTTTTAGGTGAGATTCGGTTTGCTTAGATTTAAGTTTAGACTGTTTTGATTGTTACACTGCTTATTTGATTACCTATTTTTGCTTAGTAGTTTATAATTTAAATTCGGTTTATGTTGCTTATTGTTCTCAGCTTATTGAGTGTGTTATTTTTATTCAGCCTATTTGATTGCATCCTTATTTGCTTATTTTTATTGATTCTGACCTGTTTGGATTTGCTTAGATAGTTATAGCTTTTTCATCTTAATGTTTCTTTTTGTTTAGTTGTGAGGGGTATTTGGCTTATTCAGTTTTTTGTTTACTACTCTGATTTAGCTGATTATTTTTGTGCTGATATTGTTCTACAGACCCAATTGGTCTGTGGATTTAATTGTTTGCTCATTTCCAAAAAGTCAATAAAAATAATAATTAACAAAATTCGTCTGCCCAGGGGTTCGAACCCTGGACGTCTCGCATACAAGCCCAACACCCTTACCATTGGGCTAGAACCCTTTACTGTGTTTGATTTCATGGTAGTTAATTAATATAGGGGAATTCATATTTGTAGTTTTGTTTAAAAGTTTAATTAAGTTTAGATAGTAAATTTTATTTAAAAAGTTTTATATAAATTTTCTTAAATTCAGTTTTGTTGAAATATAAAAAGTTTAAAAAAATAAAAATATATTTTTATTTACTTTTATAATTTTAAATTTGTTTTCATTTTATTTTGTTATTTTAAAAATAAGTTTTTATTTAGAAGTCTTTAAAATAGTTTTTAATTAAGTTTTATTTTAAAATATATTTGCTTTTAAAGTTTTTACTTTAATTTAGTTTAATTTGTTTAAATTAGATTTTTGAATTGGTTTAAAATAGCTTTCATTTAAAATAGTTTTAATTAGTTTAATTTTTACATAGGTTTATATTTTCAATTAGTTTTAAAATAGATTTAATTAAATTAGATTTTAATTTTAAATATAATTAGTTTAAAAAGACAACAAAAATACGATTTACCAAAAACAAATTAGTCCACCATTAATTGAAAATCAATTCGAGTCAATCCGTGGAACGAAAATTAATTGGACTAAAAATCAAAGTATCACTGCTGCAATAACAGCAAGCATGGCTTGGGTTAAAGGTAAGTCTCTATGGGGTGGTGAATCCATCTTCATAAAAATAGCTTTCTTTTGCTCAGGGATCTTATAAAAATCATTGTGATCCCTTGAGCAGTAACCTTGATCATCAAAAACCATTTGCAGAAAACGGGGATAAGCTAAAGTCATTTTTGTCCCCTTGTTTTTACACATCCCCTCAAAAATCATTTTAGAATAGTTATATTTTTGCCCTGTTGCAATGCACACAATAGCACTTGCAATGGATCTATTGATCTCATTGTGTGCAGTACATTTGGGACTCAAACATTGAAGGAGGACATGTATGAGGTACTTCCAGGCTGGGGGAAATTCCTGCTTATGATACTTGTTTAGAGTACCTTCATCAGGAAAGGGATATCCCAAAGCCCTAAGCCCTTGTTCTATTTCATTTATGGGAAGGGTGGCTATACCATCAGCATCATTAAGATGCAAGGCTTGGCGTACCAAAGCCTCAGTAACCACCGAAGATCTCCCATGAACAATAGAAGTCAATGTGGTCACTCCATTAACTGTTGAGGAACTAACAGTGTTCCAAAACTGCTTAATGTGTGTGACTGGAATGAGTGGTGCATGAGAAAGAGCATACCTTAGTGGGGATGCGTTAAAATACGCCACCATTTGTGTGTATTGGGGAAACAGAGCATCATCAGCTTCAAGATAAGCAATCATGTTGTGTTGTGATCTGAACCCCAATGCCAATTCTACTTAGTTAAACTTAGGTGCCATTGATGAAAGCTGTTAATTTTAAGTGTAGAAGATGAAGTTGATAAGAGAAAATTGTTAGACAAGAATTATAGATACCCTGTTTAAAATAGGAGCCAAATTTATAGGAGAGAAAGAATGCATGTGATTGGCCCAAAAATAGGCAAAGATTTTCAAAAATCAATCATGAAAATATTGAAAAAGTTATAAGTTATCTCATGCATTAAATGAAAGTAACAACTCCTAAAATTACGGCTTGAAAATATGTCAAAAAGTAACAACCGGGTAGGTCCCATTGAGTGTCAACGGTCAAAAATAACCTATCAACGCCCAACTGCTATAATCTTGTCAACGTTTGCCTAAAGCCATGTCAGCGTCCAATTTGGTCACAAAAACGCTTGGAAAATTCTTGTCAGCGTCCAAAAATAAAATTATTTTAAAAAGTGAAAAATGACCTTAACAAGTAATTTATCCTAGAGAAGATAACCAAAAGCTGATAATTATCATAGGGCGACAAGCACTGTCTAGTTATGCACACTTGCATAAGCAAGATAGACATAATAGTCCTCTAGTGTCCCTTGTTAACCAAAACTCTTAACAACAAAGTTACCTTATAAAATCCTTGTTACTCCCAGGTAAATTGCATATCAAAATCATTCCCAAGTCTCCCAACAGACCACAACCAATTCTAGGCCAAAAATGTCTTGGCAGCATGAAAAGTTGATATACTATGCATGCTACAGTGCCTCATGATTTAGTAAAACTAACTCATACTCACCTGTGGACACAATATAGAATTGTGATAAGAGTATCATATGGATACCCAAACATCCTAAAGGTTCCTAAAACCTCCCCTTAAACTATGATACAAAAAGTTTGCTAAAATCATGCATGAACATAAAAATTTATGTCAAGATAGGAATGAAACATTCCAACCATCATCCATAAATAAAAACTTGTCCAAATGCTTTTCCATTGATCCATAAGCAACTCTGTATCCAATGGTATACTGCTAACACCATCTGCACATTTAGATTGAAAACCACAAAACTAACATTGTTGCTGACAACGCCCCGATAACACATGACAGCGTTGAGAGAAGCTTTGTCAGCGTTAGACAATTATATTGCTGACAACGTTGCAAAAACACTTATCAGTGTTCAAGCAACCTTTGTCAGTGTTAGAAAAATATAGTGGAAAATCTAAATCATCAATAAGATCAATAATAATAATGCATCATCCAGTACATACTTTTACAAAAAGAATCCAAAACACATATTATGTGAGATTAACCATTCCAATACTTGTTACCAAGTATTGAAATCTCCCAGCATCAAAAGGTTTAGTTAATAAATCTGACACATTTTCCTCAGTGTCAACCCTATCTGGTTGTATTAAACCTTTCTCAAAGCAATCTCTTATAAAATGGTGTCTAATTTCTATGTGTTTAGTTTTAGAATGATGTACATGATTCTTAATGATGCATAAAGTACTATTATTGTCAACAAATATCTTAGTATGCATGAAATTATACCCATAGTCCAACAGCTGGTTCTGAATCCACAAAACTTGGCCACAACATGCAGCTGTAGCCACATACTCTGCTTCAGTTGTAAAATTAGCCACCACTGTTTGTTTCTTGCATTGCCAAGATATTAATCTGCTCCCAAGAAACTGACATCCACCAGTTGTAGATTTCCTATCAAACTTATCACCTCCATAATCACTATCTGAATATGCAATCAGCTCCAATGGTGAATCCTTTGGGTAACACAAACCAAGACTAGGATAACATCTTAGGTACCTAAAGATCCTCTTCACAGCATAAAGGTGACATTCTTTGGGAGTCACTTGATGGCGTGCACAAGCACACACAGCAAACATGATATCAGGTCTGGAGGCAGTAAGATACATCAAGGATCCAATCATGGATCTATAATGCCTGACATCAACATCTTTCCCATCTCCAATCTTTCCCCAAGGGTGTTCTCTATCCATAGGAGTAGTAGCCCTCTTTTCATGTGGAGAAAAGCCAAACTTCTTCAAGATCTCAGCAACATATTTGTCCTGGGAAATGAAGATACCATCCTTTCTGCTGAACTTGTAAACCAAGAAAGAAGTTCATCTCCCCCATAGCACTCATCTTGAATTTGTCTGTCATAAGCTTGGCGAAATCCTCACTCATCTTGGGATCAGTAGACCCAAAAATGATATCATCAACATAGACCTACACAAGCAACACATCCTTGCCTTTCTTCTTTGTAAATAGTGTCTGATCTATGGTGCCCCTCTTGAATCCATTGTCCACCAAATAAGTAGACAAAGTACCATACCATGCTCTAGGGGCTTGATGAAGGCAACACATAGCCTTTTTGACTCTATACACTTTATCTGGATGCTCTGGATCCTCAAAACCAGGAGGTTGCATCACATAAACTTCCTCAACAATGGTGCCATACAGGAAGGCACTCTTGACATCCATTTGATAGACTGTGAAGCCCATGCAAGAGGCATAGGCTAGAAAAATCCTAATAGCTTCAATCCTTGCAACTGGTGCAAATACCTCCTCATAGTCTATCTCCTCCTCTTGTGTATAACCTTGAGCCACTAACCTTGCCTTGTTTCTGACCACAATGCCTCTTTCATCTCTTTTGTTCCTGAGAACCCATCTTTTCCCTATGGGTCTGACATATCTAGGACAATCAACCAGCTCCCAAACATCCTGAATTGCAAATTGGTGAAGCTCATCCTGCATTGCTTCCACCCAACTTGGTTCTTTGAGAGCATCAAATATTTTCTTGGGTTCTTCTTGTGACAGAAAACATGCAAACAAACATGCTTGCACAAGAGGGGTGTCAACCTTCTTGTGTATATTGGCAATAAACCCACCAAGACCTTGATGAGATCTTCTAGTCTAAACTGGAGTCATAATATCACCAATGATCTGAGATGTGGGGTGATTCTTCATTGTGGAAGTGAGAACCCCTCCTTCAAAAAGTCTGGTGTCCTCAACCTCACGCTCCATGCCAATATCTTCTTCATCAGACTCTCTTTGATCAATGTGAACTTCTTCAAGAATATTGGAAGGTCCACCTTGTTCAAAACTGGAAGAGAAAAGATGCCCATAAGTGTTGTCAACGTCTGAATCTTGGTTGTCAGCGTCTGGGCTAACAGCGCTTGAAATGTTGTTGTCAACGTCTGAGCCATCAACGTCTGAATTGGTCTTGTCAGCGCTAGATTTGCCTTTGTCAGCGCCTGAAGAGCCATGCATGTTTGTATCTGGTGGTATTTGGAAACCACCATTATCTTGTCCAGCAGCAGCAGCAACAAAAGCATCTGTCCAAATGGGAATTGTGACATATTCTAATGTAGGAGATGCTTTTTCTGCTTGTGATCCAACCCTCTCATTAACCTGTGTACCTGAAACATTAACAACTTGTTCCTCCACAACATTTGAAGTTACCTTCACAATGTCTGGATTAGTGACAGGCATATAATTTAAAGTTCTAGATAAGGGTTCCAAATCAAACAACCAATTAGGACCACTTTCAGGATCACTAGGTTTATTCTCTAAGAACCTAACATGTACTCTCTCAACTATACGTTTGTCCTCTTTAAGATAAACCCTATAACCCTTGCTCTGGACTGAATACCCCATGAAATAGCCCTCATCACCTTTTGCACTAAATTTCCCTAAGGCATCATTAGTATCCAATACTACTACATGACATCCAAAAGGTCTGAGAAAACCAATATTAGGTTTTCTTCCCCAAAGTAACTCATAAGGTGTTTTGTTTTGAATTTTGTTAACCAATGCTCTATTTTGCACATAGCATGTTGTATTAACAGCCTCAGTCCAAAAGGCTATTGGAAAGTGAGCATCAGCCAACATTGTTCTGGCTGCTTCAATTAGGGTTCTATTTTTCCTCTCAGAAACCCCATTTTGTTGTGGGGTTCTAGCAATACTAAATTGCCTAGTAATTCCTTTCCTGGCACAGAAATCATCTAGCTTCTTGTTCCTAAATTCTCCACCATTATCACTCCTAAGCATTTTAACCTCATTGCCAGACCTTTTCTCAATCTGAGTGATAAAATCAATAAGAACATCAGCTGTGTCACTCTTCATAGCTAGAAAGAATGTCCAAGTAAATCTAGAGAAGTCATCTGTGACAATAAAGCAATATGACTTACCATTCAAACTTTCTATATTTGTTGGACCAAAGAGGTCCATGTGAAGCATATGAAGAGGTCTGGAACTAGTATGCACCTGTTTGGACTTGAATGAGACCTTGTGCTGCTTTCCTTTAAGACATGCAACACAAGAGTGGTCATTGTGGAAGGCCTTCTCAGGCAAACCATCAACTAAACCAAGCCTCACAAGTCTATTTATATTTTTAAAATTTATGTGCCCTAGTCTCCTGTGCCATAAATTACTCTCATCTACTGAGGCCTTAGCATAAAAACAAGACATATTTGTATTCATTTTAATCCCATTTAAATTCACATTATATATGTCCTTATGCCTAGGTGTTCTATACTCAATATATTTCTCATCAGGGATCTTAAAATCCTTGCTTAACACGAAACACTCAGTATCAGTAAAAAGAACCTTATTTTTGTTATCACAAACTTGTGAAACACTAAACAGGTTGTAATCAAGTTCTTTTACCAGGGAGACGTTCTCAAAACGCAGATTATTGGTGAGAAGGGTTCCTTTGCCTGTGATAGTTCCATATCCACCTCCAAAGTATACCTTATCACCATCTTTAATAGGAGTGAAATTCGTCAGATAGTCTTCCTTCCCTGTCATGTGCCTTGAGCATCCACTATCCCAATATCCATAATCATTGATCTGTCTTTGAATGCCCTGCACATAAAGAAAACAAATTAGTTTTCTTTGGGAACCCAAGTCTCAAAAGACTTGGATTCATCTGGTTGTTCAATAAGAACAGACTTAGTTCTCACAACAACCCCATTCTCCTCCTTTTTAGGATGAAATACCCAGTTAACCCCAATAGGTTTTGTAATGACCTTTGAAATGTAATTAAATCTATTGCAAGTCATTGAAATCCCATTTTCATTAGGGTTTTGATCTTTCTTGGGTCTCCATGTTAAGCTTGAAGAAGCTTTAGACCCCTTACCTTGTGGCTGCAAATATTTAGGTCTGGTCACGTTTCTGTCAGCGTTAGAATTTGTCTTGTCAACGCTGAAATTACCCTTGTCAGCGTTGAACCTAGGGTTTGCTACAGGAACCCATTGCCTATTTGACCAGGTGTTTGTCTTTTGAAATGGTCTTTGTCCATGAGTGTTAGACCTTCTAGAAAAGAATGGGGCAGGTCTAATCACTTGTGGACTTTGTTGCACACAAGGTTTGGGTCTGACAACGTTTGACTTTCTAACAACGTTGACTTTCTTCCTGTCAGCGCTAAAATTTTTCCTGTCAGCGCTGACTTTGGGAGCGTTGACACACTTGTATGCCAAATGTGAAAAGCTACCACAAGTGTAACAGGATTTCTTAGACACAACCTTAGGTCTAGAAGAGAAGAATCCTGTTCCATGATTGCTAACTTGGCTCTTGGGTGACCTATTATTCCTATACGTCTCTGCATATTTAATGGTAGGTCTTCTAACAGTGTTTGAGCCTAGGTCAACAGGTTTACCAGTGATTGGGTTAGTAACCTTAATGGGTGGTGATTCATTGGGACTTTCACATAGAAAACCTCCCTTAACAAATAAAGTAGGGTTAGCTTTCTTCCACTCATTTAGGTCAATCAATTTTTGTTGATACTCTTCCACTGGTGTGACAACTCTTGGTGGAGGAATAAATTCCTCCTCTTGAAGCTCTGGTAAACCAGTCCAAGATAAGTCCCTTTGTTGGACACCATAGAAGTCACCAGCTGGTGGTGGAACCAGAGAGTAATCATTCATCCCAATCCCAGTCATGTCCTTAGGATCTCTTTGTTTAGCTACACAGTCTCCTAGGGTTTGGGTGGCTCTATGAAATCTTTGAATTTTGAGGTCAACATTATCTTTATTCTTAATGGCCTCATCTAACTTAGCCTGTAATTCACTATTAACCTTTTTCATGATGTTTCTAACATCCATACTACCCTCTAGCTCATGTTTTAAGATATTGATCTTATCTTTTAAGTCAAATTCCATTTTCTTGTATTCAGAAACGGTTTTCTCAGTTTCAGTAAGAGCTAGTTGGTAATTAGACAATTTACACCTTTCAGTACTCATATCATCTTTTAGTTTTAACACCTCTTTGTTAAGTCTTTCAGTGTTTAACCTACAACCTTTGCTACAAAAAGCATCATCATATACCTCATTATCAGATGAAGAGGAGGAGTGTGCCATGAGAGCATATTCAACATGCTCTTCTTCTTCAATATCAGCAACCAAAGCTTTATCCTCTTCAGCATTCTTAGCCAGATAGCTCCAATCCCATCCTGTACCATCAATTCCTTGAACTGCAACCATGGCTTTGGAATCCTGAGCTTTAACAACCTGACTTGAGGGTTTACCAGCATCAGATCTTCTAGGAGATCTGCATTCCCTAATGAAGTGCCCCATACGATGACAGTTGTAGCATTCAACTTTGGATTTATCAAATCCAGCTGTGTCTTTAGCATTGAAGGTCATCTTCTTTTTAAACCTTCTGTTCCACCTATTTGCTCTTATACTAGCAAGAGCCATGTTTCACTTGATGTCCATCTCTTCCAAGTGCGCATCACTTATCTGCTCAAGGTCCTCATATGTAATCACTGAACCATTGGGAAAAGAAGCAATGTAAACACAAACAGTATCCAAATCCAAACCAGCAGGTTTAATTCTTGGGGAGTCATTCTTTAATGTGTCAACGTCTAAAAAGGAGACGTTGACAGGACTTGTTCCAGTGCTGACATATGATGATCCAGTAACTGGATGCATATAAGAGTCCTTCTGATTGAATTGACCTTCACTATGAGAGAAGAAGGCCATGTTGCTGGTGGTAGATTTGCTTCCATGCTCTGAAAGAGTTTCATCTTCCAACAGTCTTAGTTTGTTGTAGATGTCATCAAACGAGGAGCTCTTGTAAGTATTATTGGCAAGAATAGATCTTGCCTCAATCTTCCATGCCTCACCAAGACTTTTAAGAAAGGTAGCATTGGTGTCAACATCACCAACTTGTGTCCCCATGAAGGACAACTTGCTTGTGATGTCAAGCAATCTGCTTCTCACACTACTCAGTTTCTCATTGGGTTAAGCTTTGAAGACAGCATAATCATGCAGAAGTTGCTTTTTCTTTTCTTCCTTAGTGTCTGCATTGCCACCATATGCAACTTCAAGTGCTTCCCAAAGATCCTTAGCAGATTCATAGCCTCTATATTTGTGCTGGTTTTCTTGTCCCAAAGAGACTTTCAGAATATTTAGGGCTTTCATGTCAACCCTTTTCTTTGCAATATCATCAGCAGCTACAGCTCTGCCATCTCCAGGTTTTTCTTTCTTATCCTCTTCAGGGCATCCTTCAACAGCTGTTCTTTGACTAATGGCATCAAGAATCTTTTGAGCCTTATTGAATGTGTTTCCATATTCAATAATCTCCCAGAGTGTGTAGTCATAGATCCCCAGATATTGTTCAAAGTTGAACTTCCATAAGTCAAAGTTGGTTGCATCAAGCATGGGAATCTTGATGTTTGGTAAGGCTCAGGAGGAGGAAGTTATTGCTTCAGACATGATGTTGTTAGGGTTTCTGAGAAAATTAGGGTTTTGGTGTTTTTAGGGTTCTGGTGTTCTTTAAAGATCAAAAGTTCCTCAACAAGCTCTGATACCACTTGTTGATCCCAAACTTAGATCGATTAGCTTTGTGTATACGAGATTAGATCAAGCAATACACGTAGAGAAACCTTTGTATATGCTTTATGAATCTAAGTGTTATGCGGAATTTAACACTTAAACAAGAACACACAAGATATAAACAAACTTTCACTTTGATTATGAATATCGAACTTGCTTACAATGAAAGATGTTTACAAACGAGAACTTATATATTAAACATTAACCTAAAGGCCTTCTTTTATAGACATAAGAAGCCTTGTACAATAATCTACGTATCAGCTATTCTAGGTAAAGATAACTATAGAAAATACATTGTCGTTTCTATCCTTACTAGAAGTATTCTAGAATATAATAAACGTGTAGATTATATCTTCTATCAGTGCCTGTCTTTAATGTGTCAACGCTTGACTTTAACTTGTCAACGCTTGAGCTGTCAGCGCTTGTTTTGTTCTTGTCAACGCTTGAATTGTTCTTGTCAGCGCTCAAGTGATCTGGCCTTAATTTATTCCCAACAAAAGCGTCGATGAATATTACAACTAATTAAATAATAAATATTCATTTTTTATAAAATGTAAACACAAAGATTTTAAATTTCTTAGTTCGACCAATTATATAAAAAGTTCAAAATAATTTTATATTTTAATTAACACGATTTTTGTTGATTTATCGAAAATATTTAATAACATTCGTAAATGTTTGAAAAATCTTTGGTTATACTGCGGTCAAAATTTTCTTAGTTTGAAAAAGCGTAAATTATCGTTTCAAATTTCAAATCATGGTTCAAATTGTTTTCCTCAATCCCTTTTAGGTTATCTTGAGGTATACACAAACATTTACCCCTAAACAGAAGTTTAGTTAAATGGTTTGTGTATAAGGGAATAATCCTTTAAAATCATTTGTTAAAATATTTGTCAAAACATACTTGCACTTTCTTTTTAGTAATAATCCAAAGTCTTAAAAGGGCTCTTAATTTTGAAGAGTCAATTTATATTCCATTATCTATTAATCACATAGTCAAATAATGTAAAGGTTTAAGTTTTTAATCACATATCAATTATTCAAGGTTCAGGTTTTCATTGTTCTGCCAGTTCAGGGCAATCTATAAATAATTATTAACTCATTCTTATTCTTATAAACAAACATATAATCCTTAATGATCACGAGCATGAATTTATCAAATTACAGCCTACACACGTGATTCATCAAATTTATGAATGCTACATGTGCATTGGTCACTCCAAACGACATCACGTGGAGCTCAAAATATTCATTACAAGCACCGGATGTAGTGATTGGAATAGATAATCTCCTTCGCAGATGCGAAGTTGATAATAACCATGCCGTGAATCAAATCTTTAAACCATACGCTAGAACCTTGTAAATGATCGAACAAATCTTCCATTTCGAGTTATGGATATCGTTTTCGATTGTCAATTTACTCAGTTCACAGTAATCTATAAATATAAGGAATGATAACACCATAGCTCTTCAGGATGACAGGCTCGGTAGAAAAAAATATTTCTCCGACAACTCTCTCAGTTGTACGGTAATTCCTTAAATTCAGATGGTGCTGACGTACAGTGCACAAGCCACAGGTGCAACACCGGAAATATAATCAATACCAATTTCAACTTGCCTTAATGGCAAAAGTCTAGGTAATTTATTAACAAATACCTCCTAAAGTTTTAGATAATATAAACATCTTTTAATAAATTCATATTAGGTTCTTCTAGATTATAATATCTATGACTACTTCACAATTATTCACGGTATAATTTTAAGTCTAAATGCAGGATATGGTCATCCATCAGGCATTATTTAGATCACTTTTGATAATCAACATCTTATCATTTAGGGGAATTCTACTCGAGTTCCCATCAATTAAGACAATGTCGTCATGTCATAATCAATCAATCCATTCTACTGGCACTATCAACTTTCCAGTTTCATTGTCGTCGATAAGATGTGAAATTCTCAAAAGACTAATAATAACTCATAATCACTCGCAAATTCAGGAGACATAACTAACCTTAAAAGAGTAAGATCAACGCATAATCTTTGCGAGAAAATTTCAAATCAGATATAGACGAAAACATTTAACGAATATGAATATATCCTATGTTTTCATAATTAGAGTACGCATTCAAAAGCTCCTCGGATCGTTACCCAGGTTATTCAAATGAAATCAAATCATAAGAAATGATAAGAACGTCAATACATCCAGTCGAGTATCAACACTCGGTAATCAGATACCTTTCCTAAGAATCTCACTACGGGAGAATTGGATACGAAAGAATTGTCAATTGTCAAATAAGACAATTTCTACAGATGAGTAAATTCGACTCAGAAGAATAGATGCTACAGGCACATGTAGGTGTCCCTAAGATTATGTCCTTATTTTTCACTTCTTGCAGATCTCATAAAATGTTACCTTTCACAATCTTCAAAGAAAATATAGTGTTTATTAATTAGTTTTAGGGTGACTACTAATCAGCCTTGCATGGTCCATTCCAAATTGTATGTAGGCGCGCAACTATATACAATTTCAAGATTAACGATGCAATACTCAGTTCGTCAAAATTTTATCATCATGTTTATAAGAAAGACAATTTCATGCTTAATTCTTAAATAAGAATCAAAAATAAATTTACAAAGGTTTTCTTTGTTATGGAAATAATTAAGTTTCCAAAGCGTCTCATAAACAACTTCATTTTGATATCAATCACTTATAAATCTCACTTTGAATAATCCTTATTGTGATGAAAATTAAATCTTCTCAAAGGATACCGTTTTAAATTTATAAAAATAATGTGTGATCTGCAAAAGAGTGACGAAGAGTTGTTTACCAAGAACTAACTACAATATGATAGGAAATGAGCTTAGCCAAATAATCATGAGGTTCATGATCTTGATGGCGCTCAAAAAGATTAATCCACAACGTAACTTAATTCGAGATGAGTACTTGTTCAATGGTTGCATCACTAATGCGAACACTAGGATGAAGCAATAAGAGATAGATAACATCGATACATGTAGAATTTAGCAATCAAAGGTAGTCTTTTCATTAATCACAAACAAGTCAAATTGTACCGTAACACATTACGTGTCACTATGTCATACAATTCTCATAACTCATTCTACCAACTGATGTCATAGTTAAGTTAGGGATTATTTTTAAAAGATACCACAATGAATACTAATCTACAAGAGTCATTAGGTGTTCCACATGTCCCGGAAGATCCATCGGTCCCAATTTAGAAGAAGATTTCTTCACTTTATTTATTGGACACTGGGCATCCTTGTCAGTGGACAATGGCCTAGGAACAACACTTAACACGAATCAACAATCAATTAAAACATAATAATTCAATCACAGGACTTAACGACTTCCTCTTAACAATCTTATATTCCATATGGGTTAAATTTTACTTTATTCAAGTTCCAACCAATTTATACTCAATGCGATATTCTACCTCATTTTCCAATACTTTCAATCTTATTCTTACACCTTAATAGGGCAATAAAATCTTGATATGATCAACACTTAATTTCAAATCCTATATCTCTTACAACAACAATTATCAAATGAGTCACTAATATTAAATGACTCGATCAGTCAATTAGACTTCTCGGAAAGGTACTAGTGGCATGAGACTTTTGGGTAATGGTTCTAATAACAGCCTCAAGTGCAACATTCACCCTTTCGATTTCAATTTAAGAATTGGATGACAACGAATCAGATGACATTTTTCTAGGTGGTAACGTTTTGTCAAACTCCACTCTATAAGGAAAGATCGTCATGACATCGATATCGAATTTAATCTCGCCAATTCTTCTTCTATTTCACAATCAACTAATATCTACATTTCTATGAATATCAACCATTTGCTGGGATCATAAATATCCACAACTTGGTTTAGATCAAGGATAGCTAGAATTCCTACGAGAATAGCTTCGATTAATTTACTAGGGGAGTTAGGGTTACTTGTGACAATCTACGTCGTATAAACACCTCGTATAAAAATCAAAATAATCATCAAACAATCATGTAATAAAATTACATCATATATATATAATCCAAGTTATATATATATATATTAAAATAACACTTCTCAGTATTCCCTTGTCGGTAACTCGAGAATTCTTCGGCACCGTTATAGTCAAAATATTTTTAGACATTTTTAGAAAAATGTTTATAGTTATAAGATTTTGAAAAGTTTTATTCAAAACCTTAGTTTTTAAAAATCTTTCGTTCTCTATAACGAGAGCTCTGATACCAAACTATAACACCCCCAAATTTATACAACTCAATACAGCGGAAGACTAGTTGGTGTTACGGGATAGCACATTACTCACATCATAGACAACGCATAAAAATCGCGTCGTTTATTAATAAAACATTTCCATTCATAAATATCAAAGTTACATCGGTCCCAAGTCATATTATTTCATACAAAGTTTTACAAAGTATTTGAATGGAAAATATTGTTTAAGTGCGGGCCATGAATTCTTGTCGTCTTCCCGAGAATTACCTTCAAGTACCTGAGATAATACATGTTAAAAGAAAAGGTCAGCGATAACGCCGAGTGAATTCATAGGGTTTAATAAAATCCATCAACATAATATCAGTATAAAATTATTACTGAAAATCATTTTGTACAAATCATTTTTAATAGGCCATAAAATAGACAAAGTCATTTTATACAAATCTTTATCGAAAATCATAATATAGGCATTTGCCTTAAAAATCATTATACGAATCATTGTCGTTAAAAACACCATACAATACGCTTTTCAACGTTGTATAGATTAAATAAAAACGTTATATGAATACGGTTATAAAAAGCCTTAAAAATCATTATACGAGCCAATGTCGTAAAAACGTCATACAATACGTCTTACGACCTTGTATGAAAATAAAAACCGTTATATGAGTATGGTTATGAAAACCAAAACACAAACATAATATCAGTAGTATGACCCAGTATTGCTAGTCAGGCAATACATCGTAATTCGGAGCGTCTAGTAGTATTTCGTTAGTTTTTGGATTATTATAAGCCGCATGACATTGTTACCTTACTAAACCAACAACGGGTAGCTAACCCGATACCAATTTTTCCCATCTAAAGTAGCGTGTCTTCACAAAGGTCACGCTATGGAAATCTTCTCATACATAAATTCGCTTACCAATCAATGTGGCACGACGGGGATCAACCGTCAAGGCGCGAACTGGGGTGATCGTCCCCAAATAGTACTATTATATGCACAAGCGTCTACCAAATCCCGGTAGTTCACAATTCATGCTAATGGGACTTTTAGTGACATAACCTAACTTTAACAATCCATTTAATTTCATCTATCGGGTTCTTTAATCATTTATCGGGTCATACAATCGGGTCATTCAATCATTCGAGTCCAAATAAATAAACAAACAATCGGGACAAATGGTGTCCTATTTTATAAAAACTAACATGTTATCTCCCTCGCGGATTTATAAAACATTTCATAAAAACATTTAAAAGAGTGCGAGGCTATGAACTCACGTTGATGTGGGAAGACGATTATCAGCGATTTGGATGTACGGTACGTGCTTCAATCACGGAAACCTAGACAAATAATACTCGTCTTAGACTCATGTCCAATGAATTTATAAAAATAACAATTATGTATACATATGATGATTATATATATATGATGATCAGGTGGGTTTACATATTCTCGTTTACTCATTTTAGTGTTATATGTCGGTAACTTTCATACTAGCTTACTAGTTTTACCTATTTACACGTTTTAAGTCCAATAAGCTTATTATAAGTTATTTAACTTGTTTTAATCCATTTTATACTTATATTATCAGTATTTAAACTTTTCAAGTTGGGCCCAAATGGGTTAAGCCCAATAAGTTCTTTTTATAAGTGTTTAACTTATTTAGTCCAATATGTTTACTTAGCTCGTTAATGTCCGTATGTCCTATAGTTCGGGTTTTTATCGGTTTTTACTTGTTATACATGTTTATATATCATTATATAAGTTTTATAAAGTTTACATTAGACGGGTCCAACCATCTAAGTTTTATTTAACGAAAACGTTAATTTTACGGTATTAGCCGAAAAAGTCGTAAAAATCGTGTTTATAGTTTTATAACTTATAAGTGTTATTCCACTATCATTTTTATAATTTATACACTTATTCTACCTTTTACATATTTATATAAATAGAATCCATAAGTTAGTGGGTTTTAATTTATATTTTATACTATTAAATTTTGAGTGCTTATATAATAGTATTATTTTTTAATTTCCAAAATCTGATTTTTATCTTCACTTTCACCAAAACTGCCATATCTAGAGTTCTATATGGAGATAGAAGCTCAAATTTTTATCACATAAACTACATGATATGTGCTACATTTAACTCTACTATAGCTACTGTTGAATCATCTTCTAAGTATTTTCTAAAAATCGTCCAAAACAGTGAACTTAGATTTGTATCTTAAACTTGTTTTGATCATATCTCACTCATTACAATGATTCCATTGCATGGCCAACTCTCACATGTGTACAAGACATATAGCTTACTGTAAATGGATTCTACTTCATCATTTTATCAGTCCATGACCTGTTTCTTTACTGTTTTATACAGCCATCACTTTTAAGCAAGATTTTAGCCTTGTTCTTATAGTTTTTCACCTTTTTAATCATGTTTATCAACACCAAATCCCCACATAACATTTTTATCATCATATAATCATCATATACATATACAATATAAAATAAAATACATGTTTACATAATCAAAATAACAAGAAGATGAGGAGGACAAAATCTTTATACCACCAAGTTGATGTAGGTTATGATTTGGACATGGTTTTTGATGGAGAAACTTGTGAATAACCATGACCATCTTCAAGATCACCAATATTCATAAACACCTTGTGGAAACTCAGCCCTACTACTCCATGAAAACTCCTCCTTGGATGTTATAAGCACCACCAATCAATAGGGTTTTAAAAGGGCTTCAACATATGTGTATATAACATAAGATTTCATGGTTGATTTTTGATCAATGGTGGTGGTTTAAGGTGGAAGTGGACGGCCAAATGAAGGAGAGAAGAGAGAAAATTAGTTGTTTGCATGTGTTGAGAATGAGTAAGTGGTTTAGGTGTAAGTGGTTTAGCTAGTTTTGGTGGGTGGAAAGCTTAACTTGTAGCTTAGTTACAAGTGTAAATCTTGTAAGATAAACTTGACACCTCATGGGTGTTAGTTAGCTTGTTTTGGCCGGTTTTGGAGGTGGGACAAGTGTCCCACTTGTCTCATCCCCATTTATTTACGGGTACTCCTCGATTCTAGTTTCCTCGATTTGCGTGCCCTCAGATCGTTTTACGAAAAACCTTTTTATAAATTATGAATCAACGTCACAAAACGAATCCAAAAAAAATTGTCTCATAAAAAACGGAGTTCGAAAACGTAAATACGTAATCCTAAGGTTTCCGGTTTAGTCGTAAAGGACGTTAAAATAAAATCGTAAGTCCTAATCTCTTCTCGTAAATTTGTGAGTTTATGAATCAACACAAATTTAAAATCTCAAAATAATATTCACGGATAAATTTATTTTCTGAAATGTCGGACTGTCACCAAAGACGGTGTATGTAAACGTAAGCACGTAACGTTGAATCCTCCGGTTTAGACGTAGTCGACGCTACTTCAAGACGTAAATCCAAATTTTTTTCCCAAAAATAAGTGAGTTCATATTGTAACATTAAAATAATGTTTTTAAATAATATTCGAGAATAAAATATCAACCATAAATTGACGGATTGTCACATCCACGTATCACGTTCAAAAAATTTCCACGTATCACGTTCAATATTTTTCACGTGTCACGTTCAAAATTTTTCACGTACTACTTTTCTTTGTGTCTCCCTCATCGTTGCTAATTATCAGTTAAGTTAGAGTGTTTTGCACGATAACGTTTCAATTGCTTTACACGTTAATTCTTATTCCCTCGACCAAATTTAGGGGATCTACCTTACGTTGATAACCAAGAACTTCTTCGTATTTCAAGTCAAGGTCAGGAGGACCAAGACATATCATTCGGGTCAAGATCTTGTGAAGGAACCGTTCCAAGAGGGAGGCCACTTGGAAACGAACAAGTTCATCCGGACTTCTTATCCGTTTTCTCTTATCAATTAGATATGTCCTTTCAGTCACGTCACGTTCCATGTCCTTTCAAGACATGTCACGTTCCGCGTTCTTTCTGCCAGGTCACCTGCACGTTCACTTATCTTGCATACCCTCTCAGTTTGATCCGGGTATGTTTCTCTTTTAGTTTACGTTATCTATAATTCGGGGACGAATTATTCTTTTTAAGGGGAAGAGTTGTAAAACCCGCATACTTTTACCATGAATAGTACCCGTAAGATCGTATGTATATGATTAGAACTTTCCTTTTATAACATGTTTACGTTTCACGTATAAGAATTTCGAATATTACGTACGTGTTAGAACACGATAAGTATTTATTACGGATGAACACACGATAATTATTCCAATAATAATTATAATCACGAACATGCGATCATGAAATCATGAACGTAATTTAATCACGAGCTAATATTATTTACGTATATATATATTTTTTACGAACACGAATAAATATATTAAGTCACGGTTAATAATTAATTAAAACACGTAAAACACGAACACGATAAAACACGAGAACACACTATAATATTTAGACTCGAGAAAAGTACGGGTTACCCCATGTGGGCCCCATACCATGAAATTAGGAAGGAAAAAGGGCTTAGCCCATCAATTTTTACTAAACAAGAAAAAGGAGAAAACTTGTTTCATTTTAACAAAATCTAGAAAATAATTAAATCCCTAAAGTTTTCCTCCTCCTCCTCCTTTGTCTCTTTGGCCGCCACTTTCAAGAACACCAAAAGGTGTTTCGGTTTGATTTTTGATCTTGAATTTTGTGCAAGCATTCGTGTGTGTTCATCCTTGACCGATCCACGCATTCGGTATTACCTTTTTAATCATTTTCTTATATGTTTTGATTTATTAAGTCACATAAAATCATGATGTTTTTAAAAACTAATTAAAAACATTTATTAAAACATGTAAATGGTTATGGGGTAAATCAAAACTGAAAGTCCCTAATCAATGCTAGAAACACTAAAATTAACTAATCAACACAAGTTAATACTTTTCAAACTTAATCTTATATTGTATAATAAAGAATTACAAGTGTTATGGATAACACCGTTTGATGACAATGTGTTGTGCACTAATAACTTGATTTTGCTAGGTTCAATTAAGTTCTCGGTATCTCTTCGAATTGATTTCCGGTTAATTGTGCGACTCAGTTGTTCTTGGTGAATCAAATAAAGGGGGTGTCGTTGTCTAAAACTATTGGAAAAAGACTTGAAACAATGTAAAAATAAAGTAAAGACGGTAAAAAAAAATAATGAAAGATTAAAACTTGAAGAAAAGTAAATGACGAGAAATTAAAGGGAAATAAAGTAAATGACACAAACTTAACCTTAAACTAAAAGGAAGGCAAGTGAAAATGCAAATAAAGAAAAAGGCGAGAAAAATAAAGCTTAAAACTAAAAACTGAAAAACACTCATTCGGAATAAAACAGTTCATTCGGAATATGTCACTTATCCGGAATAAACTATTTGATTCGGAATAAAGTTTTGATCCGGAATAAAAAAGGGAAAAATGGTTGATTCGGAATAAAGATTTTGATCATTCCGGATGGAAGACTTGATCCGGAATAACCAACATTCCGGATGAAAGATTTGATCCGGAATAACAGATATTCCGCATAGAAAATTTGATCTGGAATAATATATATTCTGAATAGAAACTTTGATCCGGAATAATATATATTCCGAATAGAAGACACTGATCCGGAATATAAAATATTTCGGATGAACAATCTTGATACGGAATAAAAATGCTGATTCGAATATCTAGGGAAAGAAACAGTAAGCATGAACACGAAGAACAGGGGTTGAAGAAAAGGCACGAATTTAATCAAATCTAACCAAAACAAACTAAAAGATTAAACTAAAACAACTAATAAACATCAACTAACAATAATCAATCAAAACAAATCAACAAAACTAACAAATAAAGCCAAATCAATCAAAACCCACTTGATTGAAAACCATAAAAATATCAAGAACACAACCACAAAGATTAAACATAAACAATAAAGGTAGATAGGAGATCAACAAGAAAAGTAAAGATTCAATAACATTAAAAGTAAACTTACTTGAATTAAAGAGTGCAATACAAGAAATTAAAGTGCAAGAATTAAGGTGCAAGTAAATGAAAATGGTGGAAGAGGTGGTTTGTCAAGCCACCCAACCACTACAAATGAAATGAACAAAATCTATTTATAGTGGATTATAGAGGTGGTTAGTGGAAGCTTCCTCCCTCTTTCTTCTTTCTCTAATTGCGTCATTAAGTCCTTAATCTTCTTAATGACTTTAATGACTTTGTCTCGGTATTTCTTCAAACTCGTCTTGTAATTCTTCAATAAATTAGACGTGAGTTCTTCGGCTTTTAGTAAACTTCCGTCTTTTGACTTTTTCTTCGATAAATCTTCAGAATTGGTCTTGGACTTCCGTTCTTTTTGCACTCTTGATTTCTTGAATTCGTCTTGCGTCTTTTTCTTCGATAAAAGCCCGTTAATGCCCGTGTTTTCTCCACTTTTCACCTTTTCATCCTAAATCACAACAAAAACACAAACCACGCATAATTCTGACATAAATGACATAAAATACACGTTTTGGCTCGGTTATTATTGTAATTAAGTGGTAAAAAGGATGGGTGTTTACACACCTATCAAATCCCCTACACTTAACCATTGCAATGTCCTCATGTAATGCATTAGTTACAAAGCACGATTACACTTTTCATCATAATCAATCCGTCTTGGCCTTTATTAAAGAGATAGAAAATCATAAACATTCAAAGTAATTAAAGAAATCAAAAACATACCTTGTGGTTTTGAAAATGTCATGAATGATCATCATCCTCAAATTTTCACTTTCTCCAAACCAAGCTTAAAAACGAGATCATTGTTATTATAAGTTAGCAAACTAACACGAACTCATGTGGGCCAATTATTTACTTAGACTACCTTATTCCTAGGTGTATCTCTTATATTTTATTGTTGTCTTGAATGATCACAAGGATACATTATTGACTTATTTAGATAGTTGTTTAGGCTGAAAATAAAGTGGGACGATTTAATCAATAGTTAGCTAAAGAACAAAATCTTTTAAAACTGCTTCTCGGGACCTCAAAAAGTTCATATCTTGGCATAACTCACTTTGCTATTTGAGACCTTTCTCGGACCGATATTTGGCAGCGACTTCATACTTCAAACCTTGAGAGACGTTCATGAAATAATGGTCTTCTCTTCTTAATAGGAATTTCTTCACTTGAAGTTTTGAGAGATTCTTCATATATGGACCACGACTTCTTCATTTTTATCCAATCTTTATTTTGGACTTTGATATACAACGATCCGCCTCTTTTTTGGACTTGGATCTATTTATCCTCATACCTTGTTAGGGCCTTTTCGGATAGACTTCTCCATGACTTTTGGGGAGTTTTTGCTTTTCGTCGTGTGTCTTGATCCTTCATATTGATTTTTGATAAATGATTCTTCACATCACTTGGGATCTTTAGCAACAAAATGTAGCCCTCATGCCTTGTTAGGGCCTTTTCAGACTCGCCAATCTTCGCATCCCGCTTCAATAAGTTATGCCTTGGCTATAAACTCTAATCCATACCGAGCAACTTTTAAACGATCTTGGGCTAGAAGCTAAGTAACTTTTGAAATCGTACAACCTTATTTATTGCAGATAAATTTATTAGCAAGCGATGGGAGAATAGGCTCATAATTAACTCACATAAATTCACGAAAGAATACCAAACTTATAATTGACTCTATCATCTCTCGTTCTCCACAGTTTAATCTCAAGGAATGAGACTCGTGGATGCTTAACCTATTAAATCAAACCTTTGGGTTTTCGAGTCGCCTATAGGATCTTGCAAATTCTTAGACTCTTTCAAGTTTAGAAATCGCATTTTAAAGTTCCCTTGATAAACGACTCTCTAGGATCAATTATAGGAACTTGCGAAAAGTTCTTGTTCTTAACCCGTGAGAGTTAAGACTTTCGCGTTTTATAGCTCCCTATATAAAAGCCTAGCAAAACTTGACTTAAACACGTTAAGGGTACTAGCTAGAGTAAAATTAGATAAGTAAACTCGGGTTGAGTCAAAAGATTCACGACGTTTAAAAAATTAAAACCACTTTATTAAAGTTTTATTCTAACAACGAAAGAAAATAACTATACAAAGGTAAAACTAATAAGCCAAAATAGATCAAAAATTTTGAAAAATGTCAAAAAAATTATTTTCCGGTTAAAATGAGGACAAATACAAGGAAAAGGCTACTTAACTTCGATAGAAATCCCCCTACACTTAATATAAACATTGTCCTCAATGTTTAAGCATGTGGGAGTAAACTCCCCTACACTTAGGACATTGTGTACGTTGTTTAAATTTCGCTAAGGAAAAGACAACTAACGAGATTCCTATTTTACTATTGGAAAATATAAAATAGTGAATCGAAAAGAGTTTAGGATAGAACCGGGAAGAAGGGAACACGGAATCAAGGTTCGTCAAAAGTCATCAAGAGTGTGTCTGTGAAGCTCTAATCCCTGCACATGATAAGAAAGAAAATAAGAAACACCAACGGGGCTCCCCCCTACACTTATGGTAAAGATAGATAGATAATTGGGTTGCCTCCCAAAAAGCGCTTGTTTATATTAACCGAGTCACGAGTCTGACTTGTCCCCGAATTAAATGGTCCATGGGGAAGCCTCGAATGTAATACCGGGATCAAAGACCTTGTCCTCGTTCCCGGTTGACATTAATGAAGGAGAGGCGGGGGGATAAGTCTTAAATGGTAGAAAGGTCCTTTCAACATACGAAAAGTATGTGAAATCAAGATCCACGGGAGGTGGGGTGGGTAAAGTAAGCACATTGTCATCCCCCAAAGACAATGGATGCTGAGCAAGCGGCAAAGCCGTAAATGGTATCAATCATAGCATAATCAATGTCACCTCCCGGGTCAAAGCACTCATCCTCCATAATAGTGGCTAAAGGGGAGGATGAAAGGTGCTCGGGAGGGGAACTTGGGTCAATACCTTCCTGCAGCAAATTATCAAGAATAATATCCCCCTCCATGTCATCGTCATCAATACCTGGAGGTATGGAGTGAATGTCTATTTCTTCCAGCAATGGGTCATTATCTTCAACGGGAGGAATAGATGGAGGCAAAGACTCGGAAAGAGGAGGAGAAGTCAACTCTTCGATTTGAGCAATAAGAAGATGCACTTTCCGTAATCTGTCGCGGAGAATCACGTCTTCCACCTCATATTCAAGAGCAAGTTCATCGGTGAACTTCTCGTAAGCCGGAGAGAATAAATCGTCATCGCCCGCATCTCCCGGTGGAGATTGAGAAATTTCAAAAGTGAAATTCTCATAGCGTGGAGAAAAATCATCATCATTAGGATCGACCTCTTCCGTAAGAGCAACGTCGTCCTCAGACTCCATAGCAGTCGGTATGTCACAAACCTCCTTATCAAAGAAATTATCGAGACCAAAATCACTCAGCTCACTCAATGTATCACAATCCTTAGACACGTTTGGGATATCGAGAGAAGGGATGACAATTGCACTGGGACATTGAGCAACAAGATCATTCCAATAAATAGTAGGCTCATCGTCATCATCATCATCATATTAGTATTGACGCACAGGAGGAGGGGTATAATCACTAAGATTAGATACTTGCTCTTGTTGGTGTCGCTTTTCCTCCTCCCATTCTTCTTTAAACTGAACAATGGCTTCTTGAAGTTTCAAGATAATGGCGTGCCTTTCTTCATTCAGAGTAGTGAGTTGTTGAATTCTCTGAGAGGATTGATGATTGAGGGTGTGATGTGGGGGCTGAAAATTTTGAAAACCTGAATTATAGCACGGATGTGGCTCATAGTAAGTCATCGGTTGAGAAGAATTAAAACACGGAGTTGGGTCATAATAATCCATCGGTGAAGAAAAATGAGGACACGGATCTGGCTCATAATAATCCATTGGCTGACAATAAGAAGTATCGTGAGGGCCCCACAGTTGTTGCAAAACGGGTGAGGAGAAAGATTGGGTGCGTCTTGTGGATAGCTATTATCATTGTCATAATGGTACCCCGGTTCTTGCCCGTGATCATACGGGTATCGAACCGGGCACGAAACATGCCAATGATAATCGCTTCCACAATAGATGCACATAGGAACAGGAGGTGGATTCAAAAAGGACGAATTAGTCGAGTTGCACAAAGGACAAAATCCGAACTGGAATTCTGTACTACCAATATCATTTCCGCACCGCTCACATGTACACCATTGACATGAGTCGTTCCCGTATAACCGTCTCCCACACCCGATGCAATGGACATAAGAATCCATAAAGAAAAATAGATAAGCAAGAAGAATATTTTTGGTGCAAAACTTTTGAAAAAGAAATGCTTTTTATGATTTTTCAAATGTTTTTGGGATTTTTGAAAAAAAAAAAAAAATTTTGACACGAAAAATAACGTTCACAAGTGAACGGATCCCAAAATCCAACGCGTCTCTCATAAAAAACCGTTAATCTTAACGAAAAGAGCCGACAGCGGCACCATTTTAATAACTTGATTTTGCTAGGTTCAATTAAGTTCTCGGTATCTCTTCGAATTGATTTCCGGTTAATTGTGTGACTCAGTTGTTCTTGGTGAATCAAATAAAGGGGGTGTCGTTGTCTAAAACTATTGGAAAATAAAGACTTGAAACAATGTAAAAATAAAGTAAAGACGGTAAAAAGAAATAATGAAAGATTAAAACTTGACGAAAAGTAAATGACGAGAAATTAAAAGGGAAATAAAGTAAATGACAAAAACTTAAACTAAAAGGAAGGCAAGTGAAAATGCAAATAAAGAAAAAGGCGAGAAAAATAAAGCTTAAAACTAAAAACTGAAAAACACTCATTCGGAATAAAACAGTTCATCCGGAATATGTCACTTATCCGGAATAAACTATTTGATTCGGAATAAAGTTTTGATCCGGAATAAAAAAGGGAAAAATGGTTGATTCGGAATAAAGATTTTGATCCGGAATATTATTCCGGATGGAAGACTTGATCCGGAATAACCAACATTCCGGATGAAAGATTTGATCCGGAATAACAGATATTCCGCATAAAAAATTTGATCCAGAATAATATATATTCCGAATAGAAACTTTGATCCGGAATAATATATATTCCGAATAGAAGACACTGATCCGGAATATAAAATTTTACGGATGAACAATCTTGATATGGAATAAAAATGCTGATTCGGAATATCTGGGGAAAGAAACAGTAAGCATGAACACGAAGAACAGGGGTTGAAGAAAAGGCACGAATTTAATCAAATCTAACCAAAACAAACCAAAAGATTAAACCAAAACAACTAATAAACATCAACTAACAATAATCAATCAAAACAAATCAAAAAACTAACAAATAAAGCCAAATCAATCAAAACCCACTTGATTGAAAACCATAAAAATATCAAGAACACAACCACAAAGATTAAACATAAACAAGAAACGTAGATAGGAGATCAACAAGAAAAGTAAAGATTCAATAACATTAAAAGTAAACTTACATGAATTAAATAGTGCAATACAAGAAATTAAAGTGCAAGAATTAAGGTGCAAGTAAATGAAAATGGTGGAATAGGTGGTTTGTCAAGCCACCCAACCACTACAAATGAAATGAACAAAATCTATTTATAGTGGATTATGGAGGTGGTTAGTGGAAGCTTCCTCCCTCTTTCTTCTTTCTCTAATTGCGTCATTAAGTACTTAATCTTCTTAATCTTTTGACTTTAATGACTTTGTCTCAGGATTTCTTCAAACTCGTCTTGTAATTCTTCAATAAATTAGACGTGAGTTCTTCGGCTTTTAGTAAACTTCCGTCTTTTGACTTTTTCCTCGATAAATCTTCAGAATTGGTCTTGGACTTCCGTTATTTTTGCACTCTTGATTTCTTGACTTCGTCTTTCGTCTTTTTCTTCGATAAAAGTCCGTGAATGCCCGTGTTTTCTCCACTTTCACCTTTTCGTCCTAAATCACAACAAAAACACAAACCACGCATAATTCCGACATAAATGACATAAAATACACGTTTTGGCTCGGTTATTATTGTAATTAAGTGGTAAAAAGGATGGGTGTTTACACACCTATCATGCACACTTTGAACAACCATAAACCCTAACTTATGAATACAGTCGCAGCTGTTTGATTCAATAAGTTCTAAGTATTAATGTTATGAATATTCTCAAAGTGTTGAACATTAATTCTTGGATACACATCCTATTTATAGTGATACGAGGTTGACTTAAATAGTACTTAATGGTGACTACACAAGATATTAACTTTTCAGACATTAGTCACATGATGCTCTTCTATTCTTGGTAGTCTGCCATTATGCTTTAAGGAAACAGTTCTTGAAACAGTTTCCTTTTTCTTCATTGTCACGAACACACAAATGGCATGTCCAAAGTGTGTTGAGTGTTAACAGGGTATTGCCACCCCTGTTAACCCTCAACCACTCAGAGTCCCTGATACATCTTGGTTGTTATCCATCACAACCAATGAGTATGTCTTCAAGTAATCTTTGACTTCCTTGACAATGTCTCTGACATGGACTCCTCTGAGGTTGCTCACAGAGACTTGGATCTCTGTGAGTCTTGCGATACTTGCCTGCCTCCTAGGCATAGTCAAGGGACTATCTAACAACTTAATTATGTTTAAATCTATGATTAGGGAATCTAACCAACTTAGATTCCCAACAATCTCCCCCTATTTAAACATAAATATAGCTAGATCTATCTAAGTTAAGGTAAGTGAGATAACAACTTCTTCTTACTCATAACAGATCTAAACAAACATACCTCATGATTTTATTCATACTTAAAGAAAAATTACAAGTACATTACAAAAGTGAAATAAAATGTGAAGGTAGAATTGAGCTGTGAATTTCTTCAATAGTCATCATATTTCTATCTTTTCTTCAGCTTCATCTAAGTCTGATCTAGTATCCAATTCTGCCTGCAAAGCTTTTGCAAAAACTTTGGAATACTCTTTGTTAATCTTGAGTCCCTTCTTGTGACAAAGCAGCTGAATTGTTGATGCTAAGCCTAGCTCATCTTCTCTTTAAAATGCATATTGGCAAGCTCTGTTCATGAATGCCATTCCTCTTTCAGGCTCTGTGTATGTCTAACCATCAACAGGGCCAATTATACCATTTGGTAGGATCAAATCCCTGTGCATTCCATCCACTTGAACATCATCTGTGACAAAAGTTTCCTTAACAAGTTGAGAAACTCTTCTTCTTTTCTTACTAGTCTTTGGGGGTTCTTGTTCAAAAAGCTGTGGTGAGGGATCTATCTTGAGTTTGGCAGCCGTTTCTTTGATCTAGGTAAACTTAGCCTTAAGAGTCTTAAGCAGAAGAAAATTAGCCTGTCCAGTTCTTTTGGCAGCTAAGGCTTCAAGTTCAAACAATTCAGATAACCCAAGTGTCATTAGCCTGAAGTCATCAAATACATTCATATTTCCCTGTTGGTTGTCTCTCCACAAGATCATTTGTGGGGTGTTGGTGGATTTGTGAATTGTGTATTTGAACTTGGTTATCTTGCCAGATGCATACCTGTTGTTAACGCAGGCATCATAATCAGCTTTGACTTTTCTTATAGCCTCTGCGCGTTTAGCTTCCATTTCCCTCAACCTTTGTCTCTGCTTCTCCCTTTCAGGTGGAGTCATCTTCCTCAGAGTAGCCTCATTCAGTTCTTTGGTTGTCTTGAGTTCATTTAGTCTTTTGAATTCCTCAACCTGTTTCTCTATTTCTTCAGGAGTTAAAGGATTCTCATTGGAAGGTGTAAAGGTTGAAAATTGGGAAATGTCTGTGGTGGATCCTCCTATCTCTGGCATCACAGCTATCTTCTTTAGTTTGGTGTCTGTGTCAACCAAAACTATCTCCTTTCCTTTCTTCGAGACAGAGGATTCCATACTCATGTTTTTCAAAACTTCAGCTCTTCTAATAAACGCTGTCTGAGCCTGAGTTTGTATTGCTTTGGGAAGGGAGCTAATAGTGAACTTTAGCTTCTTGGCAGTTGGTTCACCATCATCCCCAGACTTGCTGGTGTTAACCAAAGTCAGGGACTTTGATGAATCAGCTCCATCTTGATTCTGTTGCTCCCCCTGAGTGTTATCCTCATCATCAAATATGGTAACAGGTGTGATGACTTGGAGGAGGACAGGTGAAGACATGGTGTTGTCAGCGGATGTTGATCCCTGTTTAGCAGATTCAAGGTTAAGTATCATTTCCTTCTCCCCCTCACGTTCATCCTGGCTACGCAGACGTTTGGATGAACGTGTTTGAAAGTGCCTTGCAATCTGTTCAACATAGGCAGCCATAGCACGTTGCCTTTTCCTTGAAGCTCTGGCAATCTTTAGCAGAAGGTTGTAGTTTCCATTTGTATTTTCCTGAACTCGATTAACAATGAAGTTTGCATGACGATATTGCCTGTTTCGAATAGCTTCAAACTGTCTGTGCATAGTTAACTCATGTTCATGAAATGAGGCAGGGACCTTTGTGTCAATTACATCCTTGATTCTTGTGGATAAGTGACTAAGTCCTTATGCTACACCTTTTCTTGCACCATCCTTGATGGGTTCAGTAACTGCCTCAGCAACAGCCTTTTGTATGATCCCTGGAAATGTGACAGTGAAGTTATGCATTTCAGACTTGATCACATCCAGCTTTCTTGATAAGCGTTTGATGTCAGATTGATGATGAACAAGCTGAAGATTATGGATGTTGAGGCTTTGTTTAGCATAATCATCCCCCTTGGTAAAATATCAAAGTTGGTTTGGGCAGGATGATCAAACATGAGAAATTCAGCTGTTGGATCATAGGCAGGGCGTTGGAAGACTGTGCTTGTGGAGGTAGCAGAGTTGGGAGTGACAACAGCTTCCTTGGGAGGAGGAGTATTATTTCCAGCTGGAGTGGACACAGCTATTTCCTTGGGAAGAGAGACAGATTGTTGATCATCTTCTTCGTCTTCATCCTCCTCCTCAAACATCCCCTCAGGGATTTCATCTTCAGGCATTGATTCAAGATCAGAAACATCATCCACTAATGACAGCATTTCTTCTTCAAGATTAAGCAGAGGCTCTTCGTCATTTGTTTGATCTTGAATGAGTACATCAGCCTCTTTGTCTTGTTTTACCTGGGATTCAGTGGCTGGCTGTACAATTTCAGCTTGCAAGTTGTTATAATTAGTAACAGGGAAAAAAGTAAGGGGAATGGTCGCCATTTCGCTATCCTAGAGAGGCTGAGGGTGATTACTCAGCCACTCCAAAGGATAAATCCTTGGGATTCTTTTAAGTGTGAAAAATATATGGTTAATGATCGCCATTCGCTGCCCCTAGGAAAGCTGAGTGTGATTATTCAGCCCCCTCAAAAGGTTAAAACCTTTGGGACTCTTTTGATTGTGAAACATATGTTGTTTAAGGATCGCCATTCGCTGCCCCTAGGAAGGCTGAGGGTGATCATTCAGCCCCCCCAAAAGGTTAAGAAACCTTTGGGACTCTTTTAAGAGTGAAACATATGTGGGTTAAGGTCGCTTGTTACGCTGCCCCTAGGAAAGCTGAGGGTGATGATTCAGCTCCCCCTGAAAAGGATAAATCCTTTGGGATTCTTTTAAGGTAAAAACGTTAAGGGTTAAGATCGTCTTATTACGTTGTCCCTAGAAGAGCTGAGGATGATTATTCAGCTCCCCTAAAAGTAAAACTTTTGGGATTCTTTTTCTGAGGGAACCAAGAGGCTGTGTGAAATACAGCTGATCAAGGTTGAGACATATGTGTATTCAGGTTATTGTTAGCCTGAATATTGTCTAGAGGGTGCAGGGTCATCGGGGTGCTTTATAAACACAAATGAATCATTCCCTAGTGCATAGACAGGGTGTACATAAGTCTTAAAGAGTTCTAAGTGCATAGACAGACTTCTATGGGTCGAGGATTACCCTAACTTCACCACTCTCTCCTACAGACAATTGAGAGTGGTTGCTTGTGAACCTCTAAAAATTTACACTGATTACCTGTGTGATATCAGCTGGATTTGGTTGGTTTCCTGTTGTCTCAGCTGACATTGAGACGCTAGACCCCTGTTGTTGGTCAGCCGAAGTCTCTGATTCCACATGAGTATCTGGAACAGAGGAGGTGTCTTGGTTCACAGTCTTCTTTCCCTTGGCCTTAGCAACAGATTTGGTGTGGGAAGAAGATGGGTTTTTCTTCTTCTTAGGCTGTTGGCCAGAAGAATCCTTGGACGTCGTAGTGTGCTGCCCAGAGGTTAAAGACTTAGACTTGCCAGACACACTAGAGGTAATCACCTTCTCAGAAGAAGTGAGCAAGGACTTCTCAGCTGAGGGTTGTTTGTTAGCAACGTTCATCATATGGGAGGTGACAGGGACATTTTCAGATCCAATTTCTTTGTAGATGGCACCTGTGATGCGATAGGGCTTCAGAGCAGTAAGAGCAGAGTTATGATAGTTGTCTCCCAACAGGCTTTCAAAGATCAGCGACAAAAAGCGAACATAGCAAATATTCTTTTCCCTGACTTGGTTCCTTCCCTTCAGCTGTTCAACTAGGTTGGAAAAGAGAATGCTTCCTACATCAACATCAGCTCCCCAGATCAGCCCATAAGCTATAGATTGGTGGTTGAAGGACATCTGATCTTGGGATCCCTGCATTCCTCCCAGGGATTTGACAATGTGGGTGAAGAGGACACGCCACATAGGTGTAAAGTACTTAATCTTCAGATGAGACTTCGAGAGGACCTCAGCGGGTGTAAGAGCAGGGTTTACATCATGGAAGGGTTTAAGTGTGGCCATAGCATCCTTGACAGCCTTTTTATCAACCACCTTTAGGCATTCATGACCATGTTTTAAACCAGCCACACTGGAGAAATCTTTGAGTGAGAAGGCAAATGGGTGTTCGTTGCAAGAGAGGCTAAAGGTTATTGTGTCATCAACTACTTCAGCAGAGTACCAAAATTCCCTAAGGTATTCTTGGTAGAAGGTGGTTGGGGATTTTGTGAATGCTTCACTAACATCACAAATTAGCATGAAGTTAACAAGATCTGAGTAGGTGTCATTTGGAGCCTTGATCCATCCAATGGAGTTGTTTGATGCAAGGATGCTTTCGTTGAGTTCGAAGTTAACGTTTGCTGCCTTGGGAACGGGAAAAGCCATGGATTCAAGGTCGAAGGAGAATGAAAATGGAGGATGGTTTTAGAGAGAGAAGAACTTAGAGAGAGAATTATATTTGTGAAATGAGAATAGTGGTAGGTGAGGAGAGACGAGAGACAATATATATATTCAAATAAGTAAACATTTATTCAACCGCATTTAATGCAAAGTGGGAAAATGACTACTCATGTGGGTCCCTTGACCTTTCAAAACTTATTTGTCTCCTCGTTATTTGAAAAATAAATGATTAAATATTGAGAATGTTTTTTGTATTTACTTGGAAAGTAACTACCTAGTTTCATGTGAAAAACATTTAATATAGAATCAGTCATTTAATGAACACATTTATTATCAAGCCACATGCTTTGAGATATTGTGCATCCCTAGCTCAGCAACTAGCCTGTTGAACGAAGGTTCAGCCAAAGGCTTTGTGAAAATATCAGCTAGTTGCAGCTCTGTGGGAACAAAGTACAACTCAATATCTCCCTTCATTATGTGATCCCTGGTAAAATGATACCTGATATCAATGTGTTTGGTACGAGAGTGAAGAACAGGGTTGTTGGAGATGGCAATGACGCTGGTGTTGTCACAAAATATTGGTACTTTGTCATAGAAAATTTCATAGTCAGCTAATTGACTTTTCATCCAAAGCACCTGAGCACAACAGCTGGCTGTAGCGACATATTCTGTTTCAGCTGAAGACATAGCCATAGAGTTTTGCTTCTTAGCACTCCATCCAACCAATTTTCCTCCTAGGATTTGACAGCTGCCTGAGGTGCTTTTCTTGTCAATACAGCATCCAGCATAGTCTAAATCTAAATAGGCCTTGAGATCAAAGCCTGATTCCTTGTGATACCATAGACCTAGGGATGGTGTTCCTTTGAGATACCTGAAAATTTTCTTAATAGCCACTAGATGGGATTCTTTTGGGTTAGCTTGGTACCATGCATAGAGACATGTGGAGAATTGGATATCAGGACGACTAGCTGTCAGATACATGAGTGACCCAATCATGCCTCTATATAAAGTCTCATTAACAGAGACCCCTGACTCATCAGGACCCAAGTTGTTGGGTGGAAGCATGGGGCATTTCACTGATGCACAATCAGCTAAGTCATATTTTTTAAGTAAATCCTTAACATACTTTTCTTGACAAATTGAAATTCCCTTAGGACATTGTTTAATTTGAAAACCCAGAAAGTAAGTTAATTCACCCATCATACTCATCTCATATTTCTTGGTCATTAATTTAGCAAATCTTTTACTAAGATTAACATTTGTTGACCCAAAGATGATATCATCCACATAAAGCTGCACAATGATGAAATCACTCTTATCCTTAAAGGTAAAGAGTGTTTTATCAATTGAAACCCTGACAAATTTGTTTTCAGTTAAGAAATTAGAAAGAGTTTCATACGATGCTCTTGGAGCTTGTTTCAGCCCATACATGGCTTTGTGTAATCTGTACACATGATTGGGAAACTCGCTGTTCTCAAATCCTTCAGGTTTTTCAACATACACTTCCTCAGCCAAATCTCTATTGAGGAATGCACTCTTAACATCCATCTGATACACAGTGAAGTTCATATAAGCAGCATAAGCCAGAAGATTCTGATGGCTTCAAGTCTTGCAACAGGAGCAAATGTTTCATCATAATCAATTCCTTCAGTCTGAGTATACCCCTGTGCCATCAGCCTGGCTTTGTTTCTGATGATGTTTCCAATTTCATCCATCTTATTTCTATAGATCCATCTAGTGCATGTGATATTCTTTCCAGGTGGAGCTAGCACTAGTGTCCATACTTTGTTCCTTTTGAACTGATTGATTTCTTCTTGCATAGCAGCTACCCACCCATCTTCTACAAGAGCCTCAGCTACTCTCTTAGGTTCAATTTGTGAGAGAAATTCAGCAAAGAGACATACATTGGCTGAGGCAGAATCTGAGTCATGAATTCGCTGTCTAGTGGTAACCCCTGCATTAGGTTCCCCAATAATGTTGACAAGAAGAATGTGTTAATCTCTTGACCACTTATTTTGAGGAGTTGGGGACTCAAGGACAGGAACACTTGTGGGGACAGATGGTACTATTTGAGTTTCATCCTGCTGACTAGGAGGGCTTTCTTCAAAGACTACTTCAGTGTCAGAGTCTACTTCAGCCATATCAAGAGGTACAAGTTCATTATCAACAGGTGATTCTTCAAGGATTTGAAGAATTGGTGAGTCATCAATAGCAGTAGAAGAGGAAGGACTACAAGAGGTCTGTGGTTCTTCTTCATCAAGCTCCTGAGAGGTGGGAACTTCTATGTTGTGAGTAGACAGAGGGTCAAAAGCAGGAACATAAGGAGTGAGTGTGTTGGAGTGATGATGGCGATGACTGGCAGGTCTTGGTTCTGAGAATTCATCACTTGGGAAAGACACATTTTCCTTAAAATCAATTTCATCACCCTCTGTTCCAGTTCTCTGTATGACTTCATCATCTTCATTGAATCTGACATGAAAGGTTTCTTCTACTTCTTGTCTTCTGATGTTGAATACTCTGAAGGCTTTGGCTGTTGGAGAGTATCCCAAGAAGAAACCATCATCAGCTTTTTCATCAAATTTTCCAAGTTTAACCCTGTAGTTGTAAATGAACACAGGGCATCCAAAAACATGAAAATAGCTGACATCTGGAGATCTTTTTCTGAAAACTTCATAGGAAGTTTTACCATGTCTTTTGACAATGATTGATCTATTTTGTGTGTAGCAGGCAGAGTGAACAGCTTCTCCCCAAAATTGCTTTGGTAAGGCTGCACCATTCAACATGGTTCTGGCTGCTTCAATCAAAGTCATGTTTCTTCTTTTAGCCACACCATTTTGTTCAGGGGTGCCAGCTGAAGAGAAGTTTTGTGAAATACCTTTTTCATCACAAAAAGATTCAAGTTGATGATTCTTGAATTCAGTACCATTATCACTTCTTGGAGCTTTGACTCTAACATCATTCATATTTTCAACCTGTCTGATGAAGGACATGATGGTATCAGCTGCATCACTTTTCCTTCTGAGGAATAACACCCATGTATATCTTGAAAACTCATCAACAATGACCAAGGTGTATTTGTTGTGATTAATGATCTGAGGTTTGACAGGCCCAAACAAATCCATGTGAAGGAGATGTAAGCACTTGTCAATAGAGAAAGATTTCCTAGTCTTGAATGAAGATCTGTGATGCTTTCCTTTGACATAGGCAGAACAAGTCTTGTCTTTAGAAAACGTCACTGAAGGTAGACTAGCAACCAGGTTTTGTGTGGCTATCTTGTTGATGTTCTTGAAGTTGACATGAGACAGTCTTTTGTGCCACAGCTAATTGACACTTTCAGAGGCTTTAGCAAGAAAACAATTTGAGCTGTCTTCAGAGCAAACAGCCATGTTGATGACATAAACATCTCTCCTTCTAGGTGCAATAAGCACAACATCATTGTTTTTGTTGAATATGGTTCCCTGAGTCGTAGTAAACAAAACCTTGTAGTCAGCATCACACAATTGCCTGATGCTAATAAGATTGTGTTTAAGACCATTCACATATGCAACCCTGGTAAACGTTATCCCATTGCAGTTCACTGAGTCGTATCCCTCTTTGTCACCTGAAGAATTATCTCCAAACACCACTTTAGGACCTGGCTCCCTTGAGTATATGTGCAGGTATTGTTGAATCCATGTCATGTGTCTAGAACAGCCACTGTCTAGATACCATACCGATTTCTTGAGATGTTTCTGCACAGATACATAGAAACAGGTTAGTTCCTATGGTGAACCCACTTTCCAGTGGGTTCCCTGAATTGCTGATTAGCAATTCTTGTGTTCCTGTAGAACTTTTGGCGATGGGAGGGACAATTGGCTGTCTCATGGGCAAAACTTCCATAGATATCACACCCAGGGAAGTCACCACACTCGTCTAAGTGATGGTCTGTGAATCCACACAATTTACAGGGAGGATAAGGTTTGTAGTTTCCCTGTTGTCTTTTTGAACCCTGTTGTCTATCCCTAGAGGGTGTCTGAACTCTCTTAACTGCCATATGTCTATCATGATCTAAGGTCTTGTGGTGAGATTTCTTACATATATTGCAATAAGGTTTGACTAACGTTTCCCCTTTGGGTTCACCTAGGACAGACTTAGGTTCACTAGAAGTAGAGCATTCAGCGGAAGGCTTAATGTGTTGTTTCAAGAGTTCTACTTCTTTCATTAGAGACAACATGCGTTATTCAGTGGAAGGGTCAACCTTGTTCACAGCTTTAGTTGAGACAGGCTTAAAAGCAACTTGCTTACCAGATTGTCTAACAGGCACATTAAATACTTTAGTTGGTGGTTTCTCAACATCTGTTCTAAGTTCACCCATAGCAGCTCGTGAGGAACTGCTAGGTTCAACTCCAGAGAGTTTGGGCAAAGGTGGTAATTCAGTCACATCTTCAGAGATAGGGTCATCAGTCAAAGTGGTATCTGACATATGAATAGTCTCTATAGATTTGAAGACAATATCTTTGGGTTTGGTGAGAATTCTTAGCTTATTTTTCTTAGCAGATATATCCCTTTTAATGTCAGCAGGCAGTTCATCATTAAACAATTGATCTATAGTGAACCTAGCACACAGCCATTTTTCAATAACCTTGTTTAATTCAGATACTTGATCATTTAAGGCAATGTTTTTCAAGGTTATCCTAGTGACTTCATTTTGAAGGGATATTTTCTCTAAATTAACCCGTCTGAGAGTTTCACATTCAGATTTAGCATTTAACAGTTCAGTTTTAACAGAGTGAAACTTGTTAAGTAGGTTCTTTCTTTGTTCCTCAGCAAAGTGTAAATCAACAATGGTGTAGTCAAGGACATGTTTGCGTTCATCACTATCAGACATAGATAAAAGCCTGTGTACCTTTTTCATTGTGATGTCAATCCATTGTCCTGATCTTGCATCACCTTTTCCAACAGCTGGTTCATCCTCATCTATAGCCATGAAAGCCCTGACTCTAGTAGTATCTTCCTCATCTGAAGTCAATGGCTCATCATTCCAATCATAAGCTTCAGCTACCAACCCTTTCTCTGTTTTTTATCACCTCCCTTCTTCTTAGACAGAGCTTCAAGCTTCAAATTCATCTGTTCTAACTTAGCTTTAAGTGCCTTGTACTTGTTTTTGTAACCCTTCTTCTCATTGTCTGATGAATTGGATTGTTGAGATGAGTTATTGTGTTGTTGTTTGAATTTGTAAGGTTTAGTGGAAGATGATGGATAGGAAGGTGAGGATGTCTTGGTGGAAGGACAGTCTTTTTGGAAGTGTCCTAGCTTTCCACAGGCAAAGCAAGTTTCTTTTGATCTGTCAGTTTGTTTACTAGCTGGTCCTATTCTCCCTGATCTTTTGAAGAATCTTCTTTGGTTGGCTAGCAAGGCTCTTTCATGAAACTCTGCATTAAGGTCTGTTAAGAACTCTTTGCTCCTGCGGGTGTCTTCTTCAACATCAGAGTCGCTGTCATGAGGATGTGGTGCAGAGATCAAGGCTTTGGAAGATGCTCCTTGAACTATAAATCTTTCAGTCTCTGACTTGTAAATAGTATCAATCAGCCCTTCTTCATAATTATACTTTCCATAAAGCTGAGCTAAGGTGTCATTCTTGATTGAGTTATTTGCTCTCTGAGTCTGATTCATACTCAGCCACTTTCTTGGAAGGCTGTTGACAAATGTGGCATTAATCTCAGCTTGACCAATGCTGACATCATTCATTGCTAGGTCATTGAGAAGAATCTTCAGCCTTGTATAGGTTTGTTGAACCTTTTCACCTTCAAGTGACTTGAAGGCATTGAACTGAAGTTTGAGAGCGTGGATCTTTTTTTTCTCTGGTTTCAGAGGGTCCTTCATGGCCAAGGATGAGGTCTGTCCACATTTGCTTGGCTGTAGGACATTGAATGACAGACTTCATGATGTGTTTGGGAAGACAGGATATGATGATGCTTTTGAGACGTTTATCTTGGTTTGACAATTTTCTATCAGCTGGAGTCCATTGTTTGAGAGGTTTGGGAAGAGGGTTTTCTTTAGTGGAGGTAAGCGCCATGGGAACATAAGGACCATTTTCTAAAATTTCTAGAAGAAATGGTTCTAGTCCATCGAGATACACAAGAAATTGACTCTTCCAGCTAGCAAAATCTTCTTCATCAAAGACTGGAACACTTGTGACATGTGATCCACCTCTTGAGTCAAGAAGTTGGGGTAGATCATCGTCATTGGGAGGAGGGGTGAGTCTTCGTGAAGATGGTGTTGCAGATGGTGAATGTGGTGGGTTAGAAGTTTCTAGCATGGTGGATCTTGATTATAAAAATGAGAACGATGTTTCTTGAAAGTTTTAATATCAAACACCGCTCTGATACCAATTGAAAGTCCCTAAGCAATGCTAGAAACACTAAACTTAACTAATCAACACAAGTTAATACTTTTCAAACGTAATCTTATTATTGTATAATAAAGAATTACAAGTGTTATGGATAACATCGTTTGATGACAATGTGTTGTGCACACTTTGAACAACTATAAACCCTAACTTATGAATACAGTCGCAGCTGTTTGATTCAATAAGTTCTAAGTATTAATGTTATGAATATTCTCAAAGTGTTGAACATTAATGCTTGGATTCACATCCTATTTATAGTGATACGAGGTTGACTTAAATAGTACTTGATGGTGACTACACAAGATATTCACTTTTCAGACATCAGTCACATGATGCTCTTCTATTCTTGGTAGTCTGTCATTATGCTTTAAGGAAACAGTTCTTGAAACAGTTTCCTTTTTCTTCATTGTCTCGAACACACAAATGGCATGTCCAAATTGTGCTGAGTGTTAACAGGGTATTGCCACCCCTGTTAACCCTTAACCCCTCAGAGTCCCTGATACATCTTGGTTGTTATCCATCACAGCCAATGAGTATGTCTTCAAGTAATCTTTGACTTCCTTGACAATGTCTCTGACATGGACTCCTCTGAGGTTGCTCACAGAGACTTGGATCTCTGTGAGTCTTGCGATACTTGCCTGCCTCCTAGGCACAGGCAAGGGACTATCTAACAGCTTAATTATGTTTAAATCTATGATCAGGGAATCTAACCAACTTAGATTCCCAACAAAAACAAGGGTTTTTAGGGGTGTTTGTTCTAGCCGACGCCTAAACCGAGCCCTAAGGGGTCTCGGCTTGGCTTATGAACCACCATCGAGACCTCATGGTCTCGGTATGGTGGTGTGGGTCCCCATGGCAGCAGCAAACAAGGGGTACCCCGACCTTGGTTCGGGGTATGGTGTTGATTTAGGGTCCGGTTCATGGTTTCTAGTCATGATCCGGTTCATTGATTATGTTAAGGTTTATGATTTTAATAGTTATATGTTAAAAATTAAATTAATAAAACATGACATAATTAATTTAATTAACATGACTTAGGTTATAAATTTAATTACTAGATCATGAATTTTAACCTAAGTATTTATTTTTAATTAGACTTTATAATTAATTAATTATTAAAAACTATGACTATAATTAATTAATCAACATGACTTAGGTTATATTATTCGTAATTAATAATACATGTTTTAACCTAAGTATTTTAACTTTATTTAATTAAAAACATGATATATTTAATTAAATACTTTTAACCTATAGTTTATTTAAATTACATGTAATAATTAATAAACTGTACTTTATAACAACATGACTTAGAATAATAATCAGAAAACACTTAAGCTTATATAATTAGCTTATTTAACCAGCTTATATCTAATTACGGAAACCTTCTATTTTTAGAAACTTATTTAATTAAGGCAGCTAATCTATTTATGGAAACTTTCTATTTTTAGAAACTTATCTATTTTAAGCAGTAATTCTATTTTTGGAAACTTTCTATTTTTGGAAACTTTCTATTTTTGGAAACTTTCTATTTTTGGAAACTTTCTATTATTGGTAACTTTCTATTTTAGGAAACCTGCTATTTTTAGAAAGTTACTTATTATTACACAACAGGTATAATAATACATGAAATACAAGTAATACTTAATCAGAATAGACAGAATATAAGATAAATACAGTATTAAGCTTTAAATAGTAAAACATGACATGAACGTATAAAATCAGCTAAGACATGACATAAAACCAGTTACGTACTTAGTAATCAGATACTTATACACATATGTATTTATGTAGCATTAGTGATACCGAAGTAGGACTCTCTTCCGTTCGTCTTCTTCGTTCACTTGACATAAGGTACGGATTCCCGTCCTTTCAGTATGGACATTCTTTCCTTATTAGGATTTCCCCGTATGCAACCAACTGTTTTCCTGTAGTATAAGTTTATATGTTTGATTGCTTATGTTTAATTTAGAATACCTATAGCCATATATATGCATGACCAGTTTCACCTAGTTATGGAGGTACCATAACCATAACACTAGAGGCACTAGTGTTATGACTTCCCCACGGCGGAGTGATTGCTCGTGGCGTCCCTTCAGCTTTTGGCCATATTATTATATTAATCATGTGGGGCGTATGGGTGCATCCTAGTTACATGTTTTCAGCAGATTACTCAGTGTGAATGTGGTGTGTGCCTTGCATCCATCACAAGGAGCTGATCCCTCCTTCCCAAAACCAGTATATTAAATTAGAGGCAGCCCCTCTAATTTACATGATGAGGTCACCCCTCCAAGTATTCATGCACGGTGGATTTTCATGACCTATATTGGCTAATGGTAAAATATGTTAAACAGTTTTCATAAGATAAACATAAGGCTTTCCAAACTATAAAACAAGTTTTACTAAGAAATAACCAGGTTTTCCAGGACATATACATTTCCGCTGCTATATGTTATTCATACTTATATTATTCATTTCATGCTTTTATATCCGTGCACTGAGCGTTATGCTCAGCCGTTACTTTCCTTTCCATGTCCCAAAACGGCAGGTACCTAAGGACGGACTAAAGCATTTTGGAGGACATGCATAGGAATAGAAGCTGCCATATACTTCTTCTCCTTTTGCCTTCATATATTTGTGCTTGTTTAAGTCTTCCATTACTTCATTTACTTTATTATGTTTTGAGCTTATGTTTGGGGACCGATGTTTGATTCCGGTTTACCCTTTGGTCATGTAATGTTTTAGACATTTATCCTTGTATGCTTTGATAACACGCCATAATTACGCGTAACGGTCCACTTATCAAAGTGGGGTGTTACAAAACCTAATATGAGCTGATGTTTGATGTCTCAGTGATTTGATATCAGATTAAAATATTATTCTTTTTGTGAAGTCATTGTATGTATTTACCAGTTTCTTAGTAGAATGCTGAATTTGTACATGGTTATTTTTCAAGCTTCTCAGAGGACGTGCATGCCTTTAATTCAACGAAATCAAAAACTGTTGTCCCATATATTAGTGATGATTAAACAAGAAATAAAGAAGAAAGATAGATGAATTCTAGAGAGAGAAAGTAGAGAGAGAATGGTGAAACTTAGGGAGGATTAGATTAGAGAGAGAAAACAAAAATGAACCAACCACCTCCTAACATGCTAGGAGGTGGGTATATATAGTCCACCCACATGCGGGCTTGTTTGGGCTGTATATTAATGAGTCGGGCTTTCCTTTTAGGTTTTAGTTACTTATGAATGAACTTTAGCTTTAAGTTAAGCCCGTAAAACACGACTAACCTACCACCAATTACAACGTTCTAAAATACGATACATAATAAACATATGACCGAACATTCTTGTTTGACTCAATATTTTGAGGCTAACAATCTCCCCCAGTGAGAGGTCATTACCCTTTGTCATTTGGAGATTTGTAGAGATTACAAATCTCGCCATAAATGAGTCTTGAACGTGTAATAGTAGTCTTGTTCCTTCATGATGTGATCTTTGAACCTTTGTCGTTATCTTTCGACTTTGTCTTTAATATTGAGATCTTCAAATCATCCTTGACTTGTCTTTGCCATCTTGCGATCATGTGTCTTCATACACATGCTCACACTATTAATTTTTGAATATGTCTTTAGGCATGAGTATGTGGTTTTGAATCTTTAACTTTGCTTAGTACACCGTAACGTCACCTTCTCGAGACAAAACATAGACACGGACTGAATGGCTTTGACATTCGTCCTAAATCGGTAGCGTTTTACCTCCGGTCGGTGAAGACCGCTATAGAATATTAAATATCATACCTGTGATAGGTAGATTCAATTAAAAATCTCCTTGACAGGGTTTCGCGGCTGTACTAGCCGTTCTCTTTACTCGACCGTTTCAAAGAAAGACTGTGAACATAAAGAGTGAATCAATTGGATAACTATCCGCTTGATTAAAGTCGTCAATACAAATTCCTGGATCATGTTTGATTCATAAAGAATCTTACCATTGTTGCTTTCCAGTTGACACAAGCTTGATTCATAAGAATCTCGCAAGTCACCTATCGTAGCGCTGTTTGAGGTTGACGCTAGAAGGATTTCCATTCGTCACTGTGAATATTAATGAATATCACTCTGAATGTCTGGCAATATCATAAAGATATTGCGTAGAAACCTGAAACGAGTTTGAATCAATTCAGAATCAAACCACTGTTGCTTTTCAGTTTACACATGTTCAATTCATAAAGAATGTTACACATGACCTACCGCAGTGCTGTTAGATGTTAACACTGGAAGGATTTCCACTCATCATTGTGAATTCTAAGTAGTATCACTCTGAGTGTTCTAGCAATATCGCAAGGATATAGCGTAGGACTCTCTTTTATCGTCATTCCGTGTGTCCAAACGAGATTTGATTGATCTCTAGACTCGATTTGTGCACTTTTAGTGGTCGGAGGCTAGAGTAGATGCCACCTATTCAATATCAACTATCTCGGAGTGAGAAAGTCAATAGAAGTCGTGTTGATCTCCGTGGCAATAGAACAAACTTCTTTTGAGAGAAGCCTGAGTAGCTAGGTAAGGGTTGTGCATTACATCACTGGGTCCATGATGAGTTGTCTTCATGATGTGTTGACCCGGTTTCTGCCTAAGTTGTATGGAGGGCTTCTTTCTTTACACCCTTTATCCTTACATTTATTTTTCATTCTTCAACCCCTTCAATGCTTACCAAGACATCATTACTAGCACCTTGTTGTGATTGTTCTAGTGCTAGCTTCAGTACTTAGTTGGCATTCAGCTACGTTCACATTCTACTCCATCTTCCTAAGGACTTCTAATAATCTATTGGATTGTCCCTGGGAAGATCCCTCCGGTTCTGGTTGGATCATAGGACTTAAACCTAACCACCCTTTTGACACCAGTAACGTCGTGAATTAAAGGTGTTGTGGGTATGAGATCGTAACCATAAAACCACTTCAAATAGTCTAACAAAGTGTTTGAAAAACATTTAACACCTTGCTAGTTTTGTCGTTTTAGAAAAGCTCCCCTTACACATGTGCATTGATAATCGAAAGTGTTTCGCGCATGTGGGTAAGAGCTAAAAGTGCATGAGTCTTTAGATCACATTTTAATCACATTTTCTCCCCTACCTCTAATATATAAAATATTTTGATATTAGAGATACCAAAATTGATTAAAATATATCGCGAAAATAGTCTTGAAAATCTTCGGGAGAAAAATGTGTCTAACTTAGCATGAATTTGGAAAGCTTCCCCTCAAAAAGTGATCTAATTGAATTGTCATTACGAGGATATGATCCACATTAAACTTTTGGGAATAGGAGTTGTTGAACACACAATTTTTGAAAGATTTTGAATAATCATTGAAAAACTCTTGAAAAAAATTGTGTTCAACGCTTTTTGAAAAATAACAACATTTCAAATTTTAAGAAATGGTTTTTCAAAAGCATAAACTTGAGTTCATAGACTTTGAATGTCTTGACTAATCTACTCAAGTGTAAGAAGATTTATCTTCTTTTGCAGAGGGTAAGAGTATTAAATTGTACACTCCCCCGTGAATATAATTCCGGTTTACAATCTGAACGTGATTACAAGCCATTGTGTTGAGCTCAAAACGTTGAATGTTTTGTGACAAGCTCAACTCATGATAGATTGCTCTACCCGTTTTTTGGAAATATTGTCCAAAATATACAATTCCTTTATTAAATAGAAATGACATGTTTTGAAAAAAAATATTTACAACTTCCATTCGAGCTTTATGTACACACCCGTGTCGTTATTGAGCGACATTTCTAGGTACGTCTATATTATCGATACTGAAAGACATGTCGAGAAGAATATTTTTGGATTTTTAAAGATTTTTAATTTTGTGTTTTGGTTTTATATGTTTGATATTTTTGTATTTTTCTTTTTCAATGATATTTACATGTAGATGTTTGATAGATAAATCAAGCAGGCACATTTGCCAGAATCTCCAGGTCTGCTGGAGTCAAACATCTCATACCAATTTGCCTAACGAGGTACTCAAACCTATCTTTTGACAAAGCTTTCGTAAACAAGTCGGCTAATTGGTAATTCGTTCCAACAAAGTATAACTCAATGATACCTCTTTCAACTTGTTCCTTTATGAAGTGATATCTGACATCGATGTGCTTCGTGCGGGAATACTGTACCGGATTGCAGGAGATGGCTATGGCTGACTTTGAGTCACGGTACATGGGTAATTTATCAAAGTGGAAGCCATATTTCGTGAGTTGTGTTCTCATCCATAGAACTTGAGCACAACACGCAGATAGAGACACATACTCTACTTCGACTGATGAAAGTGACGTACCATCCTACTTCTTGGAAGACCATCCCACATGCTTATCTTGACCTAGAAATTGTGGACCACCAGAAGTACTTTTTTGTGTATCAAGACACCCTGCATAATCAGAATCTGAATAGGCTGTTAAAAAGAAACCAGTTTCCCTCAGATACCAGAGTCCCAAATGAATGGTATTCTTGAGGTACCGAAAGATCCGTTTAACCTCCTTGAGGTGCTTTTCAGTGGGTCGTGCTTGATATCATGCACAATAAAACGTAGCATGTGAAATATCGGGTCTGCTTGATGTCAAGTACACGAGGAAGCTGATCATGGAACGATATCTCGTTTGATCTATGGCATTTCCCTCCAAGTCGGCATCTAGCAATGTGGTTGATAATGGTGTCCCAACGGGGTCACTTGAAGTCATACCATGCTTTTTTATTATCTCTTGACAATACTTAGCTTGGTTAATAAATATACCACTTGGGGATTGGTGAACTTGAATTCCTAGAAAGAATTTTAGTTCGCCCATCATTGACATTTCAAATTTTTTGTGCATTACTTTTCAAACCATTTTGAAAGTTTTAGGTTTGTAGACCCGAAAATAATGTCATCAACATAAATCTACACAAGCAAAATGTCATCCCTATATTTATAAGTGAACAAAGTTATATCAATGGAACCTTTTAAGAAACCTTTAGATACCAGAAATTTTGAGAGCTCGTCGTACCACGCCCTTGGAGCTTGCTTGAGTCCATAAAGTGCTTTGTGAAGACAATACACCTTGTCAGGATAATGAGGATTAACGAATCCTTCCGGCTGCGTTACATAGACTTCTTCCTTCAAAGGACCGTTAAGAAATGTTGTCTTCACGTCCATTTGATAAACAGTGAATCCCTTATGTGCAACATAAGCAAGGAAATTCCTAACTGCTTCCATACGAACAACTGGTGCAAATGATTCTTCAAAATCAATTCCCTCTTTCTGGCCATACCCCTTAGCCACTAGCCTAGCTTTGTTCTTGATGATCGTGTTTTCTTCATCCATCTTGTTTTTCCAAATCCATCAAAGATTTAATGTTGTTACATCGTATGGTCTGTTAAAAAGTTCCTAGACCTTAAGTCTTTTAAATTGTTGAAGTTTATCCGTCATCGACTCAATTCAAGCATGATCAGCCATGGCTTCTTTGATGTTTTTTGGTTCAGCTGTAGTCACGAAGAGTGCGAACATACAAACATCGCCATCGGTTTCTAGTTGTCGTCTTGTACGAACGGACTATGAAGGGTTTCCAATTACTTTAACCAAAGGATGATCTCGGGTCTAATGATGTGTTGAAGGATGTCGTTGATAGAATGTATGCATATTTGTCGGGTCAACTTGGCGAGTAGAAGACTCTCCAGTTTCATGTACCGAGGTACCGAATGGGTTGTGAAAATCGTCATCGTCAGATAATGCATGGTCTGCTTTATTTGTGTTCTCTGGAGCAATGACAGTAGTTGTGGATGTTGTAGGATCGATTGTTGAAGTGATATTCTGAGGAGGTAAATCTGCAGCAACCCGTGTTGAAGTAGATGAAGTTATATCCTTTTGTTGACGATGATCAGTATCATCATTCTTACCGTGAGTGACAGCGGAAGACTTTGATACAACATGTTTCTCCCCTGTGAAATATTCAGCATACATTGGTCCATATAACATTTCCAACTCTTCAAGTGTCGTGTCCACTGTCATATCTGCTCTTGGAACATGTTCAGGAACCAACTTTGAATTTGATGGTTCATTGTTGTGGTCTTGAGTTCCGAGTTCTGTGCGGTTGTGCACAAAAGTATTTTTTCTTTGTGTATCGGGACTTAAACTGCTTTGTTCAAGTGCCATTTCTTGCAATTCATCGAATCTGACATGAATAGTTTCGACTATCAATTTTGTTCTCTTGTTGTAAACTCTATATCCCTTAGACTGATTTGCTATCCCACTAGAATGCATGCATCACCTTTCTCTTTAATCTTGTCCATATTTTCACCATCTCGAATTATGTAACACGTACTGTGACATTCGTCAAATTTCCATCATTTAATTATTCGTGTAGTACGAGTATTTTAACTACTTATCGACTAGTCGTCGTCATGAACGTGTTAATTTCTTTGCTTTGCGGACAAAGCCCTTTTTAGGGAGAGCATATGTAACATCTCTATGTTTCGCGACTATTTAGTTGAATGCAATACAAGTTGTGAGCGTGTTATGATGTGCCGTGTGTTTTATTTGCTCTAGTTATTAAGATTGATAACGTCTCGCACAATTGTCTTTTGTTTTGGGATCGTACGCTAAACGGTTTTGCTGTCGTGTTATGTCAGTCGCGTCTAAACCTAAATATATTGAACCCGAGCCGAGTTTATCACTATCACAGCATGTGTATGTAACTGATTATTTAAACCTTCAATTTATTTGTCAAAGCTTGTCATACAAGTGTCCCAAATCAGTCACAAGTCTACATTACACTTGCAAACTTTATAGTTATTTGCCCCACTAAAGGACAACACATTTGCCTAGTTTACCCCTTTTGGGTATATCACAAGCAAGCATTTCCAGAATTTCACTAACCCTAGACTAATTATACAAGCTTATATACAAGTCCAAAGTAATGTCCAAAGTCCAAATACAAATTATCACAAGTTATCACAGTCCAAAAAAAATACAAACATCAAAATCTGCACAAGTCTTCATCATACAACTCCTGAGTAGAAGTTTTGTTCCAGCCAACCTACACGTCTCGTCCGAACCTGCACAACCAAAGGTCTTCATTCTGTCCGAACCTGCAAAACCGAACGTAGCATCCCCTTTGTGAGTCTTTTGTCCTTTCGTTTTACTTTCGAAGTCTAGTTGTGCTTGTCTTTGTACGAACCTACAAATAAAAGAAACCGCGGTTAGCCATTGAAATGAACTTATACTTTTAACCAAAAACTGTAAATTTCTAAACTTTTAAATACAAACATGTTTATGTTATCATTTTGCTGTCAACCAAACCGAGACCCAACTTAGAACCAAACCGAGACCTTGTCCAACCAAAACAAGACTTCAATCATGAACCAACCCGAGACCCATGTTTAACCAAACCGAGACCCAATCAAGAACCAAACCGAGCACCAAAACAAACCAACCAAAGTCCTAGTTTCTGCCAAATTAATTACCATTCTTACCAAACAAATCCAAATGTATTAATCAAGCTTTCTTTTACAGAAAACCTTAACCATGCCGCGTGTATACAGAAACCCCAATCGAAACCCTAATCATGTAACATCCTTTTTAAACATTTCATTTACATTGAGACATTTCAGAAACACCATCTAAACACGAGCAACATTCGATAATATGAAAACCCCCAATTTTCAGAAAACCCTAGATTTACTTTTATTAATTAAAATGCTAATTAAACCTAATCTAAACCCAAACCCCTTAATTAATTTAATTAAAAGTGAGTTTTACAAAAACCCCCAAATTAACCGAAACCCTAATTTTTATAAATCGACTTTATATTAAAATTAGTTTGATTTTATGAATGAAAATGCCAATTAATTATGTTTTAAACCGATTCTGACGAAAACCCCCAAATATTTCAAAACCCTAATTTTATTCACATATTAATCCGAGAACCATATGAGTTACAACAAGTATTTACGAATCAATTGAACCCACTGATATATATAAAATCGAAAATCAATTAAAAGCTTTTTAAAAAGGAATAAAGGAAATTAAACTTATCTGTGATTTGGTATTTGATTCACGAACCGCAAGGAGAACACCATCAGAAAAACCCAAACGGTTGATGTGGGGATTAACCCACATCTCACGCGATATAAGAACCACAAACCACCCATATTTAATCTTATAACACAACTGATTAGATGATAACCCTAGGAATGGATAAAACCAATCTAGGTTTAGAGAGAGAGAGAGTTTGGGACGTTGGAGGAGATATCGAGAGAGGAGAGAGAGAGTCAACTCCAGTTATGGGGTTGTGTGTGTAAACACACACGTATACTCTCTTTCGTTCCTTGTTTATTCCGCCTGGTGGGCCGGACCGGGTCTATGGACCTTGGGCCGGTTTGCTGGGTAAATGTGTTGGACCCATTTTGGGCCTTATGTGTTTATTTGATTTAAGTTAAAGCCCAAACGAAATTTGTTAAATTTAAAGTTATGTTTTGACCCGTAAAACCCGACCCGTTAATAAACCGATTTTATTTAACGTACTTTTCCGTAAAATCGTATTTTTCATAAATGTATGGTTTCGTCAAGCACAATTAGGGTGTCGAGTCAGTTAATCATACAAGTATTCGTATCGTAACTCGATTCTTAAATTAATTAGGTCGCGGCTAGCGTAACCGTACTCTCGAGCTATTTTATCTTCGTTCTCTTTGCTGAATTTACGAGGTGAGTTTATAGCCCCATACTTTACTATTTTCACTGCTTTTTGGGGTGAGACATTGCTTGATTTTAACGTTTGAACACAAGTGCATTTACTGATTTATCTATTAGTCTAAGTCCCACTAAAAACCCAGTTGCTTTGGCCCGTGAATCGTGAACCGTTAATTACTTTGTGTAAGCGCGAATGTTATGGATAGATCTATCGGGATTGACGTCCCTGTCTGTCTTGTCCAACAAGGGGACAAGCGGGCACAGTTTCATTTGAATCTGATATAGGATGTCGTGGGTTTAGGCATCTAGTTTGGGCTACATTTATATGATTATACTGCCGGTGTTGTTAACGCTTCGGTGTCACGAGCTTAGACTGTAATAAATACTTTTAGGATGACTTTGTATTTGTTATATTGTCATCACTTTTGGGAAAATCTTGTGGTTCATTAAACATTTCAAACTAACTAAACCTATGAACTCACCAACTTTATGTTGACACTTTAGCAATGTTTTTCTCAGGTATTAAGAAGGAAGATGCTAAATGAGGTCTCATGCATTGCCGTCATTTCTTTGAAACAACGATCATTTGTACCATTTGAGAAAACTATGTTTTGTAACCATATTCAGTTTATGCTTCCGCACTTTGTTGAAACAACTTATTTTATTAATTACAAGTGATCAATTTTCCGAACGTCTCATTTAGAGGTCGTTCTTTGTGACTATGTGTGTATGATAATCATGACGTCACCACTCCTTTGTCGCCATTATACTCTGATATTTTGGGAGTGTGACAGATTGGTATCAGAGCACTAGTTATAGAGAACTAGGTTGCATTAGTAATTCTAGACTATAACTGCTCTATGTTTAATCGATTATCATACAGATTGTAAGTATTAAGTATATGTAGATACATAAGTAATAAATGGGATACATGTGAATTAACAATTACGAGGTATATTTACATGGGTTACATGTGCAACAACAAAATCTGAATTATGTTATATGGGATACATGTGGATTCAACAATGATTGCTATGTTATGTTAATGTCCTTTTTATGGACTAATTTTATGAGATATTTACACACCTTTATTTTGTTTATGATTACAGCGATGTCTTCATCCGATGAGTCCACGTCTACAGGAGCGTACTACAACCGTAGTTCGCAGTCGACCATCAGTTCATCAGTAGGACTACCTAGAGGATCGCCGTCAGGATATCCGTGGTACCGGATGGTTTCAGATGATGATGTAGAGAGAGAGGCTGAGGAAGTTCGTCATTCACCGATTCGTATTCCTGACGCATCAGCTGACGATGTGCTTAGCCTAGAAGGCGGGGGAGAGGATGACATGGACACTGACGTGGTGCAGTCACCAGGTCAGGCATCAGTGACTGGAGATGAGACAGTAGAGGAGACAGAGGATGATGGGATGGAGTTTACAGATGGGGAAGGAGAGCCTATGGAGGTCACAGACACTGAGAACCCTCCTACTGCATATGCCGCTACTCCTGAGGTTTCCCTAGCACACATCTCCTCATCTTCATCTGAAGACGAAGGAGAAAGGACTGCTATTCCTGCTCCAGCACCTGGTACTCTACCTTTCTACTATGTGAGACGACGTCTTCGGGGGAGAGCTTCTCGACCACCACTTTCACCTTACAGACCCCTCATACCTTTCACTGCCACTGACAGGCATGCAGCCCGCACACCTACCAGTTCTGTCCCAGAGGCACCATTACTACTACCACCACCAGAGACTGTACCTGCAGTGTACCAGGAGATGCTTACTGACGCTGGTATCTCTACAGGACCGAGAGCTACGACTCCTATTCCTAGGAGAGCTACGTCGACGGTGGTGATGCTTGGGGCGGCAGATGGTTGTGTGACGACACGGTTGAACAGATTGGAGGATGCTGTAGAGGCTTTAGGTGAAGAGTATAATGAAGTGCAGGATAAGCTAGAAGCACTGACGAAGAAGAGTCCAGTCAGGGATGAGACAGTGTTGACAGTATGTGTGACCCGTCTACGAGGACAGCTTCTTACTGTTCTTGATCAGATGGAATCCATGCCAAACACTCGTCTTGAGGAGATTGAGAGCCTGATGACCCGTTGGGGAGTGGAGCCATTGGTGGAGACAGGCGGACTAGAGGCACCAGTGGATGACCCTGTTGCAGACTTGGATAAGAGGTTTAGAGCCGCTTGTCATGACACCGATGTTAGGTTGAGAGATTCCCAGGCTCGTGAGCTAGTGGTTGAGAGGAGATTAGCAGAGTTGGAGAAGGAGCTTCATCAGCGCCGTGAGGGCACTAGTTAGATTTATTTTGTACCATCGACCTATCCCTGTATGACCACTAAGCTTTGAAGTTTGTCTTAGCTAGTTGGTATTTTATTTTCTCTTATTATGTTATGACAAACTATGATGTATTATCAAACGATTTCATGAATGATATTATGAGTTGCAAATTGAGAGATCATTATATATTGTGTATTATATCTTGGAGCATTTCATAATTGTGTTGTGTGTGCCATGCATGTTATGTCTGGCAAAAACTTATTATCCTATTACCTTGTTAGATTATGGCGCCAGTTAGAAGATCCGAAACGCAAAATCCGCCAGCCGCTACCGGTGGAATTGACACTGCCCTGTTAAGCCAAATGATAGCCGAACGAGTGGCCGAGGCACTCGCGACCGCTGAAGCAAACCGTACAGCTAGCACACAGGAGGAGACCAACCAAGGAGCTACAAATGCTATTGCACGTACTTGTACCTACAAGGAATTTCGTGCAGTTACGCAAGTAAGTTTCCGAGGTACCGAAGGAGCAGTAGGATTAACCAGATGGTTTGAGAAACTAGAATCCCAATTTGGGATTAGTAATGTCGCTGAAGCCGACAAGGTGAAATTTGCGTCAAGCACGTTAGTGGATGGTGCTTTGACTTGGTGGAACGTCTATGCTCGTGCAGTGACCATTGACGTTGCCCAAACGACGCCCTGGAGTGAATTTAAAGCTATGTTCGTGAGGAAATACTGTCCCCGAAATGAAGTCAAGCAGATGGAAGTTGAGCTGTGGAACCTAAAGGTCAAGGGTACTGCTCTTACTGCTTACAATCAGCGCTTTCAGGAGCTGATTTTGTTATGTCCTGAAATGGTGCCCAACGATGACCGATTGTTGGAGCGCTACATTGAAGGACTACCTTTGAGCATCAAAGGGAATGTGACTTCATCCAAGCCGACTGATTTGCACGAGGCAATCGACATGGCTCAGAGTCTGATGTACCAAGTGGTACAGGAGTTGGGAGAAAATACTGGGGATAAAAGAAAGTGGTCTGGCAACCACTACAACAGCAATACCAACAACAACAACCCAAGCAACTACAACCAGAACAAGCGTCAAGAAGTAGCAAGAGTGTTCACTGCTGGACAAGGAAATACTGGGAACTACGCTGGGAGACTACCTTTCTGCGGAAAATGTGGTCGACACCACGAAGGAGCATGTCCCCCTACGTGCTGCAATTGTGGGAAGGCGGGACATAAGGCAAAGGAATGCCGAGCACCACCTCGTGCTACTAATCAAAGAGGACCTGGAACGCAAGGTGGCCAAGGAGCAAATGTCACTTGCTTCGGATGTGGAGAGAAAGGTCACTACAAGAACAAATGTCCGAGCGGTGGAAACCAAGGTCGTAATAACCAGATTCGAGGGAATCAAAATCAGAACCAAGGGAACCAGAAGCAGAATCAAGGGAACCGAGGAGGGAATAACCGAGCCACAACTAGTACTCCTGGAGGATTCACGGCACCTAGCAAAGTGTATCATCTCTGTGCTGAAGCTGCTGTGCAAGACAACAATGTTGTGACTGGTACGTTCCTAGTCAATAACAACTATGCTTCAGTACTATTTGATTCTGGTGCGGATAGGAGTTTTGTGTCGTCTATATTTAGTGAACGCCTAAATATTACCCCTACTGCGTTAGACGTTAAGTATAATGTAGAATTAGCCGATGGGAAGTCAGTAACCACCGACGTTATTCTGAAAGGATGTAGTGTAAGACTACAAGGTCGTTCGTTTAGTATCGACCTACTCCCTATAGAATTGGGAAGTTTTGACGTCATCATTGGAATGGATTGGATGTCGAAGCATCACGCAGAGATTGTATGTCATGAGAAGTGTGTCCGTGTTCCTTATGGAAACGACGTACTCATCATACAAGGCGAAAGAAGTGGTGTGAAGAATGGATCAAGATTGGAAGTCATCTCATGTATCAGGACCCAAAGATACATTGAGAAGGGATGTCCGGTATTCTTGGTTCAAGTAACACAAACGGAAGGAGAAGAAGATCGCGAGAAGAAGGTGGAAGATGTACCGATCGTTAGAGACTTTCCAGACGTATTTCCAGAGGATTTACCCGGACTACCACCAGCACGGCAAGTGGAGTTTCACATCGAGCTTACACCAGGAGCCGCGCCTGTTGCTAGAGCCCCATACCGTCTAGCACCGGCCGAGATGACAGAGTTAGCTGAACAGATAAAGGAACTTTCTGACAAAGGTTTCATTAGACCAAGTTCCTCACCCTGGGGAGCGCCAGTCTTATTTGTCAAAAAGAAAGATGGATCCTTTAGAATGTGTATCGATTACCGAGAATTGAATAAGCTAACGATAAAGAACCGCTACCCATTGCCAAGGATTGACGATCTTTTCGACCAATTGCAAGGATCTAGCATATACTCGAAGATCGACTTAAGGTCAGGATATCATCAACTAAGGGTTAGAGAGGAAGACGTTCATAAAACGGCTTTTAGAACCCGGTACGGACACTACGAGTTCCAAGTTATGCCTTTTGGTTTGACAAACGCACCTGCGGTATTCATGGATCTCATGAACCGAGTTTGCAAACCATACTTGGACAAGTTTGTGATTGTATTTATCGATGACATCCTTATCTATTCTCGTAATGAAGAAGAGCACAAGGAGCATTTGAAGACCATATTAGAGCTGCTAAGGAAGGAGAAGTTATATGCAAAGTTTTCCAAATGTGAGTTTTGGATAAACACAGTGCAATTCCTTGGTCATGTGATCGACAGCAGTGGTATTCACGTTGATCCTGCTAAGATCGAGGCTGTAAAGGATTGGGCGACTCCAACAACACCCACGGAGATCCGTCAATTCTTAGGTCTTGCTGGTTACTATAGGAGATTCATTGAAGGTTTCTCTAAGATAGCTAAACCAATGACGGAATTGACTCAAAAGGATAAGAAGTTTGAGTGGAAGGAAGAGCAAGATTTGGCATTCCAGACGTTGAAGCAGATGTTGTGTGAAGCACCGATACTAGCCCTACCTGAGGGTAACGAAGACTTTGTGGTGTATTGTGATGCATCCATAAAAGGGTTAGGTGCAGTACTGATGCAAAGGACTAAGGTCATAGCTTACGCATCAAGACAACTAAAAGTGCACGAGAAAAATTACACAACTCATGACCTAGAGTTGGGAGCAGTGGTGTTTGCCTTGAAGATTTGGAGACACTACCTTTATGGTACTAAGTGTGTTGTATTCACTGACCATAAGAGTCTACAACATATCTTGAACCAAAAGGAACTCAACATGAGACAACGACGTTGGCTAGAGTTGCTCAGTGATTATGATTGCGAGATCCGTTATCACCCAGGCAAGGCAAATGTCGTGGCCGACGCTTTGAGTCGAAAGGAGAGAGTTCTTAGGGTGAAGGCTTTAGTGATGACCATTGACTTAGACCTTCCATCCTTAATTCTCAAGGCTCAGAAAGAAGCAGTCGAGGAAGAAATGCTTAAGACTGAAGATGTTGGAGGAATGATGAAGAAGTTGGAAGCACGTTCGGATGGAACGTTATGCCTTGATAATAGGAGTTGGTTACCATGCCATGGCGACCTACGATCCTTGATTATGCATGAGTCGCATAAGTCAAAGTACTCCATACATCCGGGATCTGATAAAATGTATCATGATCTGAAGATGTGGTATTGGTGGCCGAACATGAAAGCGGACATTGCTACATACGTTAGCAAGTGTTTGACTTGTGCCAAAGTCAAAGCCGAACATATGAAACCATCAGGATTATTGGTCCAACCCGAACTGCCAGAATGGAAGTGGGAAAGGATCACTATGGATTTCATTACCAAGCTACCAAAGACCGCAGCCGGGTTCGACACGATTTGGGTAATCGTCGACCGACTCACCAAATCGGCTCATTTCCTACCCATCAAGGAGACTGATGGAATGGATAAGTTAGCAAGGACATACTTGGAGGAAGTAGTCACGAAGCATGGTGTACCTGTGTCTATAATCTCCGACCGAGACAGCCGATTTACTTCGCAGTTTTGGAAGTCACTGCAGAAGGCATTGGGAACGCAGTTGGATATGAGCACTGCGTATCATCCCCAGACCGACGGTCAAAGTGAACGGACCATTCAAACCTTAGAAGATATGCTGAGAGCCTGTGTGATTGACTTTGGAAATAGATGGGATAGACACCTACCTTTGGTAGAATTCTCATATAACAATAGTTATCATACTAGCATAAAGGCAGCGCCATTCGAGGCACTGTATGGTAGGAAGTGTCGTTCACCCGTGTGTTGGGCAGAGGTCGGTGAAGCACAACTCACTGGACCTGAGATCATACACGAGACTACTGAGAAGATCTTTAAGATTAAGAGCCGTATGCAAGCCGCAAGAGATCGACAGAAGAGTTATGCCGATATGAGACGCAAACCTCTTGAATTTGAAGTTGGTGACAAAGTCATGTTGAAGGTCTCACCTTGGAAAGGTGTGATTCGCTTTGGAAAGCGTGGAAAGTTAAACCCTCGTTACATTGGACCCTTCAAGATCATAGAAAGGATTGGCCCCGTAGCCTATCGTTTGGAATTACCCCAAGAACTTAGCCGAGTGCATAATGTGTTCCACATTTGCAATCTGAAGAAATGCTTAGCCGACGAAGCACTCGTTATCCCTTTGGAGGAGATTCAGCTCGACGACAAACTCAACTTCGTAGAGGAACCCGTAGAAGTCATGGACCGTCAAGTTAAACAACTCAAGCAAAGCCGTATACCGATTGTGAAAATCCGATGGAACGCGCGTAGAGGTCCTGAATACACGTGGGAACGTGAAGATCAATTCAAGAGCAAGTATCCTCATCTTTTCGTTAACCAACCTACTACAACAACGTCTTGATTTCGTGACGAAATCTCTAAAACATGGGAATACTGTGACATTCGTCAAATTTCCATCATTTAATTATTCGTGTAGTACGAGTATTTTAACTACTTATCGACTAGTCGTCGTCATGAACGTGTTAATTTCTTTGCTTTGCGGACAAAGCCCTTTTTAGGGAGAGCATATGTAACATCTCTATGTTTCGCGACTATTTAGTTGAATGCAATACAAGTTGTGAGCGTGTTATGATGTGCCGTGTGTTTTATTTGCTCTAGTTATTAAGATTGATAACGTCTCGCACAATTGTCTTTTGTTTTGGGATCGTACGCTAAACGGTTTTGCTGTCGTGTTATGTCAGTCGCGTCTAAACCTAAATATATTGAACCCGAGCCGAGTTTATCACTATCACAGCATGTGTATGTAACTGATTATTTAAACCTTCAATTTATTTGTCAAAGCTTGTCATACAAGTGTCCCAAATCAGTCACAAGTCTACATTACACTTGCAAACTTTATAGTTATTTGCCCCACTAAAGGACAACACATTTGCCTAGTTTACCCCTTTTGGGTATATCACAAGCAAGCATTTCCAGAATTTCACTAACCCTAGACTAATTATACAAGCTTATATACAAGTCCAAAGTAATGTCCAAAGTCCAAATACAAATTATCACAAGTTATCACAGTCCAAAAAAAATACAAACATCAAAATCTGCACAAGTCTTCATCATACAACTCCTGAGTAGAAGTTTTGTTCCAGCCAACCTACACGTCTCGTCCGAACCTGCACAACCAAAGGTCTTCATTCTGTCCGAACCTGCAAAACCGAACGTAGCATCCCCTTTGTGAGTCTTTTGTCCTTTCGTTTTACTTTCGAAGTCTAGTTGTGCTTGTCTTTGTACGAACCTACAAATAAAAGAAACCGCGGTTAGCCATTGAAATGAACTTATACTTTTAACCAAAAACTGTAAATTTCTAAACTTTTAAATACAAACATGTTTATGTTATCATTTTGCTGTCAACCAAACCGAGACCCAACTTAGAACCAAACCGAGACCTTGTCCAACCAAAACAAGACTTCAATCATGAACCAACCCGAGACCCATGTTTAACCAAACCGAGACCCAATCAAGAACCAAACCGAGCACCAAAACAAACCAACCAAAGTCCTAGTTTCTGCCAAATTAATTACCATTCTTACCAAACAAATCCAAATGTATTAATCAAGCTTTCTTTTACAGAAAACCTTAACCATGCCGCGTGTATACAGAAACCCCAATCGAAACCCTAATCATGTAACATCCTTTTTAAACATTTCATTTACATTGAGACATTTCAGAAACACCATCTAAACACGAGCAACATTCGATAATATGAAAACCCCCAATTTTCAGAAAACCCTAGATTTACTTTTATTAATTAAAATGCTAATTAAACCTAATCTAAACCCAAACCCCTTAATTAATTTAATTAAAAGTGAGTTTTACAAAAACCCCCAAATTAACCGAAACCCTAATTTTTATAAATCGACTTTATATTAAAATTAGTTTGATTTTATGAATGAAAATGCCAATTAATTATGTTTTAAACCGATTCTGACGAAAACCCCCAAATATTTCAAAACCCTAATTTTATTCACATATTAATCCGAGAACCATATGAGTTACAACAAGTATTTACGAATCAATTGAACCCACTGATATATATAAAATCGAAAATCAATTAAAAGCTTTTTAAAAAGGAATAAAGGAAATTAAACTTATCTGTGATTTGGTATTTGATTCACGAACCGCAAGGAGAACACCATCAGAAAAACCCAAACGGTTGATGTGGGGATTAACCCACATCTCACGCGATATAAGAACCACAAACCACCCATATTTAATCTTATAACACAACTGATTAGATGATAACCCTAGGAATGGATAAAACCAATCTAGGTTTAGAGAGAGAGAGAGTTTGGGACGTTGGAGGAGATATCGAGAGAGGAGAGAGAGAGTCAACTCCAGTTATGGGGTTGTGTGTGTAAACACACACGTATACTCTCTTTCGTTCCTTGTTTATTCCGCCTGGTGGGCCGGACCGGGTCTATGGACCTTGGGCCGGTTTGCTGGGTAAATGTGTTGGACCCATTTTGGGCCTTATGTGTTTATTTGATTTAAGTTAAAGCCCAAACGAAATTTGTTAAATTTAAAGTTATGTTTTGACCCGTAAAACCCGACCCGTTAATAAACCGATTTTATTTAACGTACTTTTCCGTAAAATCGTATTTTTCATAAATGTATGGTTTCGTCAAGCACAATTAGGGTGTCGAGTCAGTTAATCATACAAGTATTCGTATCGTAACTCGATTCTTAAATTAATTAGGTCGCGGCTAGCGTAACCGTACTCTCGAGCTATTTTATCTTCGTTCTCTTTGCTGAATTTACGAGGTGAGTTTATAGCCCCATACTTTACTATTTTCACTGCTTTTTGGGGTGAGACATTGCTTGATTTTAACGTTTGAACACAAGTGCATTTACTGATTTATCTATTAGTCTAAGTCCCACTAAAAACCCAGTTGCTTTGGCCCGTGAATCGTGAACCGTTAATTACTTTGTGTAAGCGCGAATGTTATGGATAGATCTATCGGGATTGACGTCCCTGTCTGTCTTGTCCAACAAGGGGACAAGCGGGCACAGTTTCATTTGAATCTGATATAGGATGTCGTGGGTTTAGGCATCTAGTTTGGGCTACATTTATATGATTATACTGCCGGTGTTGTTAACGCTTCGGTGTCACGAGCTTAGACTGTAATAAATACTTTTAGGATGACTTTGTATTTGTTATATTGTCATCACTTTTGGGAAAATCTTGTGGTTCATTAAACATTTCAAACTAACTAAACCTATGAACTCACCAACTTTATGTTGACACTTTAGCAATGTTTTTCTCAGGTATTAAGAAGGAAGATGCTAAATGAGGTCTCATGCATTGCCGTCATTTCTTTGAAACAACGATCATTTGTACCATTTGAGAAAACTATGTTTTGTAACCATATTCAGTTTATGCTTCCGCACTTTGTTGAAACAACTTATTTTATTAATTACAAGTGATCAATTTTCCGAACGTCTCATTTAGAGGTCGTTCTTTGTGACTATGTGTGTATGATAATCATGACGTCACCACTCCTTTGTCGCCATTATACTCTGATATTTTGGGAGTGTGACACGTACATCCAAAAACATGAAGGTGTTTGAGTGAAGGTTTGCGATCATGAATTATGTGATATGGTGTCTTTTCGTGTCTTGGGATAATTAACGAACGGTTTTGTGTGTAACATGCGGTTGATACGGCTTCGGCGCAAAAGAATAGTGGTAGTTTTGAAGCGGATAATAATGTTCTAGCAGCCTTAACTAAAGTACAGTTTCGTCTTTCAACAACGCTGTTTGGTTCAGGTGTTCTGGCAATAGATGTTTCGTGTTCAATCCCTTCGGCTTCAAAATAATTCTTTAGAGTTTAATTTAGGAATTTTGTGCCTCTGTCAGTACGTACCACTTTTACTTGAGCTTTAAGACCACGTTGTATCAGTTTAAAGAAAGTTGATGAGAACTTCGGGTGTTTCATCCTTAGACCTTAAGAAGTGAGTCCACGTGTACCTTGAGTAGTCATCGACAATTACCATAACATATTTCTTCCCATTGATGCTTTGAACACGACGAGGCCACACAAATCTATATGAAGAAGATCTAACCGTCTTTTAGAGCTTGGTGTAATATTTTTCTTGAAACTACTCCATTTAGCTTTACAAAGCTCACAAGAAGAACAAAGATGATCTTTGATGAATTTCAAGCTTGGAAGGCATCTCGCAATATCTTTTTTGGAAAGCAAGTGGATGGTATCAAAGTTGAGATGAGATAATCGTTGATACCATAACCAAGCTTGAGTCATTGAAGCTTTAGCCATGAAACATATTGGATTTGAAGAAGTGGAGTCATGAAGTGAAATAGTGTAGAGATCAGTACCCCGTGAACCGGTAAGTAAGTCATTCCTATCATAATCACAAACAAAACATGTCTTCTTTCTAAAAGCAACCTCAAAATCCGCATCACATAATTGACCGACCGGGAAAAGATTATGATTGAGCCCTTCGACGTAGTATACCCTTTTTATCGTTATATTCCCCTGAGCCAAATCTCCATATCCTCGGATCGGTGCAAATTGATCATTTCTGAATTGGGCCGTACCCAGGAACTTCTCCATGAAGTTAATTAGAAGCTTGAGATCCCCGTCATGTGCTTCGTGCATCCGGAGTCCAGTATGAAGAGAATTATTTCGATCACCTGTAGAAGAATTAGAACACGATGGAGCATTTGCTAAATTGGATTCCATGTTAGTTGTGATTTACGATTCATTAGTTTCCCTAGTTTCAGTAGTTAAAGGCATACTAACGCTCATTGTGACGTCTTCTTTCCTAACCTTAGGCATCCATTTATATCCTTGAGGTCACTGATTAGCAAACCACCATTTCCAAGACTTGCTAGCAGACTCATATATTTCCCTAATTCTGCTTCTAGGGTGCTTAGTGGTGGAGTCTCATGCAATACTTTCCTTAGGGGTGGGTTGCACCAGAATGGTTCACTTTGCGTTTGGGTTTTCTTGCACTAATAGGCATCGCCATTTGCTTCTTAGTTCTAGTATCTACGCCTTTGACATTATTCGAAACACACATAGGATGACTAGCATTAGCACATTTTCCATATTTCACACAAACAAACTTAACATTCAAAGCATTCAAAGTCGAATCATTCAAATCGTCATTACACGCTATTACGGACGTTTTATTCTTAGAAACATTCAAATTCCTAGGGTGGTCTTCTACTTTCTTCATCTTCCCTTGATTCTTGTTTTGCCAAACCTTTTCATTCATTCGAGTGCTCTTAAGCTGAGGTCATCTAACACTAACAGTGGGGGCTACTCCTGTAGTAAAAGATACACGTTTATTAGTGTTTCTAGAAGTCTGAGGTGATTGACTTTCTTTGTTGTGTGTGGCTTTTGTAGCCAATCTATACATCACTGGTTTAATCATATTAGTGTTCTTAATGCTTTGTGATCGAATATGTGTTTTGGGAGTAATATGTGGTAACTTATCCTTCCCAACCGTCTTAGGGGCAAACCCAGGTTTTGCAAACGCAGAATTGGAGAAAACAGATGGTTTTCCCAAGACAGAGGGTTTAGTCCCCTTGTATGCATTGGGTTGTCTTACAACAGGTTTCTTAACACTAGGTTCCACAATTTTCCCACCCATCTTAGCGACGAGTTTCTTCAACTCTTCGATCGCAATGTTCCTGTCTTGTAACTAAGCTTTCAAATCTGTAATTTCCATACTCTTCTCATTCATTTCTCGACACATCTGGGAAATTTTTTCTTGCAATTTATTATCATATGGAAAACTTCTGATGTCTTTTTGCAAAGAAAGTTCAAGAGAATGACAATGATTTTGAAGGAAATCAGTTTTGTGTTGAAGTAACTCAAAAGCCTTTTTATCAACATTTTCGTTACGTTTAGAAAGCTCAGTTTCAAGCCGTTGACACTCTTTGATCTTATTAAGATATTTACATGCAACATCAGAATATTCATCGATATCAGCACAAGATTGAAGAGTAACACACAAAATATCTTTGGATAGACATTCTTCTAAGAGTAGATCATATTCGTTTGAAAACTCTGATTTGTCATTTTGAAGTTCATCAATTTCTTTTTCAAGAGACTCAACATATTTCAAATCATCAAACATTTCAGACCGAATTAATTTTTCAAACTCAAGAACATTTTCTTTGATTATCTTCGTATTTGGTATTAAAAGTTCTTTCACAAGCACAATTATATCGTGAGGAATCTCTTTTTCCACTTATCATTTTCACGTTTTTCCAATCTCTTTCAACGATTGATTAAACGTTATCTATGTGATGTTTAAGAATACCAAGTGTTTTTCTACTTTTTCTTTTGGAAACATCAAGAGGCAAATAGTTAATATATTTAGAAACATTTGATTTCTTAGTGGCAAAAAATTTCTTCCATTGAATTCTTCGTTGTTTGCTTTCAAGAAACAATTCCTCACGAGACTTCTGTTTTTGTGGAGTGAAATGATCATAAAGACTGTTTTCATATGCATAATTATATGGTTTCACAAAATCTTTATTGACCGGTGATCTAATCTCCTCATCCCAAAGGGACGTCTCTTCACTATCGAGCCTAACTACTGGGCAATCATGATCGATCCATTCAGACTCATCAAGATATAAGTGAGGGTTCGCAGCTTGAGCTTGTTTGAGGTACTTGGAACTTTCAAAACTAGCTTTACCCTTGAAAACGACCGAGGTGCTATCATTCTTACGGTTTGAATAGAGTCATGCTTTTTATAAACAACTTTTTTCAAAAAATCGACTTGTTCTTCGAGTTTCGTTACTTTTTCAGTATCTTTGCCTTGTCTATTTTTGAAATCTTGTTTAAATTTTTCAACCTCTTATTTTTTCGCCAAGAATTTTAGCAGAATCGGTGGTATTCATAGAAAGCCTATGTTCAAGTTCGTTTACTTTTGTTGTGGCAAGGTACGTTTTTTGAAGTTCATCACTTAATAAAACATTAAATTGACGTTTTTCTTTAGTTAAGAAAGCAAGAGGTTCGTTGTATTTATTTTCAAAATCGTCCTTTTTAACGTTAATTAAACGACTTTTGTACCCCTCAAGCTCTTTGTCTCTTTGAAGAAGCTTAGCCCTATAACTATCAATGGTCTCACTAGATTTTATAAGAGCGCCTTTGCTTTCTTCAAAGTTTTGAGTGAGCGCTGCGTATGCCTTCTTTAATTGCTTTTGACTCTTTCTAGTTTCATTGACATCTTTTTGTAAACTAGCAATTAAATTAGCAAGTGCGACACGCTCCTCGTCATCATACTCATTTGCATGTTGATCATCCTCAAACTCATTATTGCACATGTCTTATGAATCGAGTATGGTATTGCTATCAACCGTTTCCATCATACATGTGTCAGTAATTGTTGTTGGTAGATCACTATGCTCATATGTATCACCAAACACATTATATTCATCATCATGTTGTACCTTATCATTGGCTCGGTATCAAAGATAGGACCATTGTCATCTTTAGTGACGTTAAGGACCTCATGAATCTTTGCCATGTATGAATAATGTGCCTCGAGTTTTTGGGCGGAGAGTTCATCGGCTGTGTCGTCAAGCATTTCTCCTTCCTCAGCTGATAACTTGATCCCAGCTTCCATCTTCTTGCATATTAGCATCGTTTCCATATGATAACCATAATCTTTAACCCTCTTTGGCTGCCGGCATTCCCTAGCCAAGTTCCCAAAACCTCGGTAGTTAAAACACTGACTCCCACTTAGTTGCACAACTTGAGTACCAACAGTTTCCCTATTCCAACAACAGTAGCAACCCTCTGGTTATCATACATAGCGGGTTATCGATCATACTTTGGAGGACTCTCAGCATGCCTTTGTGTGTCATTCCTTGGAGGACTTTGAGCATAGTTGTTCCTCGTGTTTGATGATGTTCTGAGGTTGTTGTTGGTGGGTTTGTAGATTTTCCTATATTGCTTCATAATGTAAGCCATTTGTTTCTTGAATTCCTTATCCTTTTGAGCTTGTTCTTCATCACTTTCTTCTTTGGATGATTGCTCAAGTGTTGGTGATGGTGCTCTTGTAACTTCTTTGCCGCGTGATTTTGTTAGAGCATGTGACTTAGAGATAATGGATGATCGTGGTGATGATGATTGAGTAGAGTAGGTCTTTGGAGCACGAGAACGGTCATCTGGGCAATGTTGAGTGGTAGACACCAAAGCAAGTGGATTTGAAACCTTTGCAACTCGTTCAGCTCGAAGTTCGTTTGCCTCATTCTGAAATTGTTTCAAAATGTCAAAGAGCGTGTGATATGAAACTTTGTCTAACTTTTCTTGTTGTTTCACCAAGGTGACAAACCGTGTCCACTCTAGTTGAAGTTGTCACACCCCCACCATGGCGGAATATGGGGCGCGACGTATGGATATCATCACAACAATAGCGTGTCTATAGAGATAACTAAATGAAATGGAAATATAATAAATGGTGACACAAGGTCATGAAGATATCACAAACAACATAGGTGTCTAGGTAAGTAGGTAACAAGCCTACCTCTTACCAAAGACATACAATTAACAAATAACAAACATATAGGTGTCTACAAAGTATCACATAATCAAACATTAAATAAAGACTAAGAGGAAAAGGGGTTCCTCCAAATGCAATCCTAAGGCTCCCAGCTAGCCACTCCTATTCTCACGCTTAACCACATTCTCACCTGAAAGAGACACTAAAACACGTCAACAATAATGTTGGTGAGAGTCATAGGTTTAGACTCTAACTCCAAATCAATTATAAGCTGTGAACAACAACCATCAATAAAAGAACATATGGACAATGTGCTACAATTATGTATTAACAACTAGCATTCAAGATTAACCAATCACCACAAATCCAAGGCTCCAGCCTTACCAATAACCATAATTCCAAGGCTCCAAGCCTTACCAATCACCATGGTCCCATAGGCGCCCATACACCTATGAACCAATCCCAAGGCCCCGCCTTGTCAACATCCCCTTGGTACCAAGTCAAACCACAATAACAATCAAGAATCACATAGCGGTTATTCACATAAATGTACACACAAGTGCATCACAAACCATAAAAACATTCACAACACCAGTTACAAATCCATACATTGTCTCTTCTGTCCCATCTGGAATTCCTATCATAAAAAGACATGGGACTATGAAAATCAACTAAACAAGCTTCTCCAAGTATCTGTGCTCTAGCAAAAATCTAAACACAAAAACGTATATAATCAAGACATGAACCACGTACCAAAATGGCTCATCAATCTATGATGGATATATAACCTTATCCTACCACTTAACCCAATTTATATGCCATATTCATCTCATTACATCCCTCTATAAAGCCCTTAACTTAGTTTAGTTCATAACTTGCCCCGTTAACATTTAACCCAAAACAGTCCCCTTTTTCATATTTCAAACTATGGGTCGAACACCCCCTTAACCAAAATAACATGCCCCGTAAAAGAAACTATATTCCCTTACATGTATTAGCTAACTCTCCTATTTGGTCGCAACCTTAAAGCAACTGTTAATGCCTCCATATATATATATATATATATATATATATATATATATATATATATATATATATATATATATATAGATTTGCGTTCAAGTGATGACTATACTTAAAATAAAAACTATAAGAACCAATAGTTTTTTGCCACGTAGAGACTTGAAAATTAAATAGACTAGAATTTATTAATAATCAGAGAGGGTACTAACGACATCTACACACTCTTAATTGTTTTTTAATCTTTAAATATGGTCAACATTATTTTACACAAAAAAAAAACGCCCATGTACATTATGTTGATTTACGATTATTTTATTTGTTTAAATAGAACTTTGTATTTTTAGCCATATCCTTCAAAATGCCAAAATCGCTTATTTTCGTTTTAGCTTTTCGAAGTAGAATATCATAGGCGTATCACTTTAGACAATATACGAAAACGAACTCATAGTGTGAGTGGACCAATAGTCCAATACCCCCTGCTACATAGTTTTTTAAGTACTATCCTTTTTGTACATTTTTACTACTGTAATCTATATGGCAACGATATAGATATTTAAACGTCTTACAAAAATTCAGCTGGAACCGTAGACGAAGATCCACAAACTTGAGTTAAATAGTTTTTTATGATATATATTATTTTATAAAGTATTTATGGTTTTTTTATTTTTAAAAGTCTTACAAAAATTCAGCTTCTAACATTTCTTAATTATAAATTAATCTCATCCATCTATCTTTTTTATATCAAGTTTTTCTAACAACTTTTGTAACAAACTATTAAAAATATATATTTAAACTGAAATTTTTTTTATTTATTTATTTTTTCTATAATCTAATTTTACCATATTTTTTCTAAAATTTCGCGCTCTTTAATCCAATATCTATTTTGATTAAATTTTAGATTTTTCATTTTTAGCGAGTTTACTTATTTAGATTTAACTTTTTATAATTTTAACTTTAATTTGAATAAGAGATTGATGGGTTAAAAATGTTAGATTTATTTTTTAAAAAATAGTCATATGATATCCGTCGGTATATTGCGCGAGTACCTGGCTAGTTAATTTTAAAAGATTTAAAACAAGTGGTGCACCATTTTTCTTTTTAGTTTCTTATTTTTAATATATGATATTTTCCGGTACACGTAATAGTTGTGTTTCAAATTCTTCTTTATATGTAAATGATAATAAAACAAAACAACCTAACATTTGCTTGATGTGTATTTATTTATATCAACTATGATATTTTACTTGTAAAAAATTCAGTCCAATGTTTTCGCCACTATTCTATCACACCAACGTTATAAATTAAGTGTGTCACGATAAATGTATCACGCAACTAGGTATGTCATAAGCTTAGATTATCAATAATTATTTATTAAAAAGTAAGTATGTTATTACGAATGTGCTAAAGGCTAAGTGCGTCACACTTTTGTCAAAAATGTTTGTGTGTTATTAGAGATGTATA